>JAQQZU010000011.1:21233633-21266348 GCA_030068025.1 Parauchenoglanis punctatus
AGACAGACAAGCACTCCCTCACACACACACAGAGACAGACAAGCACTCCCTCACACACACACACACACACTATATATATATATATATACATACACATACATACACACACACACACATATATATATATATATATATATATAAAGACATGTATTATTGGGTACTGACTAGCCAAATTGTAATATGCCCATTTATTTTGGGAAGCTACACTCTTTAACACTGAATACCTTGCAGACATTCCATCAGAAATTAGCATTATCATTCTGTCACTTCATGGTAGCCATTGACTCAATTTCCATAACGTACACAATGTACTGTTTATTTTTTAATACAGTTTGTGTGTACAACCATGCATTCGCCATCATGTTTTTGGTTCACATCAAAGGTGCTGGAAGTTGATTCCAAAAAGAGTTGATTTCCTGTTTCCAGGAAGTGAAAGATTAGAGTGAATCCCAATGCTTTGATAGAGCATTTCATACACCAAAAAAGATTCGGTTTTGCTTTCTGGCTTCCAATATTTTTGGAAAAATCCCTGCATGCTCACGTGGCCAAATTCTTGGAAAAACACTACTCAGCGGGTTTTAGTTGGTTCCTAAATAACTAACACTCCTCATCCTTCCACTGGATATAGTCACTGCCGTTGCTGTTTTTTCTGTGCTCCATTGTTCTGCTGCAAGAATTCTCATATGACCAATTCGTTCACATCACACAGCCAAAGATCAGACATTTGTGTCCACACAGTCCTGAAAAGATTGGATTTGTGTCACATTAATTCAGAAAATAGGATTTGCTTTACATCAGTTTGGGTGTTGATATAAGCACTTGATAATATTCTCATTCCATGTCCTCAAATTATCAGACCTGATTTTTCAATAAGCCTAGTCAAGAGTGGGATAGTTAATTGATTTAAATTATGAAAATAGATATTTTGAAGTATCTGTAAAAAAAATAAATAAATAACATTAGTCAGAAGGAAAAAATCTAGCTTAGTATAAAATGAAACTCGAAGACAGTTCCCTAAATATAGCGCGGCGAGATAGATATCTGTACGAGAGATGTGTGTGTACTTTATCATTTCTCTCTGTGTCTCTACAGCGAGTCAGGCCAGAGATCTGCTTTCTAAAATGCTGATCATCGATCCTGCTAAGCGGATATCAGTGGACGAGGCCCTGCAGCACCCCTACATCAACGTGTGGTACGATCCGTCTGAGGTGGAGGCGGTGAGTATCAGATCCACTCAGTATTATCGATTAGTAAACCTGGAGTCATGCCTAGCTCGGTTATTTGACCCGTTGGCCTCAAGACAGAACAGAGTGGGATGATTTTACATAAACTCGCCTACTGATACAAATGCCAGCAGCAGCACAAAAAAAAAAAAAAACTATCTAGCTGTATTTTAAGAAGGAAAACGTACCCATAAGCACAAGTGTTATGTTATCCACAATCAGGGTTGCTAGACTCCCAGGTTAAGATTTGGCTTTAATTGCAAACGCAAAGGTAGCTGCAGTTGCTATAATCTAATGCAAGCCACAGTGAAAGTGAGCTTTACGGAAACCAAGCTGGGAAAGTGGAGATGGAGAGCAGCTCTGAATTGACCAGAGCCAGAGATTTGTCATTTCATTGTGTCATAACTTGTCGCTGTTGCCCTAGGAAACGAATGATCACCTTGTCATGCGAACTCCGGCTTATTTATTATAATGTACCATCACTTTAATGAACATACAGTTAATAGAAATATAACTAAATTTTACTCATCTGTTTGACTCTTCTCTCCCCTTCTCCACTGTCACACTTTCACTGATGAAGGCCAAAGATCTTCAGATATCCATGGTAAATAAAATTTTTGGTCCAAAAATACGTTCTGCACCCACAAACGTCTCTCATCTCCAACAGATTTGTATAGATATTTAAAGTACACTACATGTGAAACAAATGCAGTGGAGTTCTAAGGCAAAGAGAATTAAGTAAAACATACATAAACATTTACCTTTGGGAATTTGGGAAGTACCTCCACTTTTACGTACTCTTCACATCGCTCCTGAAAGGGCTGGTTGCCATGGTGAACATGGATGTATAAGGCGTTGCAGCCAGTCAGTTGGCTCATATCAAATATAGTTTAACCAAGGTCACCATTACTGTACTGATTGACATAATGCAAGGTGATCTGCAGTTGCTTTTAATTCCACTTTTTGTTCTCAAAAGATGATCATAAAGCACCTTTTATTGTTCAAGACTCCTACTCTGATTCTCCTACGCTTACTAACGTTTCAAAACACCAACATTCATCCTCAGCCTCCAGAATTTCTTGAACATTCATCTGAATCTGAAACATTCACGGTCAAATTTAAACCAATATGCTCCAACAAACACCAGTTCTCTCCAACAAACCTTCTCCATCCAAATCCAACATTCACCATAATTCATCATTAAACACCATCATTTATCATATAATAACTTTCACCAACATTCCTGTTCACACTGGCATTTTCCTTGACAAACACCATCCTTCACCATCAGACACCATCATTCTCCACCACACACCAACACTCACCATCAAAAAACCAACACTCACCATCAAGCTCTGATATTTCCTCAACAAACACCAGCATTTGTCATCAAACAGCCACAGTATTCATCATCCAACTCTGTCAAATCCTCAGCAAATTCTAACATTCTCTAAAATCACCAGCATTCTCCATCAAAACCAATATTCTCCAACAAACCTTCTCCATCCAACACCACCATTCATCATCAAACACCAACAATCTCCATCAAACTATGGTAATTTCTCACCATCAGCATTCTCTAAGAAACACCAGTATGTATTGTCCATTGAAAACAGTATTCTCAAAAAAAAACAGCACCATTTCTCTCCAACAAACACCAACCTTCAGCATCAAACATTCACCAATACCAACATTCACCACCAAACACCAACATTCAGTGTCTAACATTCATCACCAAACACCAACATTCAACAACAACTAGAAACAAATGTCAAGCTATGTCACTGCAATTCGTGAACACATCTACCAAAAAACCTTCTCCATCAAGCACTAACATTCACCATAAACACCACCAGTAACTACAATCAACTATCAACTAAAACCCCAATTCCCAAAACACTGCAATTAACACAAACTCCAGCATCAGATAAGGGCATTAGTTTCGAAAGACGTACCTGCTTCTGGTAGATGGTACCTTCGCTTTGTACCAACTTTATCTAAGTGAACTTTGACCTGTGAATTCAGAAGCCTCAGCCTTGTGAACCAATAGAAATCAAGTGGGCGGGGCTGTGGCTTTTTAGGTGGTTAAAAAAAGGAGCACTAACTTATTACTTTTATAGGAAAGTTTCTTTAGTGATTTTTTAGGGATTTGTGGTAAAATTCAGGGGTTTTTTTTGTCACTGATTTCTAACCTATTAATTACTGGCACTCAAAAACAGAAAAAAATAACAACAACAAAAAAACAAGAAGCGTTTTAAAAAAGTGCTAAAAGTTATATCTGTTGTAACTGGTGAACTGAATCAGTGAGGGTTACAGCAGTGTTTAATCACACTCATCTTTAGCTCTTAGCTCATTTGATAACAAATGAATAAGCTGAATGTTGCAAGACATGATCATGTGACATCACCAACACCTTTTCTACATCTCAGGCTATACGTAGGCAACTGCTTCGCTAGGAATACTGGTTTAATTCCACAGTCTAGCAAAATTAGCTCTCAAAGTCAGCTAACACAACACTGTACTAAAATTAACTAGCTGATTATCAAATGTTACTATTACCACTGTAGTAGCAGCTAGCTAAGATTGCAAGCTAGCAAAGTGATGCTAAGTAAACTGTTTTACTGTGTAATTAAGTCAGTGCTCAAGTTTGCTAGCATTAGCCCAAGTGATTTATTGTGTAAAGAAAAATAGGATAGGTTCTTTTGCTAACAAGTTAGTTAATATTGTGATATATTGTGTAAATTATACTCAAGTTCTCAAGCCAGCTAGTTAACATTGATTACTGCGTCATTACATCCACGCTAAGTTATGCTAAGCAGCGCGGTGAAACAAGTAATGATGTCATATAATCAAGTTTGCAGTTGGCTTAAGTTTGACTTAAGCTCCGCCCCTTTTAACCACGAGCTGCATCTGACATTTTATGAATATGTGCTGTTATGTGATAAGTCATACTCATCTAAAATCGTAAATTAATGCATTGTTTACTATGATGGAAAAAATATTCCCGTGGTATTTTCTATTCCGAGGAAAACAATTCAAGTTCAATTTGCTAAAATAAAATAACCTTGGCATCTTATCCACATCTTTTTCTCTCCCTTTAGCCTCCTCCTCAGATCTACGACAAGCAGCTGGATGAGAGAGAACACTCCATCGAAGAGTGGAAAGGTAAACCCATAAGCTGCTTCAGATTCAGCTCCACTCCTGTAATCCCTCAGAGATCAGGTTAAACACACTGGAATTTCACATCGGAATGTCAGGGATTAAATCTGTGACCTTTTTAATCATACTGTAAAGCATTACGCTGTAGAACAGATCTGCACATCAACACCACTGAGTCTGTGTGAAATAATAAGCGGAATACACTCTTACATAAATACGTATAAGTGCGTGGGCCGGACATGGGAAGATAATTATTAAAACCTTCGTCACAACCGAGATTAGCCTTGAGGTTCAGAATTCTCTTCACGAATTTCCCTGAATAATAATACAATAAAAATTGTATTGTTTTATAAAATAATCAAATATTTTATATTATCATCAGGTTATAAATATGAGAAGAATGGAAATGTAACTCCTGCTAACATTATTGTTTTATTGCAGATTTGCTAGTCATTTTTACACGCAATTTTGTTTTAATTATTGGAAGCTGTTGTAGAATAAAAGGAAGTTGAGGAGAGGATGAATGCCGATGAGTGGAACGATAGAGCTGCCCAAGGGATAAAAATGAGTGATATAATCACACTTTTAGATAAACCCCACACTACCAGCTGTGTGTGTGTGCTTCTCGTAGAGAAAAAACATTACACAATATTATCTGCAACAAAGACATGGTGATTAAATAAATTTTTGCCCCCTCTCTCTCTCTCAGAGCTGATCTATAAAGAAGTGATGAACTTCGAGGAGCGAACGAAGAACGGCGTGGTGAAGGGACAGCCATCTCCTTCAGGTACTCTCACTGCATAGCCTAAGCTCTCTGTAAGTGCTGCTTCTCACGCTCCTCCTCCTCTTTATCATCCCTCCATCCTGTCCATCCCATCCATCCCTCCATCCGTCTTCCTGTGACACGACGTCCACGGTTTCCTGCGCTCAGATTAAACCAGATGATTCGAACTATCCGTTTATCCATTAAACAAAACCAAATGAACAATTTTTAGTCAAGAGCTCAAGGTTTTTTCTGTATGGAGGAAACCAGGCCATGTCGTTTCGTTTGTCTGAGGCATGTCAGATGTTCTGTTATGTAAATAATATCTGAACATCCTGATAGCACACCAATCCATTATTGTTTTATGTGAAATAAAAGATCCAAATTCTGTTTGTAATCATTCGAATACATCTTTAACAGCAGTAAGTCCCACTTTCAGTGTCTTCATACCACAGTGCTGTTGAACACGCCATTCTGATTGGTCGAGAAGGTGTTGATTCATTTCCCATGACAACGGCTCAGTTTTAATGCTTGTAAGAACTTAATACTCCTCGTAATATAATTATAATAACAAACAGATTCAAATGCGTTGCTACTGAACGTGTCACGTTCTGTGTATGTCCCATTACATTGAAAATGTTGCGTAACTATAAATGGATAAAAAAATTGCACCATTCTTTAAAATAATTGTAATTGTTATAATTTATACATTTTGAGGTGTAAGAGGAATGAAATGCTTCAGGACGTGGTGTCTCTGGAACCCAATCAACTTCATGATGGTAACAGTAACTTGTTGATGAGTATCATGTTGATTATTTTAATATAACTTTTTTTTTAACTATAAATCGGGACTTACCAATGGCATTTGATTTTACATTTCTAGTGAAATATTTTTCCTAAGCATTTGAGAATCATGTGTTTTTGTCTCCAAGTGCATTTTTGTAATCACATTTCCTTAAAGGAATATTTTAGCAAAGTTATTTTTGTTTATCTTATATATTTATTTATTTATTTTGCGATTGCGATGTGAGGATAATGGAGCTAATGGAAATCTCTCGCCTCAAATCTTTTACTGTAAATTTCTTCCTTAAAACCATGTCCGGTTCTCAGTCCTGTTGTTCAGGACACTTTAGAACTTCCTCTCCAACATAACCATGAATAAAACCTCACCATGTAGCTGATTGCTGGGGTGTTATGCGGGCGGCCATCTTGGACAACCAGACCCAAGCGCTATTTGGTATTACTCCATGGGGAAAAAGAGCAGAAGGCTACACAGATGAGAATATAGTTCCTTTGTAAACTTCAAATAGTAAATATAGACTTTTATTAATATTTTAAACGATTCAATGTATATGTTAAAATCTTCAGACTCTCGCTTCGCACTAGGTTTTATGGTGAAATATTTTTGTACGTTACCATATATACAAATTTCAGCTCATAATGGAACTATATTTTAGTAAATCATAATTTTGACTTATATTGATATATGTCATTATTTTGCTTTTTCTCAAATCTTCACAGTAAAAGTTTCAGTAAAATCTATCTATCTATCTATCTGTCTGCTCATTTTGAACTCCTTATTTCAAGATATTATCTCATTATTATTTTGACTTGGTAACTCATTATTTTGGCTTATTATCTCATTGTTTTGAAATAGTATCTCGTTATTTTGATTTCCTCTGTCTATCTATCTATCTATCTATCTATCTATCTGTCTATCTATCTATCTATCTATCAACTCATTTTGACTTACTAACTTGTTATTTCAAGCTATTATCTCATTAATATCTCATCAGTCTTTTGAGGTAGTCACTTGTTATTTTCATGACATCATCTTGTTGTTCTGACTGATAAAATATGGCAGTCGTTCAAGATTTCAAGATGGCCGCCCCATAACAGTACAGCGTTAAGCTAGCTGGTAATGCTTTCCACATCACTGAAGAACTGGACGTGGTGTAAGGAAGATGTTTATGCAAAATATTTCGCATGAGACAGACATTATTATATTTTTTTATATTTAAAAATTTTTTTTTTTTATAATGTTCTTGTGAATTCAAATCATTACAATTAAGACATGATAAGTGAGATAATCTATGTAAACACCTCAAGACTTCATAATTAATTTTTCATTATAATTAGTTTTCATGTAAAAACTCAGATGAGTGATTGTAAATATTGGCACCCAGCATTCAAGCTCAGTTAATTCATTCATCTTTTATTTGTCCTCAAACATGTGCAAGTTTTCATTATCCTTTCTTCGTTATTTAAAATTCATTATTTAAACCCAGCAATTTTAATTAACAAAGTTATTATTTATTTTCTTAGTATGCTTAATTAAATTGAGGTTATTAATTGAGGTTTACAGCTTGCGCATTTATTTATGACCCCCAGTCATTTGTACACACTTTTATTTAGACTTTAGAACATTACTGCGCTATTATTGCACACATTTCTGTTGTGTTTTTGGTCACTCGTATAAAAACAGCTCTATTTTTGATCGTTTTTGATCATTACCTGCCTGTGTTTTCTCACATGGCCTGAGGAGGGCGGCGTTTTATTGAAGACGAATGCATTATTTCTTGGCTGCTGTCCAAATGGCTGCAGTGCTGCAGGAAATAAGAGACTCTGCGTCTCAATGTGCAGCTCAGATAAACTTCACATCCGTCCTCGTTCTCGCTCTTGTGCTCTCAGGATTTCTCTCCGTCATGATACGGCGGGTGCACAAGCATGATAAATCCCATCATGCAGGGTTGTTTCTTTAAAGCCCTCACATCTCTGCATGGCTCTCAGCATCAGACTCACTCTCTGTCTCACTCTCTGTCTCGGTCTCTCTCTGTCTCTCTCTCTCTCTCTCTCTCACTCCCCCCCGCCTTTAATTAAGCAGATGGATGGTGCTTGTGCTGAGCTGAGCAGACGCATTGCAGCTCGACAGCTCCAGCGTGGCTGTATTTCACCGCAACGTTTAGGCTGAAATTGAACTCACTGCTTGATTGACCATGTCATTTCACGCACAGCTAAAAAAAATGCTCCCTCGTCCTGTTGATTTGAACAGAAAACCCTGACGCTCAAGATGGTGAATGTTTTTTTGAATTGCTGTCATTTTTTGATGTATTTTCTCTTTATTTTGACTGAATAACTTATTTCAAGATCATATCTCATTATTTCATATTGATTCTTCATATCAGTTCAGAAACTGGTTCTAGATCTATCTATCTATTGACTCAGTCTGAGTTACTAACTCATTATTTCAAGATATTTTCTCATTATCTCACCATTATTTTTACTTAGTAACTTATTATTTCATTGTTTCAAAATATTATCTTGTTATTTTGATTTTTCCCAAATTTTCTATCTATCTATCTATCTATCTATCTATCTATCTATCTATCTATCTATCTATCTATCTACTCAATTTGACTTACTCATTATTTCAAGATAGTATCTTAAAGATCCGGTCATTATTTTGGCCTAGTAATTCATTATTCTACTTATTATCTCGTTGTTTCAAAAATATTATGTCATTATTTTTTGTTTGCCAATTTTCTTTATCTATCTATCTATCTATCTATCTATCTATCTATCTATCTATCTATCTCATTTTGACTTACTAACTCATTATTTCAAGATATTATCTCATTCTCTCATCATTATTTTTACTTAGTAACTCATTATTTTGGCTTATTATCTCGTTTCAAAAAATATTATCTCATTATTTTTTGTTTGCCAATTTTTTTTATCTATCTGTCTATCTATCTATCTATCTATCTATCTATCTATCTATCTCATTTTGACTTACTAATTTATTATTTCAAGATATTATCTCATTTTTCTCTCATCATTCTTTTGAGGTAGTAACCCATTATTTTATGACATTATCTCGCTGTTCCGATTGAGTAATTTGCTATTTTTGACATACTTACATGATATTATCTTTTTATTTTAGTTAAATTGGTATTTCAGTATGTTAAATTAGGATCTCATCATTTTGACCATTGAATCGCATCATTTTTATTTAGTCATTATAAGTCATTATTTTGATTTACTAACTCGCTATTGCACAATATTACCTCATTATTTTGATTCATTTACTTGTTATTTCAATACATTATCTCATTACTTTGATTTAATTTCTCATTATTTTGACTTACTAACATGTAATTATGAATTATAAACACAAGTTAAAATAACAAGCTAATCTCTCGGTGGAACAAGACTTGTTATGGGCTTGTAGCGTAAATTTCTTTTGTCAGTTCCACAAACACTGCTGCCTGAGACTGTGAGGCAGCATGGTGTTCTCGGATCTTGTGGATCCCCTCTGGCGTCAGTTCTGCCCCAAGTGTTGACCCGACTAAACACCAGTGTTTGTTTTACGCTCCTAAACCGCACAACTGAAACCGACACCTCTCATAAATTCTGCTTCTCGTTTTGATATTACTGGGGGATGCTGCGTCTCGTGTCCCTCGTGGCGCTGAACTCGTAAACGGCAGATTTATGGCCCGCTCAGGCCTCCGTACACATGGCATCATGCGTACGGCATGATTTATTCTGACAGGACAGAGGAATAGGAACGGATAAAACGTAGGGAATTGTTTTTTGCTGATTAGATGCACTTTGTTTTGATCTTGTTCCTGCTCAAGCTCGCATTAAAGCGTCGATTCAGATTTAAATCAAACTGGTTGAGTGGAAACGATAAAGTATTAACAGATCACAGTGATGTGAATTTCACTGAAGTAGCTCTAGTTCTAGCTTCAGCTCAGTGGTTACAAACAAGAATGTCCCCTATTTACTGATTTTTGTTTTGTTTTTGTTTTTACGTCACTCATTAGGAAATGATCAATTTTCCTGAAACATGCCTTCAATGTCGGCTAAAATTAGCGAATGTTTCTCATGAACCTGATATAAAGGAACTGTAAGATTGTTTAATCTATATTTATAGTTTGTTTAGATTTCTAGTTTAAGAAATCTTACTGTTGGATCATTTTATCCCCTACAAAAAATGACCTAATGTCCTTTAAATGATTTTACAGTAATTCACATGCTTTGTTGAAGCGGAGTTATACGTAGTTACCATCCTGAAGTTGATTATTTTCCTATAACAGCATGCCTCCAAGTGTGTATTTCCTCATATATAACAACAATGTGTCAACACTAACAATCGTTCAAGTTTAATAAATAGTGATGTCATACTTTTGATCTATTTTCAGTTTAAAAAGAAAGTGTGGAACAACGTTATAGTAGCTATAAACACTCAGTCCCTCCAACCTGTTTTGAAATTACTAAGACAGAAAATTGCATGTCGTTGTTGCCGAGACACCACAAATCATAAACTGAAGATGAAGCTTCACCTCGGAGTCCCTGCGAATGGGCTGTTACTATAGAAACGATAACGTATTAGAGCAAGCGCATTAACATAAGCCTGCGATTTGCAGCTGCGCTACTGTCAGAGCTGCTGTTATAGAGAATGAATCAGCACCTTTTGACCAATCACAATCCAGGATTTAGTAGCGATGTGGTATAATGGAACAATATAAATCGACACCATAGAAGAAATGAATTCAACTTATACACATAATAAATGAATTAACGATCAAGAAGGACAAAGAGATGCAAGTTAAAGTAGCACATTTAATTGATGTGACCATTTAGCATGTTTCAGCTATTTAGCAAAATGATTTTAAAACAATAGTGACTGTGTTGATATTCTGCAGTGTGGACATTGTGCTTATTTTGCCGTCACTGATTTACTGATCCATTTATTTTCCTGTCCTGCAGCTTTTTTGCAGTTCTGGGAGCACACTGGCAGTGCGGACTCGCTTTGATATTTATCTCACTGTGCATCAGCGCCATCTAGTGTCTCTGTGCCTGATCAGCATTTCAGAAATTCCCATTTTAGGCTGATCTGAGATCAACTGACTAGAGAATGAGTCAGATCTTTGAATTAGCTTTTTAAGGTTAACATTGAGAGCCTAATATGAGCCCTTTTTTATTTTCTTCCTATTTTTTTTTCTTTTTTATTATAGATGTAGTCAATGGCGTTACTCCTGCTGTGTGATTTAACCAAAAATATTTGGTAAGCTTGATTTAGTGTATGAGCCGTTTGTTGTATTCATTCATATTCAATAAATGCGTTTAGGATGTTCGGTTAAGTTTTGGTGCTGCTCTTAATTAAATTAAATAAAACTTTGATTCCGTCATCGAGAGTCTTCTCTGCTTCAGAAACGTGTGACATCTACGCCATCATTTATTCTAAAACCCCTACTTTCAAAAATATTTTCAAAGATGCAGTTCGAGAGTCAAGAGTCGACTCTTATTGGTGAGCCGAGTCGAAGAATCTGACTCACTGATTCACTGACATGAGCCTTGATTCCGGTTGAGATCACAGCAGATAAAACAATACGTAAATGTCTCACATTTCTCCAACAGTTTACTGAGCAGAGATGATTCTCAGAGTTTCGTGATGTTGTCCTTCATGGTTGCAGCCGTCTCTGTTTTCCCTCTCACTTGTCATTTTGTTGTCACTTGTTACAATTGTTCATCACGTCACTGACTTTTACACTACGACAATTATTGTACGTTTATACAATAGCTGCGGAAAAAATCTTATCGGGCACAATATTCCAGCAATTTAGGATAAAACAAAAAAAAAGGATTTTCAGATAAACAAAAAAAACGAGACCTTTTTTGGCGCTATCGTCACAAGATCGCAAGTTCGAATGCTCACGATTCCACATCCATCAAACGATCTGGAGTCCAAAAGAGCGAAAAATGTGGTTGTGCACTACAGGTGGAAGGGGCAAACTCTGTCAATCACAGTGACATTAGCCAATCGTGGGCCTCTGTAATCTCATGTATGCGGAAGAGGGTAGATAGCGCGTCCCCTCTGAATGCGTTACGCTGCATTAGCAGTTGGAAAAGATGCCTTCACCTGCCTCTGAGGAAGCACATGCTAATTAGCCAAGGGAGAAAATCTGTTTATCCGCTAGTTTTTGTCAACACACTTGACTTTAGGCACCACATTCTGATCATTTAGTGGAGTTCAGATCAGGTTTAAGGTGCTTCTCGATGCAAGGAAAACACTATGAAGACTTGAGACATGTCACCCAAGCATGCGTCTCTCCTCGCTCCACCTCATGATTCATTCTCTTCCATTTTTTTTCGTTATAACCATTTCCTTCTCTCCGCTCCTTCCCCGTAGCACAGGTGCAGCCGTGAACAGCAGCGAAAGCCTCCCTCCATCCTCGTCCGTCAACGACATCTCGTCCATGAGCACCGATCAGACCCTGGCCTCCGACACGGACAGCAGCCTGGAGACCTCGGCCGGGCCGCTCGGCTGCTGCAGGTGACTAACCGCCTGCCTGCGCAACCCCGCCTTCTTTAGGAGGTGATCTGAATGATTTCACAAAAAGAAAAACAAACGCCTATCCAAAGCCTATCCGATCCACTACTCTGCAAAAAGAAGTCGCTCAAATATTGTCATTGTAATCCTCAGATCAGATTGGATTCTGTTTAAAGATAAATTTAGGAACAACAGGAGAATAAATAATAAAGCCTGCATTATTGTTCAAAGCAAACTAAGAAAACGGAAAAAAGTCGCCGATGTAATGTGTATATTTACGAATCCCTCACTAGTTGCTTTGCTTTATACTCCCTTCATATGGCATCTGATAATGAAAAAATAATGTAATGCTTACCGAGGCATCTCTGTGAAGTGTACGTTAAAACGTTAACCTGGATGATCCCGAGTAAACCCCAAGCTTTCTGTGCTCCTTCAGTCGATGTGGCAAGGTGGGCTTTTGTGTTTCACATAACTCGAATATATATAAATATAATTTACCACCGTTATATGACGGACTTGTTTGTGCCGAACCTCTTTAACCGACGGGATTTGACCTGGAGACGATGTTTTTTTTTCTGGGTGTGAACGTAAAACCCCTCTATCTCTTGTATATATGTAATTCTGTACAGCTGCAAGGCATGAATGGGACTGACGGCCAGTATCGGGAGTTGTCTTGCACACCTTGCCACATCACCGCTTTGACCTTTAGTTGCCCTTGCCTGTAGTCTTCTTGCATGACCAGAGGAAAAAAAATGAAACGTTGAATATAAACATAACCCAGTATATTTGTATACCATGTAAGAAAATGAAATCTGCTGGAAGCTGCGAGGCGAATGGAAGGGTTTTACGCTGGTGAAGTGGTCGCATGTGTGTTCTGCAGGAAGCCATTGCAAGGGAACAAGTACTGTCATAAACCTCCATCGGAGTTGCCAGGGTTGTCATTTTTACAGTTTTTTTGTTTTGTTTTGTTTCAGTTTCAATCTTGTTTCAATTTCCTCAAAAAAGTAAAAAAAGGAAAGTTCAGAAAGTGTATCTACAACGTACAGAACCATTTCTGTTGTAGATGTATTGCAGATATTAGAGTGCGAAAAGAAGGAAAGAGGAAAAGAAAGATGAAATTGGATCTGCGAATTGCAAAAGAAATGCGCGCACACCACGGTCAACTAGTTTTCGATGCAAAGACTGACCAAAAAGCTCTCCTTTTTCAGTTCCTAGACTTTTCTGTGCTTTTTTGGGCTGGAAATGTTGACCTGGCAACCCTGACGTCCTTCCTGTTTTTAATTTTATTTTACAGGTTCTTAGTTTCTACACTTGCGTACTCCTCAGAGCGTGTCGAGTGCACTATGAGCGTGCATGCGCTGAGATTAAAATACATCCGCTGTTTCGCCTTACTCGCTGCTTTGCATGTCATTCCCGACCTTTGACACCTCCGAGCGGTTCTCTTACGGCTGTTGCATGTTCAGGAAAGGATTTTTTCCCCCAAAGTCTAGCAACTACGAAGTGAGTGCTGTGTCAACGATACCTCATTCTTTTAGCTTTGCATTCGGATCATTTCATTTTTGCCTTCCTGGTGCACGTCTTCTTAACTATCCATCTTTGCATTTTTAACATTTTGTTGTCTGAATGGAATCCAAATGGACTTACTACCTAAAACGAGGAATCTGATAGAAGTGGGCTTTATTTATGGAACGCATGCGTTTGCCTGAATTCGGGTAGTGCCTTTGAAATAATGCAGTTTCCTCTTATTTATCAAAATAATTCCGAGAGCAGTGAAGCGTGGAGGAGGTTCAGGCGAGGTTGCACAGGCGGTGGCTTTGTCACAATTCGAACACTGCAGGTAATTCAAAGTTGTCGTACGTTGGCGGTGCCTGGTTTGTCGGGTCTCTTCCTTCTTCTAACCTCTTTGTCTTAGTATGCACATAATCACCAGATCTCAAAAACCATCTCCTTCCCTGTCCTATAAAGAAAAAGAATGAAACCTGACATGTCATTTTTGCATTTCTAAATAATGTATTGTACATGGAACCTCAACCTTTACTCACGCGCCTGATGTTTTTTTTTTCAGTTATAGGTTAATGATAAGCCTTACTCAATAAATGTCATGAAGTACGCAGTAAAAAAATGGATCATATAATTTTGTTTTGTACCTGTACCTGTCTGATTTGACCTGTGTACCAAATCATTTTAATAAAGGAATGAAACGCACATTTTTTTTGTTTGCTTATACCGATTGTTAAACTAATTGGAGCCATTTCGGATTCTGAATAGTGGTCATTTTTTTAAACGGTATTGTTATTCTGAACTGATACTGCATTTAACAAGTTAACATTACTCTGTCACAAAGTACAGTTGCATTTTGTACAGGCACTGCTGGAGATATCCTTATTTAATAAACATAACCTGTGGCCTGGACTTAGTAATGTGTGGGAACGAGATCATTAAGTCCTGAATATGATAATTAAGTCATAACCATGACCTAGTAAAGTAAGGAAACGAGATAATTATCTTGTAGCCATGACTTTGTAACACGACTGAACGAGATAAATAAATCATTTGGCATTTTGCATTTGGCCACGTCTTACAAATGCAGGGGAACAAAATAATTAAGTCCTGATCTAGACGTAGTAAAGTAAGGGAATGAGATAATTATCTCGTAGCCATGGCTGTAACACGAAGGAACCTGATAAATAAATCATGGCCACTACTTACTAATTACAAGGGAACGAGATTTAAGTCGTAGCCTTGACTTAGGAACGTGAGGGAATGATATAATGAGGTCAGGGTTTTACAGTAACCACTAAACTCTTAACTACTGTTAACTACTGCTTTGTTCAGCAATTAATAAGAAACTAGTGTTTACATTTCTGAACCAGACAAGTGGCAGCTCTTTCCCTCTGCGTGTGTGTAGTGGTTACCATAAAACCCTGTATATGTGTGAACATGTACAACATGATAATCAAGCATTATTAAGATGTGGCCACACTTATTTTTAGTTGTGACCACAATCTAATGATCTGGTTCCCACACATTACTTAAAGTCATTAAGTAATTAAGTCATGGCTATGTATTATTTTTATTCAAGTAGGGATGTCATAAAGGAGGGTCTCTGTAATTTTAATTTTGAAATTTAAATAGCCCTAACATTGAACCCTGAGGTATACCTACAATCATGATTACATGATCATGATTTTTTTTTCGTGGTGCTGTGCATGTAGACATTCTACACTTTCAAAAATGTCATTGTACCTTTAAGCACTTACTATCTAACTGAAACGTACCATTTTATTTATTTCTTTTGCCTTTTCTTTTTTTGAGTGCGTATGCTGAGGAATACGTGGCTGATTTTGTTTTTTTTAGTGTTAAAAAGTTTGATTTTGGGCTTTAACATTTAAAATGAATGTAACAAATGTTACAAATATAGCTTAAATTGCATTTTGAGGACAAATTTAACTGGCCCCAATGGTGAACCATGAGGAATACCTAAGAAAATGATTCTTTTGTTTCTCTTTTTCTTCTTGGTACTGCGTGCGTAGAAAATGTATTGTTAATTCTGAAGCTATAAAAGAAATGTAGAGGGCAACCAATCATCTGTAATTGTCTTACTCATGAAATGACTTTTATTTCTACAACGCTTAAGTGGCATATTATAGTACTCAGTACTCAAGGCTGAAGTCTCTGAAGTCAAAAAAAGCATTTTTCTTTAACACTATTCAAACAATCACTATTGAAATTATTATTTATTTACTTTATTAATTTTTCCTGCATGGCCAACACAAAATGTGCAGTTTTCTGTTGTAAATACCGACATTTGAAACACTGACATTAACACACAGGTGCCGCCATTTTGCTTTCGTTCTTTCCTGAAAAAGGAAAAACACAACAATGTGAACATGATCACACTGTGACGGGTTCTGAGAGGTCTCCAGGCTATCAATAAAACACTTTTACAACAGGGTGCACACACACACACACAAATACACAACATGTAGTAGCGTTTGTATTTCAATTGTAACTAGTTGTAAACTGTTCTGTTGTGTATTCACTTTGATTGGTTAGAATAGGTTGAGACGAATGTGGTGCGCTGTTATGTATTTTTTACAATCTATTTTCCAAAACATGACCCGTATATAAATATATATATATACACACACACACACACACACACACAAATATCATTAACATCTGGGTCATAAACAGGGTTGATCTTGGAATTTTTTTTTTCCAAATCTTCCAAATCTCTTCAAAATGGTGCCACTAATATTATTCATTCTGTGCCGAGGATGGGAATCGGAAGATTGATGTGTTTTATAAAAGCAATTCACTCGTAACATCCTGTAAAAGTTGGAGAAATATGTGTCATGTGTGTGAAAACCCTGACGCAAATTTCTCCAAATGAACCTGACATTTGTTTCTTGGCTTTGCCACCTACCACAGTTTTGTATGTTGGTGTTTATTGGACAATGTTTGGCCTGGATTTTAGTCCTCAGAATTTGGGAATGTTTACTCAAAAAACTTGTCTCCAGAAATTAATGACAGTGTTGTAGTTAACATTGAATGTCATCTAATGTGATTTTTTTTTCTTTTACAAATATTAATTACATTTTGATTCTATGCTGCTTTTCAAAGAAATGAGCATCTGTTGCATTTTCAGGCATGAAAGAAATAAAAATTAGTTGTAATCACGCTGAATTAAGAGCTGGTATTATTAAAAATACACAGGCACAATTGGCTAGAGTGTGCCTTTAAGTGCTTACTATTTAACTTGAAGGTACCGTTTGTTTTGGGTTCTTTTCTTTACGTGCAAAGGCCACAGTAACGTCCTCACCTGGAGGTGGAACCGTGGTCCTGACTGATTTACCTTTAACATCATAATTCCTTTTTCTGAGAGCGTACACTGAGGACTTGTTAGTGCTGTGCTGTATAGTTTGATTTTGTGGAACTCGACTAAGGGATGTAGCTCGCAGTGTGTCGTTTGATGGTTCAACACATCTATGTTAAAACTCAGCGTCCTGCAATGCAATCGGTATGATTGTGCTAAATGCTACAGCTAAACAAAAAACGTCCAGTCACACTTTATATTGTCTCTAAATTATAAATAATACATTTTACAAGCAAATATTTACCTGTCTAACTACAGAGGATTTGCACTGTTGCACACAGATTACAGCAATACATCTTAGGTAGTTACGTAAAAAGTGAGTCAGGTCATTTGATTCAGTTCACCAATACAAGTCGATTCTTTCAGCTCTTAAATGACTCGTCGGCCATTTGCAATATTTTGACCAGCGATTGTTCCAAGAAATCTTACTGTTCGTTCTAATGAAGCCCCAAGAAATTTGCATTGCATTTTTTTAAATCAATTGAGATAATCGTAAAGTCAGTAAGGCACTACACATGTGTGTTGACACACACACACACACACACACACACACACACACACACAGAGCAGGTTTAATGTCCATCCTGATATCTCATCACCTCTCATAATGCACTCGAATAAATTAAATTTGCAGGAGTTTGCAAAAAAAAAAAAAAGGCTCATATACGCGAGTCGATTCTCAAAGTTCACCTAAAAGAGTCGATTCAAAGAGTCAACTCTCATAAATGACTCATCACTAAAATTCTCCAGTGTATCATCTTAAATTATGAACTGTATAAGTACATAATATATCTTGACATTTTAAATCATCTTTAACTAAAATCAATAGTTTCATAAAACCCTCAACACACACACACACACACACACACAAGGATACACACATGCCCGTGCCTGCATCACAATCATGAATGTATGTGTCAGGTATTACACCAATAAACCCGTTACACTTAAACTGTTGCTCTGTCCATGGAAAACAGTCATCATTGTACTTTATGTTGCTTAGCAACCAAAGCTTAGCTTTGACTACATTAGACTACATTGCATGGTGCAAGAATTGCTTCTAGTGAATATTATTGAACGATGGATTATTTTTTTCCGCCATTTTATAAAAGCAATAAGCAATATTTCCTCATCCTAATTACATGGGAATTTCTATATAAAGTGTGTCACAAGAGTTCCTGTGTGATTAGTGTGTACATAAAGACACCAAAAGATCTTGCTGGTAAATGTGTGTGCTTATATAAGATGCGTTGCTGTGGTCTGTTTGTAACAGTGCATGAGTAGTTAGCAGTGTGTATAGTCGACAGTATTATGTCTAAGATGTAATATAAAATGGGACTCAACTCAACAGTCTGGTGTAAATTTTCCTGTTAAAAACAATTTCAGTAAGATTGACGCGTGAACAGTGGTGGAGGACGTTCGGACCGGGGGCCTTACTGTAAAATATTTCATTTAACAGAAGGATCATTCTTTGTGTACGAAAACAATGTTAGCTGTTTTATTTAAAGAAATTCATGCTGATGAATTTTTGCCTTATTTACTCTATATTTGGTGGTCCACACGACGCTAAACACAACGTGTCGTCAGAACAAAAACATTTTAAAAGTACTGTTGAGGTCGAAACCCAACACAGCAATACAGGCAGCACTGATCAGTGGTACGTAATTCATTCGTACGTTCGAATTTGAAGGGGATTTTTAAGCTTCAACCATCACAATTGCGCAATAAAACAACTATAAGTACATACGGGAGGTGGGGACTCTTCTAAACATACGTGTGCGGTTGTACTGTGAACGTAAGAACTCTCATGGTGATGTAAAATTGAACTGATTTCTTGGAAAAATGCTCTCTCTCTCTCTCTCTCGCTCTCTCTCGCTCACTTGCCATTCTGTTCAGATTGTAAGATTTGTGAGGCGGAGGAATCTGACGGCATTTTTCATTCTCTTGTTAAGATGAAATTATTATACAAACACATAAGAGGACAATTTAAAAAAATCAAGTTACTGAAAAAAAACCCAGCATCATGAAACGCTGTTGGCACTTGACATTTTAAAGGTACTCTATGTATAAATAAATATATGTATGTGATTGAAAATAAACACTTCCTTTGACCCTGGAATTGACGACTTCCTTTCTTGAGTGTCTCACATTTATTTTCACCATTCTGAATGAGTCGCAAATTAAACATTATAATTAATATGCACTCTTTATTAGCCTCCAAGATTTATTTCCTATTTTGTAACGGTTTCCTTCATTACCCACAATGCCATGCTGCGAGTCGTTTAGTGGGATTTAACCTTTGCTTCATCTCTACCTAAAGAGAGCGATGTGACTTCTGTTCCAGCATTCATGCTAATTCTGCAGTTAACGCCTTCGCACCTATCATCTCGTAGCTCGCTGACTAGCTGAACCGAGTCTCTGCATCGTGTAGCTGCATTGCATTCTGGGAAGTGTTTGCACCAACATCTCCTCTACTTCTACAATGAATTTCTCATTAATATGACATTGAATGTCACTGAAAGAAAAGAAAATACTTTTCGTACTTAACACCAAAGATGGTTGAAATGTTTTTCTCCTGAAACTACGCTAGCAATAGCATCTGCTGCCGATACAGTGACACTATCTGTGAAATGCGCAGTCCACTGTGTTAGTGTGCTGGCTCCCAGGACTAATGGATGTTCGGTTAAAGTGATGTGAATAATATCTGCTCTTTTATCAGCACCTAAATTTAAATGAAAATACCAAAATCCATTTAGATTAATTCATACCAATTTGACCTTTTAGATATTATTCACAGGTCTTCAGTTTTTCCCCATGCTATGATAATGAGGCTATTTTAAATGTAAATCGCTCTTGTTCTTTTGGTTTAATTAGCTCTTGGGATAAATCAAGGGAAAATGACTCAGACCGACTGTTACCCTTCAAGTGAACTCAAAAACACAGCCTCGTGCTCGCTGTAATTACAACAGAATCAGCCAAACGCATCTGTTAGACTAATGCTGCATTTCTGCTCCCTGTATTATTCATAGAAATTACACAGACACACACACCAGAAGCCGCTGGTCACAAAATTCACGTATCTGTTTAATCAAAATAGTTTTTTCTGCCCTTTTGTAAATAAGTATAAATATAATTAATTAAAATATAATGTAAAGTTTAAAAAACCTATTTACGTGCCAAAATAATTCACAGTTAGAGCTGTATCAAAGCAAGTCTGATCAGAAATTGGTTGAAAATTTGTGTACATATGTCATACGGCAACTCAGAGAGAAGGGACTGAGACAACGCGTCCTTGAGACAACGCGTGTTAACAGCCAGGAGAAGAGCCTAAACCAAAGCCTAGACCTTACTGAAGCCCTAACCCTAACCTGAGGTCTGTTAAGGCTGGCGTAGTGTGCAAAGTGGACATCATGTAGTGATGCACTAAATACAAATGTAAACGACGCATTCGCTTAAACTACTTGCCGAGGTGGTCTGGGATGCATTTAACCACATACCTTCTGCAGTGTAAACGCTGATGCGTCCCGATGCGTCCGCAACACGGACGTAACAGGAAAATACATCATTAACGCTGGATGCGGAGGTTGTTTTGGTAACAGTGCGACACGCCAGGAAAAAAATGGAGAGGAGCGCCGACGTAATGCAAGATGGAATACACACTGATGAAGTGCAAGAAAATAATGAAGGTATGTTGCAGGTTTAACATTTTAATGTAATTTTGCACGGGGACCTTTGACATTCTAGCGCAAGTGATGTAGGCAGTAACGAAATGTGAACAAAAGTGGTCAGCTGGTCACCTTGGAGACGCATGATAAACACAAGCGTAAACAGCGATGTGTCTCGGCAGTCCATTTGTGACCTGAATGCTCAGGACGCATTGTTAAACCATGTGTAAACAGGGCCTAAATGTCTTGCTAACGCTACATGGGTTGTGCCTTTTTGACAGACCTGAGCACAAAATACAGACAAAACACAGATCAGGTAATAAAAAAACACAATTCAGCAACAACCTAGTTAGCTGTGTCTATACACAGAGCCTTACATTCATCTGACTTTCCAGCTTATATTTTAGCTAACTAGCTAATGTTACGCTTGATCAGGCATTCACAGTTTGAGCTAACTAGTTGATGGCTGCTACACAACAACCTCTTATTAAGTTCTTTAGGCAATTTGCTAGTGTGCGTGGATTATGCAGTTTGGCATACATACATAAAATGTACGTACTGAAGGAAAAACACAGGATTACTGACGTTACACAATGTCTGTCCAACTTGCACTAGCATTTTTTGACCAGAGAGGGCAGCATTCTAAAGTCTTACCTCCGGCAGATTTAAACAAGGCTTGTTTATGTATTTGATTGCATTTGCAGGTCCGAGCAAGCCAAAGCATATAGGTTTCCTGCCCATGGCTCCTTCTTTCAACCACCAGAAATCCCTTCCCATGGTGTTAACGAAGCCCTTTTTTTTTTTTATTTAAATCATTCTGTTGCCTCCAGCAGGACGCCACCATCTTTTGAGCTCTTTCCCATTCAAAAACAGAAAGGAAATAGAACTTGAGCCAAAGAATACACGACAAAGGACTATCCTTGCACAAATAATATGCCATTATGTACACTCGGTTTTGTGTTCTTTGGACCAAGCGTGGCGTGAAAATATTCCTGGATCCTTTCCCTTCTGTAACAGCTCAGAGGGGAACTCGCAGGCCGATCATTCGCTGTCAGGCCGCTCTAAGCCTATTATCCGTGAGTGAAAGGTGCAGAGAGAGGGGTTTTTTTTTTAGATGTTGCATTCCTCAAGTTCTGAACAGGCAGTGTGACAACAAGCTCTTCTCTGGGGTCTTCCATGAAAAGGTTCTCAGCTTTCTGTACAGTGTGTTATGTGGAATTTGAAAACGTGCAGTATGTATGTAATAGGGAGCATTTTAGTCCTATTTGGCTTTTTCAGGTCTGGAGGGGAGTAGGAAGGGGGCTTATGAATGTGCTGGCTTGGTGGGAAAGAGTGCTGGAGCGATTAATGAGCTTCATCACTGATACATAGAGATACATGATACATATCACTGATACGTATATTCTACTCTTACAGAGGGCTCACCAGTCCGACCCACTTGCACAGAAAGTCTGAATAATCAAACTCACTCCTACAGAAAACCTGGCCAATCCCGCCCACTCATTCTGAAAGGTGCTTATTAGGTTATCCCTATATGATAAGAATGTTAAAATTCAAACTCAAGTATAAGTTGCAACATCCATGTATTTTCATTGGAAGAAATGAGCCCTCTGATATAAACTGGAGGATGTCCTAAATGAAAGACTTCACATTGTGTCTACAAATATATACTCGGACCATCCATAACCTTCTGGGTAGCTGAATCCGTCCATTCCGGCTAATAACAAAAAAAACAAAGTCTCACATTTAAGTAAGGTCACATAATTTAATTTGCATTGTACAGAGTGTCTCTGGCTACAGTAGGCTCAATAAAGCGTTGAGTAAAAATCCAAAATTGAGAGAAGGTAGAATAAAATGCACCTGAAAACACGTACAGGATGAAGAGATTCCATGCAAGCATGAATCAGTGTGATGTTTTACTGCTGGGCATGTGCTGATAATCAGGACTACGATAAATCATGAAATTCAGCTCACATTACATCATTATTCTCACTTCCCCCTTCTGTTCCTTTCAGTCAGAGGGTTTATGAGCAGCGTTTGCTTTCCCGAGTCTAAGACCGTCTCGTAGGGGAGACAGCACGAGGACAGCTGTTTGGCACATTCCGCATTTCGTCTCATTTTTCTGGACGCCCTTGAAGAAGATTTGAAATGTATTCCAAGCCCATAAAGGTTGAAAAACATTACCAAATATTGTAATTTCCTAGGAATGCAGGATACAATATTACAACGGTATTGTAAAAACCATGATAAAAGGTTAAGTAATGATCAAAATAAAAAAAAATCAAACACATTTGCAAATGATTTAAACTTTTGAACGAGTCACTAAAGTGAGTATCGATCAGAGCCATGCAATGAATCATTCCTGACTGACTCCAGCATCAGTAAACAGCCTTTAAATTTGATTATAAAAAATATTTTATGTAGGTTTACATTACTTGTACATGTATCTCTCAGAGTCTGTAAATATGGCAAAGCCACTTGTGAATCTTTTCAGTCACGGTTGATTCTTTCTACTAACAACCAGCTTTGAATCAGGGAATCAGCTTCACTCCCCGTGTATTCACCGGGTCAGTGAATCAGTGAATCTTTCAGTCATGACCAAGATTCGCTGCTCTCTTGTTGGGGTTTGAATAAGCGAGTCTTTCAGTCATGACCGAGATTCTCTCCTCTCACATCAGGGGAACCAACGTTTGAAGTTTGTGCAACGGAAGGAGTCAGAAAATGAATCTGAATGAATCATTTAAAGTAATTGAACATAAATGACTCAATTCCCTGAAAAGTCTAAAATAATTAGGATAAAAACTATAGGATGATTTTGGGTGAGACAGTACCTTTAGTGCAAAATTAAAGAGGCAAACATCTCCAACTATGTATGAATTTGGGGGAAATTTGATTGATTTTGTACCAAACATTGTACTTATATCTGAATATCAGCACACGCCCAATAACCTGGCTAACCTTTTTTTGGACTGTCCGCATTTCTCAGTAAAGAAGAAGCTTTCATGAGAGGCGATTGCTACGTACACATTGTTTACCAGATGTTCTAAAACATGTACAGGTATTTCTCCATGCTTTTGCTTATGGGCCAAATCTAATATGTAGCCTGGAAAAACCAGCATCAGCTTTAGTTTCAGTACCATTTTGGCCAGAAAACAGCTAAGTGCAGGGATGAAAGCTTGTTATAAAAAAAAACAAAAAAAAAAAACACGTGATGCGTCAATAATCCTCAGTTTAAATATCAGACATACATTAAAATATTTCAGTTTGCTTTTTATACATACATCTGCTTTGCTTCAAAATTCTTTGACATTGCCTTGCTTTATATACAGAGAGTACACAAGGACACGGAACAAGGAAACCGAGATCAAGGACATGATTTGGTTAGATCACAAATGAAGATGTGACATACTTGGTTCTTCTTCATGTAAAGCTCTAGTCTATTAAAAAGCTCAATAACCCATAATGCAACAGTTTCTTCAACGATTTCCTACATCCTTCTTTGGGTAAAGAAACATTCTCGAGTTGTTCCTGTTTTTTACAGAGATCAAACATCCCTTCCAAAGAACCTCTGACTCGCTTCCTGGATCCTCACGGTACGTTCCGGCTCCCCACCTGTTCTCTCACTGTTACAATCTTATTATGCGTTTATCAGCTGGTCCAGTTTTCACATTTTGGCTCAATGGGCTTCCTTTCTGACAGTTTGGTCACATTTGAAGCCTACACATTCCCAGTTTTCCACGTCCAGGTATCCAGTTCTTGGTATAGTCCTGCTCACTGGATCCAGATGGTGTTGGCTCTTTCCGGCCTGCGAGGATCCGCGGTCAGATCTCCGAAGGTGGAGAAGAACTGCTCCATCTCCTTCTGCAGCATCTCGTTGCGCTTCTCAGCGTCGTCTTTGGCGCGCTCGGCGTTCCGCAGTTTGATCTCTACCATCGTGTACTTCTTCCGCTCCTGCTCCAGCTCATCGTGCAGGTTCACCATCTCGGCTTCCAGCTCCATGTTACGCAGCTCCAGACTGCAATAATTTAATGAGGATGAGAAAACACTCGACCTATTATTTTTCTATACAGCACGACACAGTGTTTTATTCCTTACGTGATGTCTTACACACTATAAGTACAATGTAAATACTCTCACCTCTTTACCCTGGCATCGTAGTCGCTTTTCTGTTTGAGCATCTCTTGCTTCAGACTGGCCACCAGACTGTGGAGGGCGCTGTGTCCGCTCACAGGAAACGCCACCTCGCTGTTCTCACTGCTGCTCGTCCCTCTGCTGCCCCGACCTCCGCCATTGGCGTTTGTGTTAGCATTAGCGTTCCTCCTCTCTCCCTCATCCAGCAAAGGGTCCTCAAAGGTAAAGTCCTGCTCGGGGCATGTAGTAGTGGACGAGCGACACGATGCGGAGACGTCCGGCAGCGAGATCTCGCAGGACGACGTGGACCAGGTGGCGCTGTCCACGCTCTGCTTGTCCTCGCAGCTGTTGCTCGTGCACGGCTGCCCCGGAGGACACAGCGTCTGTTGTACGTGCACGTTGTCATACGTCGAGAGGCGGTTCTGTTGCTGCTCTGCGTCACGGCCTTTGACCTCCCGCAGTGTCACACCTCCAGGAGGAGACCAAAGTCCATTTCGGCTATTGAGGGTCCCGTTAACAATATCCGTGCTGCACACGCCCATCCTCACTCCACCATTCTGCACACCCATCTTGGTACCCGGAGATTTGAGCGCGCCAGTGCGACGCATCTGTAATGTGCCCGCACCCACCAGGGTCGGACTCTTTTCCTCCGCTGAGGATGACGACGAGGAGCTGAAGGAACCGTTGGTAACGATGCCGCTGCCTTTGATGAACGCCGGGTTCTTCTTTACAGTAAGAGGAGGGCTTCGGGTCACTTCAAAGCGCGGCACAGCGGGAACGTTCCTTGGGCTGCCTGAACGAGGCGAACCGTTATCCAGAGAGACCCGTCCGGGAGAATCAGGTGCCTCCCAAGTGCACTGACGAACGCTAGCGGTGTTGTTATTCTCTTTATTTTGCAGTTGTCCAGTGGTGGAGCGTTTTAGGGGATCGTTGTTGTTGTTGCACGACTCAAGAGCGCCGTGACTGTCCTCGTCCGGGGGAAACAGACCGGCGTGCTGGCCGATGAGAGCGGCCATGAGCTGCTGCACCAGAACTGCACCTGGACAAACCGAAGATGAGGTCAGCGCATAGAAAAGGCAAAATTGTTGGCCCTAACCTGGTGGATTTGAATCATATTCTGAAACTTTTAGATTTTTTTGGAATTAATTCTGCTCATGCACCACTTTACCTTCCATTATCGCCACAGGATCCTCGACTTTGGGCCTCAAAATATTCGGACCGAAGACGGTAGCCAGGTTCTGAACGCTCATCTTGTTCACTCCTGAGTAAGACTGCACTTCATCTAAGAACCTGAAGGGAAAATCAGTTTTTATCAAAAGAGAAATAAATGCGAAATTATTTGAAATATATGTAATGCTACATACCTGCATATATATTTTAGTAGATTATAGTTGACTAGAGGTAGACTTTTTACTTGTCTCCTTAATTCGTTCATTCCCTGGAAAAGATAAAGACAAAAAAGACGTATTAAATGTCATTAAAGTGTTTTTTCCTTCGTTTTAAATTTTTTTCAGGTGATTCTTTGTTCACAAATGAGTCGACTCATTGAATAAGCTCTTTCATTTGTGAGAATGAAGAGTCGATTCACATGTGTGAGCCTTTTTCTGTTGTTGTTTGCAGACGTTAGCAACGCTAGTCTCGCAACGTGATTTAATCACAGTATGAATCATGACAAGCGTTTTTGACTCTCAGCTGTGTGTATGGAAGGATCCACTGTACTGTTACCTAGTAGGGAAATAAGATAAGATTTCACGAAACAATTTCAGCCGTAGTTACGCAAAGAAGAACGTTCACCAGTCAAAATATCGCAAACTTTGTACAGGTTAGAAAACAAGTGGCAATGATTCATTTGGAAGCCGAAAGAGTCGACTCGAGATGAAGTGAATCATCTGATACAATCACTTAATACACACTTTGTGGCCAAATTGTGCTGTAAAAATAAAATTATTATAATTTCATAGTTGGAGTAATACACTTTATACTACTCTTTATTTGATTCTTTATTATAGTCGCAGGAGCTGCTAGAAGAAATTAAGCATCTTATATGAGACATAATCGATAAAATAGTGCTTGAACAATTGCAAAATCAATAATATTCTAAGATAGGACACAATATAGATGAGATATAATACAAATCTGCTGTAAGTACTATGCCACAGTGATGGGCAATAAGGTGACAATCATTAGTGTAATATAGTAATGTTGAATGTTAACGTTTTCTGAGTTTTGTGGAAATCAGCACAGTACCACTTGGATAAATAATTTTATACCAGATTCATTTTCTCTTCTTTTCTTCATTAAATAAGTAAATTTGGAATAAAACTCAACCCCAATCTCAAATCAGAGTTTCTTATAATATCATATCACTGTGTCCTTGATACTTTTCTGGCAAAAGTCAGCTAAAGCTAGAGCCATAAATATTTTTAAAAATTTTTGACTTTTAGTTAATATTTTGGTGTAAAACTTTGATGCCTTTTAACATGCATTCATTTTTCCCGCCAAAAAAGTCATAACACCTTATAATTCCAAGATTCTGATATTGCATTGTGTATTGTGTATGATCAACAGTCTTCAAGTATTATAATGTGATTTTTAGAAATATTTGGTCATTAAATATTGGTCATAAAAGGTGGTCAAAAAAAACTCCTGGGCAAAAAAATATTGTGAAACATGAAGCTTTTAATGGTCTCAGCAAAAATCACTGGGCAGAAAATGAACAGGAAGTAAAAAAGCGCTCCTGAGACGTCGGCCTTCGTTTGCTGGTCGATGCTCGTTGCTGAAACTGTTGAAGCTGGAAACAGGGAAGTTCACTTACATAGTCTTCTGGTGAGCAAAGAGAAAATCCTGAAAAGATTGAAATGTTTAAATGATATAAAATTGAAACTAACTTGTCTGGGGGTTCAAAATGTTCCATAATCTCTTCTGTTTGAAGACTTTAACATCGAGTGGAACAACACGGACTCTTCTTTCTGTAAAAAGCCGTCTGCAGGTTCACCCACAAGTCTCCAACATTTAAAGGGAATCGAGGGAAAAGCTGCACCACACCGAGTTACTTTATCTATCTGTTTCATTCCCGCTCATTTTCCTGACCAATAATTTGCTGCTGAGACATTAAAAGCTTCATGTTTTGCAATATTGGGTTTGCCTTATTTTTTTTGCCCAGGAGTGTATTCAATACTGGACTTCTTCTATTCCATTATTATTATTATTAGCCTGTGTATCATTTATCAAGCTAATGTGAGATGAAACACAAAAATCTATAATCTGACTTTCATGGAGTCTCAGATTGTATGTCAGATTGGATTGCAGAGTCTATCGATATGGTCGATATGTTTTTTTTTAGTTCTCCACAACAATTTCATTTTGAAACTTTCTACAAAACCTCCAGCTTATAAAACTCTAAAGGCCACATCTCAAAAAATATGAGGTAAAAGAAAAAGTAAGAGTTCCTTCATGGACTGGGGCTAGCACTGGAGCTGACTCTAGTGCACTTTGATTACATTAGCGCTCTGTAACGTTCCCGAGCCTCGGGCAGGCGAGCGACGGATCACAGCGGGAGAGGGAAAGGTGACACTAAAAGTCGCTGTAAAAGCATTTCCACTTTCCAAGGGCTAAGCCTCGGAGCGAGAGCGGAGGGATAGAGGGATGAAAACATGAAAAGACTGCAGGGCGACGGTAATATGCTGAGTCGCGAACTATCGTCACGAAGGAGAGAAAATGAGACAGGGTAGAAGTGACATAGCGTCCTCAGGGCAAATATACGGGAGATATAAAATATATTAGCATTTGTAGCTGCTAAAGTATCAATTAGCACTCCTTGTTATTAAATTCTTCTTCCCGAGTAGTGGTACATTAAAGACCATAAAAGAACAAAACTACAGATTAATTTACATATTTATATGCCTTAATGTTAGCTAGCTAAATTATCAAACTAGCTAGTTATTTGTTCTTCTCTTTATGTTCCAAAAAGTGGGAAAACAAGCAGATTATCCCGTCTTTTTACCCCAGAAAGGTCAACATAAAGTGTGATACACAAATTAAATGGACTCATTAAATGTTCTGTGATACATTTCCTAATTAGCATGCTACGAGCTAAGCCTCACATTAGCGTCCTTGTTATATTAACTGAACTCATTGCATAGACTCACCAGAGGCATGAACAATCTCTGCTACTCCCTTCCAAGCTTTATTTTTCTTCATAATGTCTTTATATACATTTTAATAATATGAAATCACGGATATAAGATTTTCTTCCATTTTTTGAGCTTCAAACAGGAATTAGGAACTAATTGCAGATCCGACATAAAGTTCAGAGCGGAACTAAGGAAACGCTGGACCACAAGCACCACATGGGTCTGAAGCATTCAAGCCAATCGTTTGGATTTGTCACTTTAGATGATCAAACCTAATTTGCATCCTATTGAGAAAACGTCACTTGTCGTCGTTGCCGTTGCTAAAATCGCGACAGTGCGTTGCACACGTACACTGTTATTTTAGCGCTTGCTAATGTGAACACAGGTTTATATATCCTTCAGATTGACACTCACTGCTTCCTGGTCCTTGCTAAACAGTTTGGTGCAGGCCAGGAACTCGTCGTACTTGCAGAAGGGGATCACCGGTTCAGGAAGCTCCCTCAGATAGAGCTTCAGCAGAGATGCCACTGTGTGCACATCAGTATTACTGCACAGAGGAAGACAAAGAATAAAGTACAATCAGATATTAAATGGAAAAGACAGAGGGATGAAGAGGAGGTGATAAATCAGGCATATGGTGCATGGAATAATAACGTTCCTCAGAGGCGTGGAACGACTCGCGAGCTTTTCACAGATTCTACATATGAACTGTTAAATATGCAGCGTGTCTCGTTTCCTACTGCCGCTAAAAAAAAGTACGAAGACGAGGAATCTGATGTGAAGACAACAAAATCCTGACCTTGTTAGTAATACCATATTGAATCCCGTGATACTGTCATGAGAATAAAATCTGTCACTTTGATTAATTGCTAATTAAAAATCAATTGGCAGCCATAATATTTTGTGCTACTTCATTCCATGTGTTGTGCTCCATTTATACACTACTGACAAAGACTATATGGCTAATCCATCAAATCCAAAGCGACCCCTACAAAACACATAAATACATTAGTCCACTAAAAAAATGATAATAATGCTGCCAACGTTGTGCAGAAAAGGAACGATGCTCTCAGTGGAAGCTTTTGCCTGCGATGTGCCAGACGTGAAAGTGGCTGAAATGCACAAAATTTTGACAGTCTGCAGACATCAGCATGAAGAATTCTAAAATTAGGCTCTCGCATGCTGTTTCTGATACGTGTTTACTGGAAAGATGTAAACCGTGACAAGGTCTGAAAACGTTCAGACGTCTGTGGTGTAGATAGCTTCTATTCTCCCAGACTTTGTATTTAAGTTCAAGAAAAGCTTGCTTTCCTCATGCACTTAATAGTGTTACTTTAGCATATTTTATGTACAATTTTAACTATATAATATTTAAAGCTGTCCCCGAAAGAGCACCTTCAACAACCAGGGACTACGGAACGCTAACAGTTCATGCTAACTACCATGAAGCTAGCTTGGATACATATTTGAGTCTCTGCTAAATTGTTTGTCTTAGCTAGATTCTTTATCGGTGAGGTTTCTGTTTGTTTTGGTATGTCTGGATTTAAATGACCAATACCCCACCCCCCGTACCCCACCAAAAAACACACACACCTCAACCAACCAATCACAAGAGGGACAGGAAGCTAAGCTCTACTGTAATATTAGAGCCAATGTAGGAAACAATGAGCAGATAGAACAAGAGTTAACAAGTACAGGAAACAATGCCCAAATATGGAAAATGGAACATGAAAAGGGTCATACAGTTATACAGAATATGGAACTCGAAGGGGGTCAAAATCAAAATAGAATTAACATGAAGTTTTACCATGTTTATGCCATGTTTTTTCAAGTATAACCCATTATTTCAATACTCCTTGCTGTGTGCTAGCTAGTTCCTTTTTTTTTATTTGTCAGGAGTTTCTTTGTCTGTTATGACAAAATACAGTTGAACAAGTTTCAGGGTTGGAAGATTTCTCATGTCTTACCCGTCGAAGGCTGGTTTCTCGCCGCAGTCGAAGGCGTCCTGCAGCTCTTTGACGAGGTTGGCCTGCCCAGGGAGACGGAACAGACCCTCCTCCTGCAGCCCCCAGTGTCGGATAAAATCCACACACTGCTCCACCAGCATGGGGGCCAGCTTGTTCCCGTACCGGCGCTCGTACCGCACCGTTTCCTCCAGTTTTTGCCCGAAAATACCTGAAACAGTAGACGTGCAGCATGTGGGCTATTGAAATGGAAACGTCCCAGATAAGCGGTGTTATATTATTGTTATCTGGGAGTAGCAGGAGCTGGAAGTTTGAACCTCAATATTCAGAATCATCTGAATTCCCACTACAACAGATCTTGTTTTTTTTTAAATAAGGCTAACGAACAAGTAAATTTGATGTGATTATTCATAGCATGCTTGAATAAAAATCAAAAATCATGCGACAGACAAAAAAAAAACCCCAGTCGTGTTAGTTGATTTGGTTTGCGCTTGACAGCGACACTAAATGTTTTTGTCTTTTGTTCCATCATGCTTGTAATGGATATGCTCAGGATCGGGAGAAACAACAGCAGCGATTCAAAATGGTTGAAAAAATGAATGCAAGCTATTAAGAAATATCAAGAACTCATTTATTGGTACCATTCACGAGAAGCTTGTTAAAAGAATATGAGTTCTGGAAATTTGCTTCAGAATATTTTAAGATCCAGACTGCAGGGTTCTGCTGAATTTCCTTGCCCTCTTGAAAGACAACCTAATGCTGTATGGATCAGACGGTAATACATAAACGCAATACGCCAGATGCGACCTGCAGGTCAAACCGGGCGGTGAGTAACATTTAAAAGGCCTGTTATGTAATTCCATAATTTAGTGCAGTTTGATTTCAGATTGAAAAATGTCTGAAAGAGGACAGACACAGTACGAGGGAGAGACAGACAGCTGGTGGATCATTATTTTAATACGCGCAGGTGTGTTTATTGTCTGCTGTTTATTGAAAGCAAAAGCAGGCAGACTGGATGCTGACGGAAAGCCACCACAAATCCATGGAACATATAATATATTAGAGATGCTTAGCAGCTAGCCAGTGGTTCTGAGTCCATTATGGAATGATTATGACTTTCATTTCATTTGATCCTAACTTGCTTTTAGGAGCTATAATAAATGTTGCCATTGCGGACAAAACTAAATTAGCAAAATTAGTTTACGTTTGCCTTAATGAATATGCAATATCCAGAGAGTACTCTGGCATCTACAGTGTGATTCACAGGAGGTTATGGAATAACGACTGTACATGGAAGATACAGAGCAGAGAAATATGTTTGTAAAACTTTAAGAAAAAAATAAAATCATCATTATATTTAAAATTTTGGGCAGCACGGTGGTGCAGTGTTTAGCACTGTCGCCTCACAGCAAGAAGGTCCTGGGTTCGATCCCCGGGTCACCCAGGGTGCCTTTCTGTGTGG
>JAQQZU010000011.1:21266448-21277724 GCA_030068025.1 Parauchenoglanis punctatus
ATGCTGGGATTGGCTCCAGCTTCCCCGCGACCCAGATGGATAAAGCGCTATAGATAATGGATGGATGGATGGATTTACAATTTTGTCTCAAACCTTTGGGCTGAAAAGTCACTATATTACATCATAAGGCTGATTTGATATTACTGAAAGGACATAACTCGACTTAAATGAGCAAAGATACTTGATCTTGCGAATGCTATGGACCCGTCATGAACGGAACCATTAATTTGAGCTCCTGAGCTCCAGAGAGGAAACGTCCAGGTGTGAGATGAGAACTGAGCCTTTCCATTGTTCAGGTGCAAGATACTACACAAAGAAAGGCAGAAACTGATACCGAGTGCTTCCTGACGTCTCTTATCTGACGCCGATAAACACTCACCAATTAGTGCATAAGTAGGACATTGTGCAGACTTCAAACTGTTGTGTAAAACACGAAGGGCCAGATTTACTCAAAGTTTGCGCCAACGCAAACCTTCTTTTAAAGAGCTACTGTTGGGATTCACTAAAGAGTATAAGCTGGTGATGGAAAGGTGTGAACGTGGGTCATTAGCTGACCTTATTACACATGTGTCTGAAGGAGATTTCTTTCAGACCATGACATTTGAGAGAGGAAAGTATTTAAATGTATCACGTACAGTGTTTTACTAAGGTTTTGCCGCACTGAACCTCATCTAACTGTGCCATTATTTGACACAGAAAAAAGCCTGGTTTAACCCATTTTGTGCTCGACATGGCTGCGATGGTTGCCGCTAGGAAGAGGTGCCGCAGAGAGCGTGGTAGAAGGGAGAGAATTATCTCCACTCGTGTTCATTTATTTGGAAGATTTTATCAGGACATATTGATTGCCCAAAAGGCACATTAGTCTTAATTCGCTGGAGGAAATCAAAGATGACCTGGAACCTCCAGGCAACAAGCTGTTAGTAGATTACTGGCACCTGTTTGCGACCCTACACTAATTTGCGCTGCTCTTGGCAGATTGCGTTGGTCATTATTAAAATGAACTGGCTTCTTTTTTATTGCAGTTTCACATATAGTAAAAACTAAAAAATGCTTCATTGTACTGCTTAGTAAATCTGAACCTGAAACTGAAGCCCCCTAGTGGTAGACACAGTAAAGGAAGAGGAGGTGAGGAGTAATGAGCTTGTTTTTAATCACTCTACACCGCGTACGAGTTTCTCGTCAGAGCTTTACACTTACGTAACTACAACACTTAAGTACTGAGTAATCTTTTATCTTTTCTCCCACATAATTCTTCTTTCGTAAAATCTCCCGCTACACACCCGCACACGCAAGAGCCTGAGTGTCTGAATCACTTCAAAACTCTTTAATCGTGTATGATTATCTTTATCGCTCACATTGCTTGGAGTCACAAAGTGTCCTTTTTTCTTGTCTTGTATTTCAAAAGCGTATTTCAGCTGTGGCGAGCTTCCTCTCAGCGATTAGCGTGTTCGACTGAGGAATACGCTAACAAATCTGCTTGAAGGGGAAAAAATAAAAGAGGGATTAAATACGTGGCTTCGTGCTGCATTGCCTCCCTCCCGGCACGGCTCTTTTGTCTCAGTCGCTCAGCCGGATAAAAACTTTGAGATTCCCACTTTGAGAAGCTCATGTGGCTAGCATACGGCAGGGATTAGGAAGAGTCGGGCTTTCCGGTCTCGGGCCCGGACGCTCGTGGATCGGCTGTTTTAGGGTGTGAGGAAAACAAACCAGGGTTCCGTTCAAATGCACTAAACACTGCGTATGTGAAACTGACCTTCATGTTTATACAGTTTGACCTTTGGGAATATTTTAGAATGAATAAAGTCGATAATAAAGTTTCCTGATGCGCAGGAGTAAATCTGTGAGGATAGGGAATATTAAGGGAATCCTGGCGGGGTCAGAAAACAGGAAGGAACGTTAACCCAGCTTACATCTTGTGGATTTGAAGTGTATATAAAGTCCGTGTGAGTGTTCAGTAGGATGTTGTTTCTCTCTCTGCATTTAGATTCGGGTGAAAGTTGTTCAGGCCCTCAGGCTAGTGCTTTAGCAGAGTGCCCTCTCTGACTTTCACTTCTATTTGTTTCCCTAAGCCTGAATGGCAGGCAATTAATGGCTGCACACAAACACACACACACACACACACACACACACACACACACACAAACACTGAGGTGCTGCCAACAGTTTGGAGATGTCCAAGCCATTTTCGGACACAGACATCCATTTACACACAGGCGTCTATTGTCCTGCTGCTGGACTCGCTCTTATCCTTATCCTGGATGAGATCAAATAAAAGCAGACATGTGGTGTACACACACACACACACACACACGCACACACACACACACACACCTGGACCCCTGGCTTCTCTTTAATCTGGAACATAGTAACAGACATAGAACTACAGCACCGATAACGTATTAGAACGAGCGCATTAATTATATATAGAGCTGTGATTTGTTTTGCTATTGTCAGAGCCGCTGTTATAGAAAACTAACCAACGCTTTCTAACCAACGCTTTCTAAGACTGCAAGTGTTAATTTAAAGACTAAAGTTAGGAACACACACACACTCATTAAGTTCAACACAATATGTTCTGTAAAGGAAATCAATACAAAGGCTTGTAGTACTCTCTCTCTCTCACAAACACACACACACACACACACACACACACACACACACACACACACACACTATCAGAGTACACAGTTCACACTGAGGGTAAATTAAACCCAAACCATGATGTGTGTGAATAAGGGAGGATTGATTACAGTCTGTACTTCTTGCTGTTTCTCACAGTTCAGATATTTGTTTGTTTTGTGTGTGTGTGTGCGTGCGTGTGTGTGTGTGTGTGCGTGTGTGTGTGTGTGTGTGCGTGTTCTTATTTTTTTTTTATATTTCTGCATTATGAAATCTGAAGCTAAAACAGTTAATGAAAGCCTTAAAAAAAACAATATTTCTGCTCCTTCTTAAATCTTCTAGAATCTTCTAAAGACGGAAAATTAGAGAAAATTCAATATTATTTCATCCATTTTTCGTAAAAACTAACAAACAAACAAGTCAAGCGATTTCCAGTTGTTTTTTCCAAATTATGCAGATCCTCCCCCGCCTCAAGACTAAAAAATACATTTGACTTAAAAGATTTGATGTTGTTCCCACTCACCTCCTCCGAACGGGGCCCATATGACCCTGCGGATGGTCTTGACCCAGTCCTCCATGTCATTCTGCGTGCTGGCCATGAGCAGGTACGTCTCATGATTGGACGTCATCCGCTCCCTATCGCCCCCTACAGAGACGGAACAAAGAAACACACCTGTAAACTCCGTTATCCCGTAGAATTATTCACTCTCGGCCGATCGATCCGTACACGCTCTCCAGGAGTCCACTACAAAGCAGTGCAATCTCATTTATCAAAAAGTCATTTTGTCAAATTTGATTTCTCAGCTGAGAACTTCATCGTGCAGTAATGCAGCTCGATAGATTGCGCTCTGGCCTGGAAGCGGCGTGGTCGATACAGCCAAACATCTCGAGTGCAATAATTGAGTCAATATCAGAGAGGACAATAATTACTGTGCGGTGAAAATGAAGCAAGCGGAGCGTGAAGGCCTGAACGGGATATTCAGCTCGATTTCATTTTCATTTCTTTTCCTCGGTTTCTCAATCCTTTAAGGGCTGCACAAAAAAAACCCTTAATTTGTTTCAATTAAAAACCAGCATCGATTCTGCAGCATTAACACATAAAACAGCTTCAGTGTTCCTCCTTAATCACCGACCAATCAGCACAGACGCTGTAGCGTGACATCACACACGCAGCAGAAAGAAAAGGGAGAAACAACGTCAGGAATTCAACACTGTGAAGTTGAACATTTGTTTGTTTGTTTGTTTATTTATTTGTTTAGCATTTCCTTTAGGACGAATCTTAAGTGTGATATTTGTGAACCATTCTAACTGCGCACTTTTATTATCGGGGAAAAAACAGGACGGAGAGTTGTTTGGCATGTTTTTTATAGACTGTGAGATGCAAACTGAGCTCGGAAAATAGATTAAATTCTAAAAGTGTAACCGTTCCAACACAGTATCAGCAAAAAAGAACAAAAGTCGGACACTGACACGTCACCTGAAAAATGTAAAATGTCTTTCATTTGCGTTTTTTTTCTTTAAACCGCTGTTGGTTTCTATTTTTTTTTTAATATTTCAACTTTTTTAAATATATATTTTTTTTTATTATAAAAAATGTGAAACTTTTGCTTTTTAAAAAACACCCTTGGTGAAATTTGTGTATATTTTAATATTTTTAAAATTGTACAAAAGTGAAAACTGTTTTTCATTTGCTTTCTAAAAAACAAGAACAAACCAAAAAAAAACCTACTCTTGGTGAAATTTCTATTTTGTTAAAAAAATAAAAAAAATTTAAAAAAAAAAGGGTTCAAAAAAAGTTTCTTTCATTTGCTTTTTTTAAACAGCTGTTGATAAAATTTATAACATGTAAAACATTGTAAAATTTCTATTTTTTAGCAGGTCAAATATTAAAAACTGTCTCAAATCTCAACCTTAGAATCAAAAATGATATAAAGCCTGAAAATGTGCATACAAGATTAAACACGAGAGGTTTTAAAGAATAAAATGTGCAATTTCTCCAGAAAAAACCTCGCTCAGCACTTCGAATGTAACGACACTGATGTCCTCCTACAGGCTTGTATCTGGACCTTAGCCACATTTTAGACGCTAAATCCTCTAAAGATGGAGGAGGGACCAGTGTGAGACCAACCCCGAGCTTCATTACAGAGGAAAAAGCCAAAACAACAACGGCGCGACGTGGCCAAAGTGATCATCAGTGACCAATTAGGCTCCGGTAATTACAGGTGGACGCTAATAAGCGCCTTCAGGTCTGTAAAGTCCTGCTCTGAGCTCGGAGTGTGTTATTAGGACCGGATTCGTGTGTGTAATTTACATTCTCAGGCCGCTGGAGGGACAGGAAGTGGGTTCAGACATCGTGCTCGTCTCCGTCTACACCTGATCGACTCTGATGGGCGTGTACTTCATAGGATTAAGGGTTAAAACACACACACAGTTACCCACCAAACACACACACACACAGGACAGGATTGAGTGTATTTTTATAACACTGACTCCGTCGCTCCTCTCCCACTGGACGCTAAGAAGGATCGTTTGGATCGTTTTCCTTCTTGTCCTCTTTATATACATTATTTTTTGTATATGAGAAATAAAAATGATTGATATGAGGATTTTCTGCATGTATTGTCTGCTTTGCACATTATATAGTTTATAATTGTGAAGCATCAAGATATAATTTTCTTACCACCAAACAATTTAGCAAAGTCCACTGGCTCATTTCACAGAAGGCGATATGGATTCAGAAGGATCTGAATAATGTGGTTTGAAGAGCAGGAGTCAAATGTTAATATGACATTTAGGACATCAAGCACGACATTAACATATCAAACAGTCCACAGAACACATCAGAATATTCCGACTCCAGAGATTTCACCCTGACCTTTAACTCATCCATCTAAAATAATAATCAGGATTTTCATTTATTACACTCCAAAGTTATGCTCTGATTAAACAATATTGCACTTTTGACAGCAATGGCAATAATGGGCTTTTTTGTTTGTTTGTTTGCCATTAAATCCTTGTTGATTTATTGTGCATCAGTATTTTTCTTTCAGATGACAAAAATATCACATCTCGAATCTTGTAGGCATTTTTACAATGCACAAATTGTATAACAATACAAATTTCACACACACAAGCCATATTAACCTCCAGTCATTAGGCTTTTTCATGCATCGATAATCAGAAAAATTTCCCAATGATTATCAGCATTTTTCAGATAGAAATAAATAAGCGTAAATAATTACAGATAAACCTTAATCACCCAAGTTGCGAAGGCTATCCGGCATTCAGTGTCATATAAAGAAGCACCACTAGATGGCGCTCTATATTATATTGCCCCCTTGTGGTCTCCGAAAGTTATTATTCCAGACTGCATTAAAAGGAAGAGGAACTGAATGAACTGGAAAACGCACATATCAGAAGTCTGATTTAAATGTTGACTCAAAAACATATCGATGAAATAACACGCTGATCAATAATCGATATTTTATGACATCCCTAGTAATTATTAAAAACAATATAATATAATGATATCGACCAAAAAAATAAGCGCACACTGATGTCATTTATAACAATATCCATATTATAGCCCCACATGGCTCGGCTCTACATTCAGCACGTTATTTACTCGGCGTTTGTTAAATAAATTGCTGGAACATGATGTTTTCAAAGCCACAACAGGAAAGTGGATTTCTTTCCACTGAGATGTTATAATATTTTCCCCTGATGAATCAGCACAAATGGAGACGGTAGTTGAGTTCTTAAAAGAATCTGAAGGTGAAAAAGACCAGACCAGACGTCTAGACGGTATTTTAAACATCACACCCAGACTTCACTCTCCGTCAGCGGGATATGAATCACAGATGGAAAGAAAAATGGCAGATTGCATTTTAGAATGCTATTAGTTTCATAGTGGCCCCGTACACGCCAGATCATTATTTAATTATTTATAAATCTATTGACACGTACAGTAATAAGTATCCTAGCTGCTCTTCATCATGCACTGAGAGTGCACACAGACAGAGAGAGCGTGTCGCTGAGAGACTGTCTGAAACCTTAGCTGTTAGTCACAGCTTATTAATCAATGATGTGTTCTTGTAAAGAACGTTTTCCCCAGTTATATTATAGGAATAAACCCACGGAGACACGAGAACAAAACAGACAACACTCCTGTAAGAGTGTGAGATGAGCTACGTGCTAGCCTTTCAGCTAGCTAGCTACGTTACCACAGGAGGTTACTGCTAGCAATAACTAACAAACTTCCGTATTCATGCCAAATATTCAATTGTATTCTCCAATTCTAGCCTTGTTTTATAAATCAGATTTGAAAGCATTGTTTACCTAAAATAAGTCACATATTTGCTAAGTAGCACGAAATGTCTTTTAGCAGGTTAGTCTAGTAAGCTAACTAGCAAGAGCAATATATGAATGGGGAGAAAAAAAGACTAAAAATGAAAAGATGTCCTGATGATCTGTTCCTATTAAACAAAAAAGCTTGTAACAGAGTTCAGATTACAGTTTACGGATAAACTGTATCAGCATTAGCTGCCTACCAATGGCTTCAGAGACGCTCACATTGCTAACAAGAAATTCCGGGCAGGCAAAGAGAAAAGACTAAATTTGACCAGAAATATAAAAAACTATAATCCATGCTTATGGATAAGACGTCACGACAAACAAAAGTAAGAAAACAGCAAGGCTGTTCAAAAAGCTCTTCAAAAAGCCTGCTGTGATGCTACATAATAATTAGTAGCTCCTCTATTTTCATTGCCAAGCAAAAAACACAACGGTTCGTTCAGATTTAGCACTAATTTAGTTGAAAAAGCTAAATATTTATACGGATGTCCTATATTGTCGTAGAAAGGGGTCAAAAATCATATGGATGTTAACCTAAAGCTAACACAGGAGGCTAGCTAGCTCACCACAAACCAGAACTAACATCTATACTAAACACCACTTAAGGCAAATGAGTAAAAATTGAATAACTACATTGCTCATTTTTAACACGTTCATATGAATTGAACATTTTTTGAAGTCTAGGTATGATCAAGAACCAGAACTCCTGAGACAACTCCAAGAACAACCAAGAAAGCATTAAGTATTATTATTATTGTTAGTAGTAGTATTACATAGCTATTATTATATGATGCTGATCATGTATAACAGGTACAGGAAGGATACACCAAGGTACAAAGGTAAATCCTGGAGAAAAAATCCCTCCAGCAAAATTCATGATCCTTTTTGATTTCTCCCCCCACTCGACTCCAGGCTTCTTCTCTCCGCATTAAGCCTGGCTGCTTTGCTTTTGTGATCGCTCTAATCCAGCTTCAGAGATGCCACTCCAACACACTGCCCTGAAGCACCTATTGACTCGGCTCTTAATGCCCCTCCTGTTTCAAACACATTGATCTGCTCTGACTCATAACGAGCTTGAAACACCTCGGCCTCTGTTTTCCCCATTAACCCTTTAGTACAAAATGAAAGCGATGTTGGTGTCATCCTGTTTCTTCCATCTCTTCATTTTTATAAACGTCCTGCCATTAGGTTTCTCAATTTCTACAAATATTGTTCACATTGCTAACAACTGAGACACACTTCCTGAAGTGTTTTATTCCTCTGATACTACAGCAAATTGCCAATTATTACCAATTCTGTTTTAGGTCCTGTTCTTGCTTGTGTTATAGCAGCTACAAGCAGTCACCAAAAAGACGTAGCTTGTCACGTTACAAGGGGAAACCGTAAAGCATGCGCTCTTCTAACCTGAAGACTTTCCAATGTCGGAAAACTTAAAGTGCAGCCGTACTTTTTTTTATCCATTTATAGTTGCTTTTAACGTTGTGTCCATGAAACATGTTCCACATGTTGTAGCATAGCTAAAATTATTATACACCTGCAACTAAACAACTAATCGACATTTAGCAATGAGTCCTATTATGGATTAGTCACCCTAACAGTGCTTACACTTACCATCAACGTCACGTATTTGAAATCAGGGAAAGCAGATGAGGTGCAGCGCAGCCAAAAAGCCAAAAATATGAGCGCATATTATCTTATAGTCACCTCACAATGGGCCGATTCATCCATTAAACAATAGTCTTTATATGCAGCCTAATGTATTTATGAGCATAGTAACAAGTGTGTAAGCACCAGTGCTTAAAGTTTTGGCCCTGACCCCAATCCACAATCATTACAACTGTTATCAGTGACAGAACAGACAGACTGAACACCAAACACCGAGCAACAGCAACCTATTAAACCCCATCTGTCAGCATAATTCATGGTAATAATAATGGTGGGAAGCTAGTGGAGCGAGAGACACAGAGAGAGAGAGGGAGAGAGAGGGAGTAATGACATTTCTGATAAAAAGGCTTGTAATTATATCATCTAATTAAAATTTATCCATTAAGGCAGATGGGAAATCTGCCAGCGTAATGTCAGTGTGTCGACTGGGTAATTTTTCATCGCACTTCTTATTAAATCATTTATTGTTTTTAGTGAAATTAAATAACATTGAAGCTATTTGTACACAAATCTGTACCTCTTAGGGTACAAACACTTGTTACTAGAGCTATTAAACCCACATTTTAACCATTGTATTGCAATCAAATGGGTCTACCGCATATTTCAGTGCAACGCTTGGGTCCCCACAGCTTCATGGTACCTTCATTGCTATGGCTTTTATTCCTTTAGTTAGAGAAGTTACAGGGATCTTTTGGCAGTTAGGGAAAAAATTGAGTGTCAGATTCATTTTACAAACAAACTTTTGGAAAAGTTAATAACATTATTTAACGGTACACAATAATAATTTATGTTATCTCTGGACTTTCCAATCATATATAACCCATTTTTAAATTAAAGTTGTAATTAGATTCATGATGCCATTAATTATATGAACTGTATCATTTATATAATGAGAGCCTTGTGACAGATCTAGCTATTTTTTAAACCGATATTAGCAGTTGTCCTACGCTCGATGCAGTTCTACACCACAGCTCTTGGTTACATGAGCTGAAAGAGAAGGTTCACTCAACTCACCAGGAGCGTGTAAAGCTATCAGTCATCACCACTGATCACAACAACCAATCACTGATCACCATTGTTTCCCACTAATCACCATCGTTCCTAACGACCTTTCATATTCTGATAAAACTCTATTCTTAGTATTTTAGAAAATGTTCCTTCATGTGACATGTTCTGACATCAATATGCAAATGATGAATAAGTGAATATGGTAATTAGCATATGACGTCATCTAGCGACTTCCAGCAAGGCTTTGAGCTTCAGGGACCTCACTTTGAGAACCATGCAGTTGAGGTCCTGGATGTTGGCACGTACCTTTAAAACTTATTTAAGATACAACATGCAGCTGTTCTGCAGCTTTATTTCCTGTGTATTATTTATTGTTTGTACTGAAAATATCGATTGTCGTGATTTGAGATTTTTTTGCCAAATCCTCCACTCATCTACTACATTAGTGCAGAGATGCAAACACATGCAAACACACAGGATACACACCCTATTACTACATTCTGCCCAACACACACACGCACACACACACAAACACACACACACACCTGCCCTGCTCCCAACCAACAAGTGAGATACCCATCAAAAACAAGCTCGCGCTCCGTTCAACGTGACTGCTTTCCTGCAGACTCCTGAATGTTTGCTTTAAAAAGAATTTATGATGGAAGATGAATCCCCCCCAAACACACACACACACACACACACACACACACACACACACACAGACAGACAGACACGCACGGATATATCCCTGCTATGTAAACAGTACTTGAATCCACACACACGCACACACACGCGCGCACACACACGCGCGCATTCCTGATGGGTTACATTCGGTAACCGTCAAACCGGTTGCCGCGCGAGCCTTATACAGCCTATATACCGCGCACGAGCGTCCAAAATCCCCCACTTTCAGCACGCACGCGACACTTTAAATACTCCATTAAGGAATTAAGGTATCAATCATTAATAATGACTTATTGTGGATGTTGAAATGTCATATCAAATGTAGCAAGAGTCTCGTGCACTTGGAGGAAGAATCCCCGTGTTACCGGTTTTGGCGTCAACGGAGAGCCCCGCGCGCACTTACCGATGTTTCTGCTTGGGATCCAAGGGCCGCCGTCACGTGAGACGACAGACACGGTCGCGCGCACCGGGAAAGAGCAGGAACACCCCCAGAGAAGCGTCAAAACTCGAGAAGTGTAACGGACACCCGCTCCTGCTGTAGCTCCGCGAGTTAGGGCTCCACCGTCCCGCCCTCTCTCTCTCTCTCTCTCTCTCTCTCTCTCTCTCTCTCTCTCTGTGTGTGTGTGTGTGTGTGTGTGTGTGTGCGCGCGTGTGTATACACTGTCAAGAGCGCGAGACCTACCCGGAGCTTGGAACGGATGTGATTTGTGTTGCCCCTGTTTTCTGTCTCATGTATAATACAACATTTCCACACACAAAAATGATAGTGTTGTAGGAAAACAATCAACAACGTTATGATGTGATGAAGCGGAGTTACTGTTACATCCCTAACGTGGATTATTTTCCCATAACAACACACCCTGCAGTGTTTTATTCCCCTTACACCACAGCAATTTGCCCACAATCACACACACAAAAAAAAAAAAAAAAACAAAAAAAAAATATAT
>JAQQZU010000011.1:21278911-21290085 GCA_030068025.1 Parauchenoglanis punctatus
ATATATATATATATATATATATATATACATAGTCATGAATGACACTGTTTACAGTTGCATTTAAACTTGTGGAAATCTGTAAAAAGAAAAAAAAAGGCTTATTCCTGTTCTCACTTATGTTGTAGCAGTATTAGACTGCAAAAAAAAACCCTATAAACTCCTCTTTCCTAAAGATTTCAGAAAACGTAACGTGCAGCTTTTTACCTCTGACTGTTACAAAACACTGACACCGGAGACTCTTTCCATAAAGTTAAATAAATTTGCAAATACCTGCTTATTATTAGTGGTGCATCCATGGTACAAGTCCCTGTGAATGAGCGGTTACCATAGAAATATTAGAACGAGCTGATGTGCAGCTGCCCTACTGTCGGAGCTGCTGTTATAGAAAATTAATCAACACTTCCTGACCTTCTGACCAATCAGAATCCAGGATTCAACAGCATTCTACTGTAAGACACCAAGTGGAGAGACATTTGGAATTTGGTGTATGTGCTAAGTAGCCCATTACATTATGTCATTGACACACACACACACACACACACACACACACACGTGCCTATGACTCGTTGACCACTCATATGTCCGGCATTCCCTGCTTGTCCTGTTGTGCACATGTAGCTGTCCACACTCGTCTTCCTGCGGGAAATCTTGAACAACTGGGCCGCTGTTCCTCCCCTCCTCCTCCGCCTCGCTCGTCACCAACGGCCCGATGAGTAACGCAGCTAACTATCTGCTCTGGATTAATTATCAGCAGCTGCAGTATTGGAACAACTCATCTCACATCTCACATTGTATGTGTGTGTTTGTGTGTGTGTGTGTGTGTGTGTTTGTGTGTGTGTGTGTGTGTGTGAGCCAGCAATGCCAGAAATCACTGACTCAGGCACACACATACACACACGTGTCACAACGTCCTGAGTGAAGTCTTAAATGAGTCGTTTAATGAACAAAGCCTGCGTTTGTCCTCCATGTTGGAGTTATTTAAACGTTATTTCTAACGGGCTGTAAGTACAGTAGGTATTATATCACTGAAATCTGAACCACGCCACTTTTAGATATTTTTTTTCTTACCTCTCACGTATTTCCACTTGCTACATTTAATACAAAAACAGTGACATCTTGTGAGGATCGGTTCTCAACTGACCTCAGAGTAGCTCAGGAACACTTAAGTGATAAAAAACTAAAGAATTCCCAACTCAGAATTCCTACTTATAAACTCCCCTCAACCCCGAGTTCAACGAGTGACTGCAAACCAAAATGGCCGCTCACAGCATCAGTAGTAAACACAGCGGCACCTCTTATTTTTAAACGATTTCTTCTGTATATAGAAGTTTGCTTTAGATCATCAACTTACAGAAGTATTTGATTGTTAAATCTATAACACCAACATTACAGTCCACTGTTTAGAGGAGGAAAATGTACATCACTCATGACAGTTAACTAGCTAGCAAACTGCTAACAAAAGACCAACACGGAGGCATCCATATTTCCCACGTTGTCGCTCGGACGCATGGAGGTGGAAGATGGCATACGTTCTGACTTAAGCGAAGATATCTTGAGTAAAATCAAAGTTCTTATCTTATTCTTATTCAATTGGAAGATAATTTTGCTACTTTCGATAAATAAATGCTTATTCGAAGTAAAATTATAATTATCTGCCAATACGATAAGAATAAGACCATTTTAAGCTTAAAATAAGTAAAAGATTTAGAAACAGGCTTAATAATAATCTTATATTTGTTTAAAAACAGTCTAACAATGAGAAATATTAGATGAATTTTCCCACAGGCCAGATATTTTACCTGGATAAGATATATTATCACATTTCTTATTAATTACTGTATGTAACATCTTTTCAATGGAATATAATTTCCGTATACAAAATAATGAGTTATATAGTGTAGAGTGAAAACTTGAGTAAAATGTAGATCCAGTTCACGGCCCTGCTCGCCTCATAGCCTTCCTTTGTGAGGACGAATTCTTATGCGAAAGTTATTTTGACTCCTGCGGGAGTACAGTCATAAAAGCCTCATTGCTCATTCTCTCTCTCTCTCTCTCTCTCTCTTACTCAAATAATTCTGCAGCTACTGGGACAAAAACACACAGCGGTCTTTTCCTTAGCATTTTCCTGTTTATTGCAGACCGCGTCCTGCTCAAGATTCCGGATATGAGACGTGTGTTTGGTTTCCTACCTCCCAATCTGTCATGCAATCCGAGAATCAGTAAGAGTTTCAACTTTAATGACTTGATTATGTACTAATGTAGATGATGACAGCACTAATTACTCCTTAATCATTCATCATAATTATAAAAAATCCAAAGAATTCTTTAAAAAAAAAAAACAATTGGCTAGCAGAGTAACAGGCGTAGCCTTGCATGCTCAGCTAACCAATTTACGGTAGCAGAACATTTCATGAATGTTACGTTTCTAGGAAATATTGCGTATTTCTATAATAATACAAAAACAATCTGATATAATCAGCAATCAAGTTTAGCAACTAATCAAATCCCGCGTTTAAGAAGTGTGATATGTGTGAAGAAAACCCAGCTTTTAGTTACTGTTACCACCAAGAAGTGATTCTTTTCCTTTAAAATCATGTTTTATTCTTCTTATACCACAGAAATTTGCTAATGACTACAATTTCTATGTATTAAAGAATGACGTGTCATACTTTTTTATGCCATAATAATAATTACATTTATGTTGGGGAACATCTGTGAAACAGCTGTTGTCTGTTTAGCTAGCTAGCTATCAAAGCAACATCAGCACCTCTGAGCAAATCTAAGCTAGATTTGGTAGTTAGCAAGTAGCGAGTGAGACTGTGTGCATTTATACATTTCAGAAAGTAAAAATATGAACCTGTCAACTCATTTATACGCATGTGATGGATTGCACTGCATGGATGCTAATCTGCCTGACTAGCGCTAGTTTGCGTCTGTTTTTCATCAGTGTCAATACAACATACTGACCTTTCAGTCACCTTGCTAACACCTTCCATGCTAGCACTTGTTTCTTTTAATGCAGTTAGCCATGTTAGCATGATTTCCTTGTTTCTTTATATAGCTACATTAGCCACACAGATCGTTTTCATGCTAAGTTATATTTTGCACAGCCACACCCGTTAAAGCCCTTTATACAAACAGCCAGAGTATAAAATATAACATTTAGAAAATCTCCACTGTTTCAGTCTCTGTTTTAGAGAAACTGAGGGTTTTTACAGTTTTATGTAGTCAGACCCAGACTTTGGAGCAAAAACAATCATTTAGAGGCCTTAAATTAAAATAATAAATGTAGTTGCTGATATCGGTGTTACTAGCACAGAAAAAGCGGTGAAGGAACAGTTTTTACAATAAACATTTAGTTCTAATTTTGTGTTTTTACAAAAAGCTCAAAAATCTCACTTTTTCTCCGCACTGAGCGCCAACTGACCAAAATGACCAGGATTCATTTTCTTATATTAGACATCAAAAACTGCAGCCTATTTTCTGACTCCCCACATGTGTAAAAACAAATTTTCTATTTTCCTTAATAGGCTCCTGTGTGTCTAAAGTGGTTCCTGCGTTCCTGACTTGCTAAGGAACATTTCTGGGCTCCTAAGTTCCATAGAATAGCCTTTGTTAAGATGTTCTGGAAAAGGTTCGAGAGATTTGGAGAAACTATTTCTACATTCCTCAGTTCCAGAAAATTGTCACATGGTCCCTGAAAAGGTGTTTGAGTTCTAGAAAAGGTCCTTGGGTTCATCAGTTTGTGAAGAAATTTCTGAAATTCTGTTTTTTGAAAAAAAATTCTGGGTTCCCAAAAGGTTTCTGTGTTTCTATAAACAAGCAAAGAAACATTTAGGTCCTGGGTTCCTGAAAAGATTCCTAAATTCCATAAAAATTCCTTGGATTCCTACAAAAGCCTCCCATTTTCTAAAAAAAAATGTTCTCCAGGCTAATGAAAAGGTTCTTAAGTTTGTAAAAAGGTTTCTGCAAAGGTTCATCATTTTCAGTGGAAGTTTCGGAGTTCATGAAGAAAGTTCCAAAGTTCTTAAAAAAATATTTCTGGGTCCCTGAGTTCCAAAGAAAACGGAACCGTTTTCCAAAAAGGTTCCGGTTTTCCTGAAACAAAAAAGGTCTGTGGATTGAAAAAAAAAAGAAAAAAAAAAGCCCCTAGATTCTTCCGACGTTCCAGAATTTCTACCAAACAGTTTGTGGATTGCTGAGTTCCAGAACAAAAGTCTCTGGGTTCCTGAAAAGTTCCCCGGTGTCTGAAAAAGTTGATAAACTTTTATAAACCTTGGTTTTCTGAAAATGTAAGTAAACTAAAATTCTGCTTAAAAGTTTCCTGGGTTCCTAAAAAAAAAACATGGTTTCATGGATTTCATCCAGCTGTTTCCTGTCCATGAATTTCTGAAAAGGTTGCTGGGTAAATGGATATGTTGCTAAAACTTTTATGGCTTTCTGAAAACGGTTCATGTGCTCCTGACTTGCTCGCTGAGGTTCTGAAAGGATTGCTGTGATAAACATGCACCTTTAGAACCAGGAGTCCTGGATCATGTGTCCTAAGGCTGAGACTTTTGGGTTTGGGCTACACCTGAAGTTTTACTCACGAGCCACAGCAGTTCCAGCTTCACCTCTCGTTACAGCTATAATTGATCCGTGTTTAATGATCAGGTCGGACTGGAGCTCCTGAGGGGTTTCTGCTGTCGATGGTGTGGGCTGCTTGTGGTAAAAGGTGAAGGATCTCTGTGTGTTAGATGTTACAGGAAGTTCAAACGGGCAATAACATTAGCGGATTACATGTGGATCGTCTCAATACAGATATACGACTCCTGTCACAGCGGGAGGTCTCGCTAAGTGAACCAGCCCTGCCTCGGTCAAACCACATAAATAAAACTGATTCACGTCCAACGTGTCCAACATGTCTGCTGTCTTTAGCGGAGAAGGATGTGCCTTTGATGCCGATCGTAAACCACGCGAGCAAATTGGTCGTAGCTGGTTTCATGAGGAAATGAGAACGTTTCCTCAAAAACATAACACACACTATAACACACTCTCTAACTGCATTAACTTCTAGAAGTTTACCGTATTACACCACGCTCCTCCTAAAACCACTGCTCCAGAGACAAAATAATAAGACGAATGAGCAAGGAATCGTGATTAATGTTCATCGGATAATTAAATTGCCTCCAGAGTGATGGATCGGCTAGCTGCAAGCTGTCCAAAAGAGCTGTGTTTTAGAACGTAGAACTAGCACGTTAGGATTACTTCCAGGATTACAAAATGAGCGAAGGAAAAAAAGTGTGGCCTCGTAGTTGTGTATTCGTGTACGCTCACTTATCATTAGCGGAACATCAGGGCTTTCAAAGCAACCTGAAAATGGGGACTTAAAAACATTTTTTAAAAAACTGGCCTATTACATCACAGCGGTGTTGAATTCTGGATTCTGATTGGTCAGAAGGTGTTGATTCATTTTCTATAACAGCAGCACTTACAATAGTGCAGCTGCAAATAAAAACTGTGTGTACTTGATTTGGCAACGTGTTCTGAAAAAATCTGAAATTTTATCTAATAGTTTAAAGGAATGAACCTACAGCATCAAAGAGTGAAACTAGGAACTAGGAATCAAATTAGGAATTAAATAACCAAACTTCACATCAACTTATAAAATTAGTTCAAACAATTAACAATTAATCAAATTGTTAATCTAGGGTTTTAAAAAAAAATCTAACTAGGAATCAAATTCTGCATTATATAATCAAATTAGCAATCAAAGATTGAAATTATGAATAAACAATCAAACTAGGTCTCAACCTAGATGTCAAAAAACGAAACTAGGAATCAAATTATGAATCAAAGAATCAAACTACGAATAATTAAAAATCAAACTAGGTATCAAAGAATCAAACCAGAAAGGTTCTCATGTTCGTTCCAGTCTTTTTGTCCCATCTTTCCTGTTAGACAGTTTGACATATTTTACATATGGACAGAACTACGGTTGGGTTGAGATTAGTAAGAATGGCCTGTCATTGTGTCATTTTGCACTGATTATACTGCAAAAAAAAAGTCCTTTAGAAGGAAACCTGCCTAAGGATATAGAGTAATTCACTCTTACAGTGAAGAAAGGGTTGCATTTGCATTTAAACTACCTTATTCCACTGTAAGAGAACCCTGTAATAAAGGAACAACATGCAAATTTTCCCAGAAACCTCACAATTTAGATTTGGCACAGCTTGAATCAATGACACTGCGTTTTATAAGAATGGTTTTCAGGAGTCGAGGCTGAAAAAAGACGTCTGTTTTGCCGGTGAACTCCCAGGCAGGGAAGGCAGGGAATATGCTTGTCTGAAGCCCAGCAAGAGGGCTGAAGTGCATAACGGTTCGTCCTGGAGGTCACCATCAGCTAATAACTGCTCTGTTTGCCTCCATCCATCTCTCCATCCCTCCATCCGTCCATCCCTCCAGTCTTCCCTGTGCTGCTCAGATAACACAGCCCACTTCCCCCGTCACTGACTCCAATCACGAGCTCGTCTGTCAGCTCGAGCCGCCCGGGTGGACGCTGTGATGGGTAAATACGTCTCTGTCAGAGGACAGATGTGCAAATACGGGCCGAAAGAGATGATGGAAAATCAGAGAATTGGAGTGGAGTCAAGGAGGTGGGGGGAGAAGCGTGGGACAAAGAAGAAATCTCATCCGATATATCGTGTCCTGATGCAAGACGGTGAGCCAAACCCATGCTGGACATCAACGTGCCATGCTGAGACACACTATACAGCCTCTCCATCAGCGCAGATGACCGTCATTAGGACGACAGCCGTGACTCAACGGATTTGTCTCGGTGTGTGCCTGAAATGCACAGAGCAGGAGGGAACGGACTTTGTCCACCTGCTGCTGCCATTATGCCCATTCGCACGGGCACCTGCTCCTGCGTCGTCCACACACACACCACATTAACCTTTGGCTCTGGTCTACAGCTCACACTGACCACTGACTCAACAGGGTTTAAACAGAGGACAGTACTGAAGCCTCATTTATCAATCAGTTAGGAAGGTTGTGTGCAAGACTGTTTTGTTTGTTTGTTTGTTTGCTTGATTTTCAGCCAAACTGAGCTAAAAATTCAGGTCAGATTTCCAAACACGTCAATTCTTTATATCTTGTCCATATGCTGATAAACTGATAATGCCAATCTTCCATAAATTACCAAGCATGTTCATGGCAGAGCTGAGTCACATTTAGCCACGCCTACCAAGGCACAGCTCACAGAGAGCTGAAAAACGACAAACTGATGACCAAACTACGACATCACTTCCTGTCACTTTTTTTCTGGACATGTCCTTTTCCTCATTTTGCAACAAGTGGAAAAACAATAAGTTCCATTAGAATATAGTGCTGTTTAATTCTTAAACCTGGCAGGAGTTCCTGAAAGGTGGCAAAGCAAATCACAGGTTTATATTAATGTGTTCATTGTATTACATTATCCTTTTTTATAGTAGCAATTAATTTACAGGGACTTGAAGAGCGGAAACTCTACGCAAACATATCATTGTTGACGTGGTCACGAGACGTTGGTGGGACATTTATGGAAGTGTCAGCGCTTTGTAACAGTCAGAGGTAAAGCCGAAACCTTTCAGAACCGAGGAGTTTACGCGTTTTGTGGTTTCTCAGTAACAAGCTGTGGTTTTTTTCTCTTATCAAGTTCAAAAGAGAGGAAAAAGAGAGGCTGCTGAGGGAACGACTGTTTATAGCTGCTATAACGTAAGTGAGAACATTTTGCAAGATTAAATATAACTATAAATGGATAAAAAGTATGATTTGCCATTATTTAATTAATAAAAACGAATCATTGAAAAATTGGTGTGGGAAATTTTGTGGAATAAAACGCACACGACCTGCCATCATAGGAAAACTCGAGACAAGATTCCTATAAAGCAAATCTCATCATGTTTCTTTCCATACTTATCATTGCTATGGGATTCTGAATGTTATGTAAGTATTGAGTTAACAGTAATTACTAAGGAACCGTAAAGCACTAACAAATAGGAACATACAGGAGAACAAATAGGCTTCATATCACAGCAATCACGAGAGTTTTAGGTTCAAACCTGCACATTTCCTTTTAAACTAATTCACACATTGTGTGTTCAGAATATTTCTGGAAATGGATAATGAAACTGTAGCTTATATTTTCCTGAACCCGCCCGTCTGATTTCAGTGTTTGAGAGTCTGACAGAAAGTGGAGTAAACGCCACTTACTCCAACCCCAAACTCTAACCCCAGCTGTTGCTCTGAGGAAACACTGGGAATTAAAACAGATGTAGAAATGTCAGCAGGGTCAGCATGGGGTGTGAAATCGAGCTCAGACGGTTCCTCAACCTCTGCTACATCACTTCACCTCATAACTGTGACCTGATCCAGCAAAATGAACCAAACTACCCCAAAACACAGTGTCAGGGCGTCACTAGGAAGGGGAGAGAATAAGCTTTAAAATGGAGAAAAAAAAATGATTTCAGTTTCCTGAATGTGGTTTAAAACTTTGATTTACAAACTTTCAAGAGATTTCATTGGCTTGTAGTGACGTAGACATTAGTTATTAACATTAAATAGTAATTATTGGGGGTTTTCCCAAATGAAGATGCACAAAATTAGCTTGATTTTGAAAGATTTTCCTTTGTTTGAATGATTTCTTTCCACCTGTTTACTGGTAGAGCTTAGAAAATGCACATTTTTGGATTACTTACTAAAGCTATTCAAAAGAGAAACTTTAGGAGAAAACTATTAGCATCCAAACAAGTAAAACATCTTAATGCAGTTTGCATGTTTTGGCTTGTAGCTTAAAAACCACCCTGTGTTGCTTACGACTCATTTATCCAGGTCACAAATGGTCTCAAGTAGAAACGCGTGCGAGGCTTTATTTTTTCAAATCTCGCTCACTCAGTTGTTATTTTCGTTTGGACCCAATAATATCGCACAAAATTTCGGAACAAATTTAGTCCACAAAACATGCAGGCCAGTTTAAACCAGCGTGAGCCTGACCAGGCAGTTACTAAGGATGAATGAATGGACATTGTAAAGGCATTGTGCATTGCTTCACATTCAGGCTTATATTAATAAACATGGTCTTTGAGCGACTTTTTTGTTGCGTCCTGCAGGATCCCAGTCTGATGCACACCTCTACCTCGCAATCCGTTCTGGCAAGCGTCCAACAAATAGTGCTCCTCCTATTTGTATCTGTATTAGGTTAGAAAACATCACCTGTTCATTCTGAATAACGTATTCATATTCGGTTGCATCTCTAGTAGGGTGAATAACAGCTAGCTAACTAACTGTTAAATCTACGGCTTGACTGATGTCTTCACTCGGACTTGTTGGAGCGCAGCTTGGCTTGTAATTTGTAGTTGCTCCAGAAAGTCTTAAATGCAGCGAGATGTCTCTACAGAATTATAACTATGAAAGATCTTGTTTTGGTGTATAGCTTCAGGGCGATTTGCATGTGTGTGTGTGTGTGTGTGTGTGTGTGTGTGTGTGTGTGTGAGAGAGAGCTCAGGTGGTTTCTGAACCCTTGTGTCTCCTCTTTAATGAGTGACCAGGACTTCATTATAGCCTCATCCAGGTGGAACCAGACAAAGAGCTTCAGTGTGCTGGACGTATAGAGACATTCCCAAGCCCTATACAACCCCCAAACACACACACAACCAACTCAAAGAAACGCAAGGTCAGCCTCTATAGACAAAGAAAAAAAAATCAACAAAAACACATTTTTTGGCAAAGGCAAGAGTTTCCTCAACACGTCCGATCCAACAGCAAGACGTTTCGGAATGAAATACTGCGGAAGGAACAGACACGGGCTGGAAGAAAAACGGGCAATTATGCAGACGGCAGCATTGTGTTGGTCTGGAATAGCCAAAACACATGCTACTTCCTGGCTGGAGCCTGGGGACCCCGCTGAAGGAGCTCTGCTGTAAACGCCTGAGGAACTGACGAGCACCGAGACGATCAATCAACAGAGGCAGGGACTCAACAGTACTCGCTAATCTCTGCTCAAATACTGCAGTCAGCTGATTGAGGAATAATCAGTAGGGAAAGTGATGATAAGAAACTTTTACATGTGTGTGTGTGTGTGTGTGTGTGTGTGTGTGTGTGTGTGTGTGTCGGTTATCAGGTTTAAAGAGCAAGAAACAGTCAACTCGAATGAGTCAGATTTTGGCCAGATTAAAAGTTTGCAGCATTCAGTTTATATTATTGCACTCTTTCTGATTATTATTATTATTATGGTTGTTGTTTCTATAGCAACAACACATTTCACATAAACAGCTTGTGTGACCGTTGATCAGGTGAAGTTTTCCTAAAGTAAGGAGCCGTTTGTTTAACATGTATGGAAGGAGTCTCCTGTGTCAGCGCTTTGTAACAGTCAGAGGTAAAGCTGGAACGTGAGGTTTTCTGACATCAGATCCGAAATTTGCCACAAGAATCATGATTTGTTTTTTGTCGCAAGTAGCTGATGCTGAAAATTGCAACTAATGTTTGTTTTTTTTGCAGTTTCGAACCAAGTTAAACACAACGTCTTCAGCGACAGAGCTCCATTTTAAAAATCTTTATATTGACAGTCCGCAAAAAACAAGAAAACAAATCCAATTGACATGAACTATAACTGTGTAACGTTTATCTACGTTCACTGTTATAATGCAGAGAAGGAAAGGTTAGCCAGTTTGTTCCTAATAAAATATCATCAGTAAGATTTCACCATTAATTATTAAACATGCTACAAATTTCAGTCACTGTTTGGATCATATTCAACACAGACATATTAAAGCCAAAAGAGAAAGGAGGCATGGCTTTACGGTTCCAGGCACAGACTCCTGACGTACTGCTGGTTCTCAGCATTGCTGTGTTGTTGTTTTGTTGCAAATCTGTGCAAAGTCAAGTGAAAAAAATAAAACCCCATAAAATCTGATATTCATGCATTTCGTAGCATGTATGTCCTAAGGTTTGGTGTTTAAGATTCAATTTCACTTCGAGCCAATAGTCATCGAATCACCATGAACAGTCTTGCACTTTAAACCTGACCCTAGTATTAAGTGTATTAGTTGTAATTGAGCTATACAGTATGACCCAAATGAAGATGGGATCCCTTTTGAGTCTGGTTCCTCTCAAGGTTTCTTCCTTTTGCCATCTCAGGGAGTTTTTCCTTGCCGCCG
>JAQQZU010000011.1:21304545-21324868 GCA_030068025.1 Parauchenoglanis punctatus
CTGTCCTCCGCAAACCCTCCTTCCAGGGCTCAACCTTTGACATGGCGTAGGTGTTTCACTACATACACTGTGAGCATTAGCAATAGATTACACTGTTTTATAAACTAAAGTAAAAAAAACCTCATAAATTGCTGAGGTTTGGATTTTCTAAAAACTGATCTCCATATAATTATACCGGACAGCAGAACAAGCAATGTGCTTTTTCCACAAATTGATGTTATTATGGATGAAAACCATGTTAGTCGAAGGCTTCTTAGTTCATTATTTGTAGTTTCATGCAAAATAAACAAATTCTGTCTTACTAAAAGTAATGAGGAGCAGAGACAAAGACAATGTGTCCCAATGGCAGGATGCTAATTGAAACATGAAGTGGTGTGATTATTTTGCAGAAAATAAATACATTTTACTGAACAGCTATTTGACAGAAAGTTTTTCAGTAGCTAGTTTTTAGTCCTCTAGTGAGAGATGCTTTTACACAATGAACACACGGTCATAACTCTCACGACACTATTAATGACTTTAAGTGTTGATTTTACTTTCCTAGTTACATAACACCACTTTTTCCCAAATTCAGAATTCCTAAGGAAGAGATGCACTTCCAGCCTCTGGAAGAAATCTCTGAGAACCTGGAAGAATCCGCGACTCGCAATCACAACCTCGCTCTGTTCAACCGACTCCTTAGCTCCGCCCCTTCTCCGACCAGCTTTGTGGGCGGAGCTTTCTGCAGAACATCTGCTCAGCTGCAGCCACTGACGCATTCCATCGGCCCTGACTCCTCCTACTCTGACGGGGAGGAGAGGGAGGGCGAAAGATGCGTCGGGTGGAACGAGGGCGCAGGAGGATCGCTACCATCAGGATTAGGAAACGACACCCAGAGCTCCATCTGCAGCTGTGGAGGAACCTCCAGCACACACACTCCTCTCTCAGCTCAGGAGTTGAACCTGAGCCAAGTCATAAACAGAGAACATGAGGAAGATGGCTTGAAGGAAGATAAGAATGAGGAAGAATTAACGATGCTGAAGATACCTCCACCTGTAACACGAGTGCTGAAGCAGGAGATGAAGCCAAAGCTTCCAGCTTCAATCAACACCAACACCACACCAGACGACTTCTCCTTCCAGCCAATTGGAGACCAGGCCAAGGTCATGACCTCACAGTTGTCCAATGGAAATACACTGACAGGTTTGATGCTCCTGACAGCCCCCCCATTTCCCAAAGCACCACAATGGGTTTCTGAGGAACACACACAGCGTCAGCGCAGCATCAGCATGGACTCGGACGTCAACTGTTTGTCCAACAAGGCTGAGGAATGACAGAGCAACTTTTCACCTTTCACTTGGACGATGGATCACAGTATAGTATTGGTACAGGTTATTCTTCTCCTGATCAAAGATTAATCAAAATAATTGAATCAGTTAACCAACATCCTAATGATCATTTAAGTTATAGCAAAGTATTGTTATAGCAGCGTATTTAGTATATTGTAAAAGGAAATGTTCTTAATTTAATGTCTCTATGTAAAGTCACCCTATACACGCCTTTCTATATTAAGTAGATGGCATGATTGGCTCTGACATTTTATGATGTAATAACACTGGCCTGCAGCTTACAATGAGATTTTCAGCTGTTTCTTCAAAGAGTGAGGCAAATCCTCTTCAGTGACACTGATTTAATCATAGAACATGTTAAAGTTTACATGTTAAAAAATAGTTTATATGAAGAAACAGGGCATGACCAATTAACCAGATTTCCTTTTAGGAATCCGTGCTACAAACTGTATTAAACTGTCAAAGACAAAAATTCTGGTTTAGCTTTGAGGTCTTACTTACCACTACTTAGCTTTCACTCATTATTATATCTAATATAGGTATTTATGGCATTTGAGGTAAAGTAGAGTAGAGTACTTTATAGTAGCACAGGGTATAAAGGTCCACTACTGAAGTAGTAACCTTACACAGAAAAAAAACTACTTTGTAATAAAGATAATAAAATATAGCTTCAATCAGCAATCAGTGGGATCCAAGCATTCTTTGCAAAAACTACATCTCCACTACGCACAAATTCTTCACCTGAATCCTTAACTGGGAGCAGCAAAAAAATGTGACCGGGTTTGTGATGAGAACTTCAGTCTGGTGAGAAAATAAGAAGTGGTAGCCACATAGCGACGACTAATCTGACAAAAAAAGGTCTTTCTATTGTCTGTACGCTATTGCGCCCGTTTGCATTGCACTGCCTACATACAGCTCTGTCTGGACAGCATGGAGAAAAAAAAACACCCCTGTTACAACCTATTATATACAATTTATTGAAATCCATGATTTAATGATGGTCAGGTTTATTCACTGCACTTTAGACAGACATCCTCCGTCCTCTACAGCAGGTGGCGTACAAACACAAGTGTATTATACATTATCACTATCTAGGGATTTTGAATGGTGAGTCATTGAAAGGGTCTAAAATTGCTCCAGTTCGCTTCCTTGAAAGCTGTATTAAAAAATTAATAAATTAAAATTATTTTAATTGAAGCTCATTTAATATGGAATATTATTTCTGGTTTTGTATACTCTAAATTGTGTGGTCTTGTAACAAACGACTCTTGAGGCATTACATGGATCTATATGAAGACGTTTATTGGCAAACAAGGCAGGGTCAGGGTCAAACACAGAAAATCCTCAGAGATCATTCAAACCCAAAACACAATCCAAAAACATGGTCAAAAGGCAAGGCAGGGTCAAAATACCAAAGATCAGATGTTCACACATGTTCTTCACAGGTAATGTATCCATGAATAAACAGCTCATAAGTCATAAGAATGCCAGGCAAACTGTAAAGCATTGACACAAGCATCCATGTACTATTTATATAGTGCAAACAGCAAATGAGTGTGTCAAAAGAAAAGACATTCAAAAGTGAGGGCGCCCTCTGGTGGTGGGAGGAGAAATGGCCAGGCTAGATGTTCTTATCAAAATTACCAATTACTTGAACTAATCTTAACTTTGATGAACAATACTTTTTGTGTTGATCATTAAGAATAATTTTAGTTGGGAATCAACAGGCTAGACAATATAAAAATAAATCTATATTCCAAAATTATATTCTTTATACTAATATTTTGTTAGTTTCTCAGCTGGTTATTGTTTTGCTGTAAGGGACAGTGACCCTAGGCAATCATGTTTTGCTGCCTTGTGACGTTGCATAAGCAGCAGTGTGAAAAGATGATGCTGGTTGTGTTCACATGTCTTAGAGGAAGTGTGTGTTAGACTTCATCCTCATTGTTTGGAAACCATCATGTGATTAGGTAGTACTATCTGGTGGGTGAGAATTGGCAGATGACCAAATTTGGGGAGACGAAAAGAGAATTTGCTCTGCACGCATGTGCTGCATAAGCATTGACGCATGTGCACTAAAGCATAACAAAATCGTTCATATGAAAGCAAACAGTAATCACTTCACGTTAATAATGTGAAGTCCCTGCTGAAAGCTGATTGGCTAATACTGGCCATGTTTTCAAGTAACCCATTCACCATTAGAAGTTCACTTACAGATTGGCATGGTGATGGAGTACACCAAATTTCATCTTAATCAGACTTCTACTTCCTGAGAAACAGTTATTTGAACGTAGCGCCATTCCTCTGAATGACTACGCATGATTTGTGCATGTGAAACTAACAATGAAGAAAAAAAAGGCAGAAAAATGAATACGGAAAAGCTAACAAAAAGATTCATTTGAACAAAAATAAACCTTTATGTATATAATATATAAATCTTTAATTCATTGGCCTATAGAAATGTATTCATACATATTGTGTTTACAAAGCTATGAATGAAGCAAACAGGATTACAAAATGAACTTTAAAATGTAAGACTCTTCTGTACACATTGTAGTTTATAATGCAGTTTATAATGCACCTGCAGGTTTCTGGGTTTACTTCTTGTACAGTATAAGTGACACGATCATAACAGCAACCTATAAAAAGACAGAAAACACATTATAAGTATTAAACATAATATATAGACAAATATCCATGTATAACCCCTGGCAGGTGGCATGTTTGGGCCCAAAGTGGTCTTAAGGCTTCAATACCTCTAGAGCAGTGACACAGATAGCCACGCCCCCTAGCAAAGAAGAGTACTTCTTCACCAAATTCACCACAGCATCGAAACAGCCATGCACACGCTGCAAAGAAATGACATAACGATATCAAAAGGACAAAGATGGATAAGTTTTATCACTCTAAATTATATCTCTGAGAGGTCTATTCCTGAACCAGATCAGCAGTTTTAGGAGAAGGAAAAGCATTAAAATTGTTCATGGTAAATATAAAGGTTATAGGGTATGAATAGGTTTGTGATCAGACTGCAGGAGTGGATTCAGGAGGTGTACCTTTGATGATGCTTTTCCAATATCACACGGTTCAGGACTTTCAGGGCAGCAGATTTGGGGGTACTGTGAGGTGTCGCTTACAAATGATGAGCCAGTGAAGTCGGTGTAGTTGTTGTATCCACAGCATTTCATCTACAAGAACATTCACACACACTTCAAAATCCTCTGGCCAGTTGCATAAAACACCTTAAATTATGGTATTCCTTAAAGTTCAAGTTAAGAATTCCGTAAAATTAATTAATTTGCACAAAAGACCCCGTAAGTCTTCTCCTTAAGCATTTAAGATTTTCTCCTTATCTTGATTTTATAATTATGGAATCCTTTAAAGTTCATTAATCCGTTGAACAAAACACCTTAGCAACTGAAATAAGGAAAAGAGCTTAAGCTATCTCTGCATCTTAACTACAACATGGCCGCGTTATTGGCGATACAGGAATTAATTAACGCTTCCTAAGAAGTTTAATTTTAATTAATTGCATAATTACTTTTCATTACAATTTCCTCCCCCATTCGTTGTTTTATGTGTGCTGTGGTGGAGGAGTGAGCGGGGTTGAGCTGTGAATGGGGGGTGACAAGGAGTCGCACCAGCAGGGGATTTAATTAAAGAGTGAGCTCTGAGCTTCAGTGAACGGTGAGGAGAGAGACGCGCTCCAGCACAGGGCCCTGTGTGTGCGGTTTTTCATGTTTCCTTTTGTGTGATAAGTCGGCATGTGTCTCGGTGTGAGACCCGAGAATAACCGGAAGAGGGTGTCAAAGTAACCCGCATGTCTCCATCACTTCCGGTCTTCCATGAAGTGTCACAGCTGTTATTAGCAGATCAAATTTATTTTCAGCATGCTATGCGATTTAATTTAATTATATTCCTCCAGAAGTGTAATCTTTTCTACTCTGAACAATTTGGCTTTCTCCTCCTCTTTTCTTTCATTTTTTTATACAAAATGCCAACTTTGTGAGGTGAAAACAGGCATCACAAACAAGAGCGAGTGCAAACAAACAGTCTCCATGGAAACTGAGTACTACTGCTGTAAAATCTCTTGCTATGCAGTAAAAACCTTTTCTGGGGGATTCTGTGCAACATCCTTAAGTAAATTCCTCAGCTAATGAGAAATTAACCCTTAAATGTCATATTTAAAGTATTTTGTGAAACTGGCCCCAGATACTGAAATCATATACCACTTTTGTAACCACTTAGCTAGCACTTAGCTACCTGGGTCGCTAGTAGTGGTAGCAGGAGGAAAGCTTTCTAAAGGCTTAAAATGACTGACTTTAAGTTTTTGCTGTGTGAGAATTTAATTACAGTCCTGCTTGTAATTACGGCTTATGAACATTTAAGTGCAAGTCTGTTACTGTAGTATAGTTAAATTGGTTAGCATAGATCAGCGTTAGCCGTTTTAGTTACACATCGTAATTAGAGTTGTGTAAAATAATGAAAAATTTGTGTAATCCCGTTGGTGAAAACTAGTCTAATTCATCCTCCAGGATGAAATAAAACAGTGACGTGATGTACCAGATTCATCGTCTCATTCCACCCTTTAGTAATGATGTGGTTTTGGCCGTAGTTCCCCCTGATGATCTTAGCAACATTTTCACGAACGTTATCCAGCAGTTTCTCTGCCTGTGGAAAAAAGTAACCACCAAGTCATTTCCCATTTCTTATTTCTCTTTTTTAATTAATTAATTAATTTTTTTTAGCTCCAGCTGATCTGGTACACTCTTTCAAAACATTTCTGTCCATTATGCTTGTTACTGTATGTTGTGTGGCAATTAACTGCTTATATCGGTTGAAAACTGGGAAGTTAATTTCTGCCTGTCTTTGCTAAGAGGATCTTTCAGGTTTCTTAACTGTCCGATGTCTAACTTAACAACAGTGCAGCCCAACGAAGCAAAAAAAGAAAGAAAAAAAACCCCATGAACTGTGATTCTGAGGTTAGCACTGAAGACACGTTTCCTAGAAATGTGGCATCAGAAGTATAAACTTGAATTGTTAAAAAAGGATGGAAGTGGACATTGTGGGAAATTGCACAGTTCTTGGTCTGGACATAAAAAATACATAAAAAAAATTATAGTATTTATACTGGGTTTTGTTCTTGAAATTTCTTGGATTTTGTTCTTGAAATATGATTATGTATTTATAAAAATGAACCTGCTATGAAAATGGTACTCTGTAGCATGTCCCAGCCAATGCTCATGCATTTTCCTTAAAATAAAATGATCTTAAGTTTTAAAAAAAAAAAGGTCCAACAACATAAGTATTTGTTACAGCATGGGTCTAGAGTAGAGGTCTGCATCTTCTGGAATCTTGATAGACCGAGTATAAAAGCCATGAGGGCAGACATTCAGATACGAAGCTCTCGGGGAAAAGTAAGGCCACCTGGGAACTTAGGTAATTTTGGGAAATATTGTAGACAGATGCAACTATAATAATAACCTGGAATTAGTCAGAATTGTTTCATAAGCAAGTGAGAATGGGATTAAAATCTGTCCAGCACACCTCCAGGAACAGATACTAGGGACCAGAGACCTAGATACAGTTTACATCCGTCTGCTTGGGAACAGTATCATACTGTATGCTGTATATTCAGGATCAGTGCTCTTACCTTAGGCCTGTAAAGTAGAACAAGAACTGCTGCAACTACCTCCATGATAAACAAAATGAGAATGATGATGAAGAACTGTAAGGACATTGAATAGAAACACCAAAATGGAGTCAGTGAAACATGTTTTCTTCAAGGAATGCTTTGGTAAACAAAAAAACCTATTTCCATCCCCCAAAAGTAGTCAGTCAGCCAAGATGCTGCATGTTTAGTGTCACACAGAAACAAAATGTAATGTATAGACAGAAACAAAACTTTTCTAGGTAGCTGAATACTGGAATATTATCAGGGCAGCCATCTTGGACAACTGGTTATCACGTCCTTCATTAGAGCAGTTTGAGCTACAAATTGTTAAATATTTCCATTACATAACATAATGATGTCATTGTAAAAGTACGTCTCAAAGAGATTGTGGTTTAGATAGACTTATTAGCTTCATTAGCCTCGTAGCTCCAGTGCCAAACACCAGAGAGTAAACATGTCTTGGGTGTCTGACTACATTTGGAGTAAGAAGCAGAATTTTCACAGAAAAAGGTGACTAAAATCCAAGGTCAGAGGTCACTCACAGTCCCAAGCATACATTTATTCTCGCACCAGGCTCCACAGCAGCCCAGGAAGCCCATGAAGGCGAGTACGGCTCCAACAGCGATCAGCAGGTAGCCGATGCTAGCCAGATTCTTTAATCTTGGGTCAAGGCCTTCAATGTTATTCAGCATTTCAAATCCAGACTTTCCAATATTGACCAAAAATCCGATGCCCACAGTCACAGTTCCTGCAATCTGTAAACCGAGTGAGAAAAGATACAGAGAAAAAAAAATCAAAATTAGTGTGTAGATGTGAAAGAAATAAGAAGTGTAGGAGGCTGTAATCCCAGCTGGTAAACTGTGGAGTTACAGGATGCAGCGAGGGCCAACAGAACAGGAAACTGGCACCTGGAATAGTATTGGACTTATATTGACTTACAAAAGAAGTTAATGAAATCATATTAAACACTTCCTTCCTGTAGAACCTTGGCTGCAATTTCAGCTGCAAGACTTCTGGGATATGTCGGCTTTACATCCTTGGATCCTGGGGCCAGTTACACCTTAGGTTTTCACCTTAGGTCTGACATTTAAGAATTAATTTCTCATCAGCTGAGGGATTTAATTAAGGATGTTGCATGGAACATTTAAAGTTTCTTTAGTTATGAAAAATCGTCAATGGTTTTTTACTGCATAGAAAGTTATGTTACAGCAGTAATATTTTACAGTTTCCATGGAGACTTTGTTTGCACTCGCCCTTGTTTGTGATGCCGGTTATCACCTCACACAGTTGACCTATTGTATAAAAAAATGGAAGAAAAAAAGAAGAGAAAACCAAATTGCTCAGAGTAGAAAAGATGGAGTAGAAACAGCTGTGACGCTTCGTGGGAGACCGGAAGTGATGGAGACATGTGGGTTACTTTGACACCTTTTTTTTCTTACTTCCGGTTTCAGCATGTTTTCTCTGTTGGTTATTTTCGGGTCTCACACTGAGACACAAGCCAACTTATCACACAAAAATAAACAAGGAAAACCACACATACACACCCAGGGCCCTGTGCTGGCTCATCTCTCTCTCTCTCTCTCTCTCTCTCTCGCTCTCTCTCTCTCTCTGTCTCTCTCTCTGTCTCTCTCTCTCTCTCTCTCTCTCTCTCTCTCTCTCTCTCTCTCTCTGTTTCTCTCTCTCTCTCTCTCTGTCTGAGAGAATAGTTCTGAATAACCTTTTTAAAAATGTCAGCTCACTCAGAGATGAATCTGAAGAATAACGAGTAAAAAAAAAAACAGTACTTTATGACTGTCATTCAGATTAAAGGTTAATTGACTGTCAATAAAATCCCATAAAAGGAAAAAAAAGTCTAAATAAATAGCACTCTTGCACTCAACTGCCTTTGTTTCCACATTTAAATGAAGGTGTTTTGCATCCTGGCTGCTGGACTTTTCATGAAATTCAAATTCACCCTCAGCATGGAAGGCCATGGAGAACCTTATATTATCTTAATGGCGAGCTGTCTTTATGTGACACATCGCATTTTAAGCTGTGCATGAAACGACAATCAAGTGACAAACACCAACATGCAGGACGTTTCATTTCCACCGAGGAGTCACCAAGAAGAAAGAAGAAAAGAAAAAGAAAGAAAGAAATATTTCCCCTGCTAGCTGGGAAAAAGACTCGAATTAGCTCGTTATATTAAGTGACACGACCTTGCATTTTCCATTTTGACGTTAATGGAATAACGTTCAGAAGAACACTTTAGAAACAGACGTGGTTGGTGAATGGTATCACTGGAACGCAGTGTTGCCAGATCCATGGTTTTCCCACACAGTTATTTTGTGTGATAAAAAATGTGTCATATTGTTTGTAATATTAAAAACAACTTAATCTACTCCTACCCAAATCTTTTGTACGCCAGTCTCTGCACTGCATTCTTCCCATTAGCTCTATCAGCTAATCTTCTACCATGGCTAACTGGCTCCTATTTTGGTGAAGACTTAGCACGTGTTAAATGTTCTCCAAGGCCCACAAAGCTGTAACAACCAACTCACATAACGAATCCTTGCTCTTTAGCAATTACCCATGCAGTGTTAAATCCCCTGCTAGGTTAATTATCATGCTAACACTGCTCTGAAATCTCTTGTGCCCCTGACAAGCACCATTTCCCTGCCAGCCGGTAGGAGCAGATAATGATTAGCGTACAGTGTTCCTCACAGTTTCTCATGCGGCAGCTAGGTTTTCTCTCTGAGACACTCTCAGGTGAAAATCTCATTATGTGGAAGAGTTGTTTGGTTTTTTTAAGATAATCAGCCAGGGCAGTTAAGGATGGAAAAGCTCCAGAACTCCAGCGGAGACTCGTCACTCATCGGCTCTCCGTTCCTGCTGAATTTCCACTTTTCTTTCTAGATTTAGTAGTTTAAAATCTCCGGCTGTCACAGACGGTTATTACTGTTGGCTGTTATAGAAAATGGACTTGGATGCAGATCATTACTGGCTAAGAAGACTGCGTCCATCGGTGAAGGTTTGGTTGTTTGAATTTTAAATGAGCTGCTTCAGGTTTACGGATGAAAATATTTACTGATGGACCAAATGACCACAAGGGGGCAGAGTAGTGGTTTTATTTCCTGTTGAACGTGAACTGCTTTTTGCCTGGCATAAGTTGCTGAAAAAACATCTGGAAATGAATAAATATAAACACGAAAATACTTAAGTACTTGTGCTAGGACAGGAAAATAATCAATGATGCGGTGCGTTATTTTACGGTAATGAAATGTTTTATCCTTCTTATACCAAAGCAATTTGCATTATTAGTAAAAAAGTTATACTTTTTATCCGTTTATAGGTACATTAAATGTTGTTAAACATCCATGGAATGGCCGTCGTTCCCTCGCCAGCTTCTTTCTTTAAGTTAATAAGACAAACAAAGAACGCAGCTTGTCCTGTTACCAAAAACCACATTAATATAAACATGAGATGTGCAGCTGCGCTACAGCCAGAGCTGCTGTTATAGAAAATGAATCAACACCTTCTGACCAATCAGAAAGGAGAACATGATAAAAGCATGCTAAAACTACACGGGAAACTCAACTTCTGTATCAAAGGCTCTACGCATCAATGAGGAGAAACTCTCTAAAGGCTAATAGAGACGTTCTTCACTGCGAGATTGTTCTGAAACTTTAATGAAGATGAATCAGCAAGTTCTGCAGCTAAACATATGATGTAAAAGCCTGAAATGTCTGCGCTAAGCACTAGTTCACATTTACAAGATCTGCACATGTTTACAAGTAAGTCAGGGAAGGATTTCCTGGTTTACTGTGTTAAAAAGAGACACAGAAAAAGCAACTCCAGATGTCAAATGAATGAACTGAAAACAGAAGCAGAAGTCTATTTTTCCGCAATTCTGGATACTGATTATTTGGCATTTTTATAAATAAAATGAAATGTTTATCTTGTTTTGCTCTAAATCTGTTATATGTTTTCTTAACTATAAACAATGTATGTAACTTTTTAACAAACCCTGCTGCAGTAATTTCGCTCGGAAATCGCTTAGCCATGGAATAAACCGCTAAGGAATTTTTTTTTACTACCCAGTTAGCAATAAAGGAAACATATCAGGTTAGATGTTATACTGTATATATATATATATAAATTATAAAACCTTCCAATTAAGTTTTATTTATCTTAGCATTTTATCTTAGCTAGCATGTAGCCATCTTTAGCTACAACACATCAGACTAGACTTTAAGTTTGTGGTGCAATAAATTGATTCGATGTAATCCACTGCAAATTTAAATGTAAACTTAAAGGCTTATACGTTAAATAAAAACATATTTTTTACGACTTTATTTCCTTGAACACACAGCGTTCTCATGTTGCTCTAGATCGCAATCACAAGATAAATGGAATAAACAGAATGGGATAATGGAATAAAATGGGATAAATGAAATAATTAGGATTGTCTAGACTTTTTGCTTATAAAAATCGGCAAAATCCAGCAGCTAATCCTTTATGTATCTCAGCGGCTGTCGCTCCGTGCTTCCACGCCGCCGTTCTGAGGACAGCAGGAGCTGGATAGTTTTTCCCTCTGGCTCTGAAAACTAATAACGTTCATGAATTATATAAAGTGAACACTTAGAATGAATCAGTATTCATTTGCAGTTCACAGTTTCTCATTAGCGCCTAAAGGTCAAGAACAGCAGCGCTAAAAATGACACGACATTTTTCTTTCTAAATGAAACAATGTGTTCAGGAAACTCGGTGCTCTGCACATCTTTCACTTTCCCTGCTCTAATAAATGCTTCAGTTAATGCGGGCGATTACTGTGACAAATTTACATCCCCTCACGCTCACACTTAGCATTAGGATGCAATGTATCCTTCGCAAATGTTAAGCTAATTAACTGTAGCCTGTGCACAGCTGTTTCAGTAACGAGCACAATAACATATTGTAAAGTCACTGATCTAGTCAACAGATTTATAGGTTTACTTTATACCACAGAATTCTGGATTCTGATTGGTCAGAAAGTGTGGGTTAATTTTCTATAACAGCAGCTCTGACAGTAGTGCAGCTTTGTATTAATGCGCTCGTTCTCTAGTACTTTGTTTCTATAGTAACGGCTCATTCACAGGGACGTGTACAGCAGATGTACCAGTTTGGCGTAGGTTTATTTTACATCGATAGCAGGAGTCTCCTGTGTCAGTAAACGTCAGACGTAAAGCTGTAAATTTAATCAAATCAGGAATCAAATAAAGTATTAAAGAATCAAGTGAGGTATCAAAGAATCAAACACAGAATCAAATTAGAAATCAAAGAATCAAACTTAAACTCAAAGAATCAAACTAAGAAACAAATTAGGAATCAAAGAATCAAAGTTGGAATCAGAGAATGAAACTAGGAATCAAATAGTCAAACTAAGAATCTAATTAGAAATCAAAGAATCAAACTAGGAATCAAAGAATCAAACTAAGAATCAAATTAGAAATCAAAGAATCAAACTAGGAATCAAAGAATCAAACTAAGAATCAAATTAGAAATCAAAGAATCAAACTAGGAATCAAAGACTCAAACTAAAAAACAAATTGTGAATCAAAATCAAACTAGGAATTAAGGAATCAAACCAGGAATCAAAAGTTCCAACTAAAACTCAAAGAATCAAACTAAGAATCAAATTAGAAATCAAAGAATCAAACCAGGAATCAAAAGTTCCAACTAAGAATCAAAGAATCAAACTAAGAAAAAAAAGAATCAAAGTAGGAATCACAGAATGAAACTAAGAAACAAATTGTGAATCAAAATCAAACTAGGAATCAAAGAATCAAATTAGTAATCACATAATTGAAATAGAAATCAAATTAGGAATCAAAGACTCAGAATGGAAGTTAAAGGAAAACGGAAAACAGATTAAAAACGTGTGTAATTGTATATATGGTATATAAAGGAGACATTTATTTAACATTTGGAAACAGTCAGAGGTCATTTCAAGAGTGCGAAAAAAGAGAGGTTGGTGAGAAACAGCGATTTATAGCTGCTATAACATAAGTGAGAACGGGAACTAGCTTGCTTTAGGTGGGGTTTTACCCTGGTCAGACTCACAGTGGTTGGAATTATAAATTTATGTACAGTATATTCTAGGAAATAGAACCATAATAAAATATCACAGTAAGGTGCAGACAAATGAATAACTGTCGGAGCAGGTGGGAGTCTCGCACACACACCTTTAGCGTCGAGCGTAAAACATGAAAGCTACTCGATCCACACTGTGTTCAGTTCGACATCAGAGCAGCTTGATGGACTTCTGACGTCTGGTGCCGTCCTCCAGCATTAAAGTCAGGGACTAATCGCAGGAAGGGCTTCCCCTGGACATCAGCCTAATGTTATTATAACTGTGATGATTAGTACTCTGTATGTAGCTAATGACTGAGGCTAATAATTGTTTTAAGCTAACACTTTATACTGACAATTAAAAGGCACACGGACAGCGGGAACAAAACACACCAGTCAGAACCTCCACGGCTTTCATTCATAATGGAAAAAAGTCTAGATATGGCGTCATTTCAAAAACTTTTGAAACAAAGTGCTACCTTTATTCTTCATTTCCGGAACGCATTAACTTGAAATGCCGTAGGGTGCACATATTTTTTTCATCACATCGACAATGTGTTTTTGCTATCAGAAATGCTATTTCTTGAGTCTCTCCTTCATTTTTACTTTCGATGTTTCTTCTTTCCCTGCTTTACATTTCTCTCCTTTTCTTCATTTAGATACTAATTTTTCTTCTTTCTCTTCTCTTGCTGTATCTAGACTTTCTTTCTGTATTTCTTTTTTATTTGTATTTATTCATTTGCACATGCAGCGGTTGTATTTGTGGACAGGATAATTAAACAACGTAATCCAAAAGCGTAACTTCTTGTAGTTTGGACAGCAATATGAGGCTTTCTAAGTCCTCTTTTACTCCGGCTGCAATGTTTTTGTAGTTGTTTGTTTGGCCACTTGGAGGCACTGAAGTCATTTTACTAACTTCTGCTCAGACGCTGTGGGGAGAGAAACATTAGGGAAGTCCACTGTGAGCGTCAAGGTCAAGGGTGATTCTTCAACAGGCTTAAATATTAAAAATGGTTTGTTTGCTTTATATTTTTTTTCATCTTTCCCTTTCTATCTACTTCTTTGTAGTGATGATGATGATGATGACGATGATGAGGATAGCTTACAGCACTTCTCTAATGGTGGAATCCTGCTTGAGATGGGGTTTTTTTTAATGGTGCAATTATTATTTTTTCCTGATTAAACCCAGACACTTCCTGATCTTTGACTCAGATGTTTGGCCCCAACAGCTTCCTCTGTAATCTGTAGCCAAGCTTCATTATGGACTGAATTGTAGAAGACGTGAGAGATTTGTGACTCTATGAACCAATAATCAATAGTCTCACATGGTGATAGATCTCGTATAGCATCAGTCCTGATTTGACCTTCAGGCTGAAAAGGCAGGATGAATGTCCCGGGCCCTGGAGCTCAAGCTGCCAGCACGCTCCTCCTGCTGATTCCCGCTGATCTCAGCATGATCCCTTCAAAGGCGCAGAAGATTTGATGTTCCACAATGGTCTGCTTTTGATAACTGATTAAAGTTGAACACTGTTCTTTCAAGTGGTTGGACTGTGAGTAGAAGTTTAGGCTACAGGGAGTTATAAAAGTGCTAGCATCAGCATACAGCAGGGGTTCTCTGCCACAAGTGGGGTTTTTTATGCAGTCGCTGTTTGGCATACATGATATGAATTAAATTAAACAGACGTAATGCTAGCGTGGACGAAACAGTTGCTTGTGTGTCCAGGATTTTGTGTTTGAGAGAACAGGAAACTAAATCTTGTAGCTGAAACAACACCTCGTCAAGGTCAAAACACAAAATGGTAGCCAACAATAATATGCTAATATTCTTCATAACAATTTGACTTCCCTGGTGGTTTAGCTAGTGCATTTATCATTTCTCCAACCCTGTAAAGCTCTATGAATGCACTATATTGCCAAAAGTATGTGCACCACTGACCACCACACCTATTTTTTTTTTTTCTCGCAAACTGGTGCCACAAAGTCAGATGCTCACACTTGTATAGAATGTCGTTGTACGCTGTAGCGTTGCAGTTTCCATTCAAAAACTAAGAGGTCCAAACACTGTTCCAGCATAATGATGTCCCTGTGCACAAAGCAGCACCATGAAGACATGGTGATCAGGTTCATGTTGGCGTGATAGAACTGGAGTGTCCTGCACAGAGCCCTGACCTCAACCCCACTGAACACCTTTGGGATGAACTGGAACTGGAGCCTCCTCGACATCCCAACATCAGCGCCTGACCTCGCTAACGCTCCTGTAGCTGCATGAACACAAACCCCGACAGCCTCGCGCCGACATCTAGTAGAAGGCCAAACAGAAGACTGGAGCGCGTTATAACATATTAATGTATACGTCTTCAGAATAGGGTTTTCAAGGACAGATAGAGGTGAGATGGTCAGGTGAAGACAAACCTTTTTCTGAGATAACAGGGTTTGTGATTTGGAGCTAAATTTTATTTTATGTTTTGTCACATAGACATGGCAACCCTATCTAGCATATTCCGTGCTAATAAAATGGACCCAATTTGAAAATCACAGCTTTGCAATCTGATAAGACGTTAAGAGTTGTTCAGGAAACGACCCTCGTACTCTTCCTCACTCCTGCTCTTATTTTGCGGTTGAGAACAACCCTGTTTTGGCTCTGAGGCTCGTCCTGTTAACAAGCGCGTCTGCTCAGAGGAGGCCAGTCACAATGAATGTGAATCCGGTATGTTTCACACCCAAGGTGAACTCCTTCACAGACATGCTGGCGGTCACACACTCACACACACACACACACACACACACACACACACACACACACACACCTGGATCGGGTCCAGTCTCCCGATAGGACACTAAGAATAGAGGATCCTCAGTGTCTCAGAGGCCGAAAACACCCAGATGGCCCTTCAGCGCCGTCCCAGCCCTCTGTGTATGTGTGTGTGTGTGTGTGTGTGTGTGTGTGTGTGTGTGTGTGTCAGCAGCTTGTTGGCCAGATTTAGCACTGTGGAATTTGTTTGTTGGCTTTTTCCTCTCATTTCTCTTCGGGGTTTTTTTTGTCCCTGGTCTTTAGGCACTTTCTTGTTTTGCAGCAAAAGGAAGTGAATGCCGAGGAAGACGAGGCATCGCCTTGGCACCCTCAAAAACCAAGAGGAATGACTAAAAACATTCTTTCGGGCTGCCAGGGGATCTTTATATGACCACTTTTTCTTTCTTTCTGTTAAAATCTCACATAGTGGCTCGGATAAGTCATATCCCCAAATGTCATCAACACAAAACGCCTCATTATATCCAGCACTGGGACATACAGCAGGAAACCGAGGTGCAGGAATGAGAGCGCTCTTTGTATAAAGAAAGGAAATCGACTTGGTGAGAGCGGAGAAAATGCAGAATGTTAATAACGACCTCGGCTCTATGCACCTGCTCCTATGCACGTTTGTTGATACATATAGATTAATAATGAATTCAACACTCTGAACCAAATTTCATTATCCATTAGTTGGTGTATGATATGAAGCACACCTGCTGTTTGAATGAATTAGTTTATAAGCAGTTATAGCCAGAAATGTTAATCAGGACAATTGTGTAACAACAATCAGTGGTGTCTGTTTCACGTTCAATGCAAAATTCTTCCTCTGTGCCACATCAAACACTGCTAGCACTTATTTTTATTTCACCACGTTTTACCACGTGCTCTTGTTTTGGTCCGTTTGATCAGTTCCCTTCCTCGATTGGTTTCACCTGTTTTGCGTTTGTTGTTGTACACTTTGCCGATTTATACCTTGGCGTGTCTCTGTTTCGTTACAAAGTCTCACTGATTGTTATTGTTATTCTGCGTTTCTGAGGCTACATCTGCTGTAGCTAACTGCTACATTTACACCTGCCGTCTGTACTACTCCGGAGTTTTCATGCCCCAAAATCGGAATGTTTTGAAAACGCTGCTGGCCCCATTTTATTAAAAAAAGGCCGAGGGAAAACGGAGGCTTTTGAAAACGGTGATGTAGATTCCCACCCTCACTTCCTGATTGTCTCTTATCAGTCACTATGTATCCTTCCCTGATTCGTCATGCCCCTATCACATGACCTTGGCATGACATGATCAAACACCATCAGCCTCGAATACAACCGAACCGCCCACTGCTTCGGCCCGCCCACTGCTTCGGCCCGCCCACTGCTCCGACCCGCCCACTGGTCCGACACGCCCACGTTGTTCTCTGGTCATGATTTGCTGTACCCTTGTTTTCCGCCTCTCACTGCATGTTGCTACCTGATACCTGAGCTGTTGAAATTAAGTTCATAACACAAGAGTGTGTGAGAAATGTTGTTGGTGTTATTTTTGTTTTGATGTAATAATCATGACAAAAAAAAAAGAACTATATTTTCTACTTTCACTTATTCTTCCTCCAGTCTTCACACAGATTATAAGTGACTATATGAATACGACTCCTGCTGTCTCTCGGGGTTAATTATCTCTAACAACTTTCCTCAGTGTTCAGTCAAGTGCAGATTAACGAGGCAGAAGTAATAAGGCAATAAAAAGTCCTGACTCTCTGCAGGAGAGATGGAAAGAGGAGAAAGAACATCTCTCGAGCTTTAGACTGAAACTTCTCCTCTTCTATAATCACACATTTCATCACTTTCACAATTACTAGGTACGTGTGTGTATGTGTGTGTGTGTGTCACTGCAATGACAAACTTGTGACATGTGACAAAAAAGCCCCACGTCAATCTCTTTCTCTGTTTCGCTTCTTTGTTAGTGTCCTTTTTTTAAACTTTTTTCTCTTTAAATTCTTTTCAAAATCTCAGCCTTCCTGTTTTCCATTCTCTATTCTCTCTCTCTTTTCTTTATCTTCCTATCTTTTCCATTTCTCCCACTCTTTGCCTGTTCATTTTTTGTCTCCATCATTATCTTTATTTTTTCTTTCTCTCCTTTCTATCTATCTATCTATCTATCTATCTATCTATCTATCTATCTATCTATCTATCTATCTATCTATCTATCTATCTATCCTCTCTCTCCTCTCTCTCCCCCGCTCTCTCTCTCCGCTGCAGCAGTCTTGCTCCTTCTCTCAGCTTGGCTTGTTTCATTTTCTCCGTATTATGTCGGGCTTAAATGGGAAATAAATGATGGCGCTGTTGGGAACACGGCGCCCACGGCCTCAGAACCCAATAACGGGACACTCACAGGGAGAAATATTGGCCGAACAAACACGGCAGTGGCGTTTTCAGCGGTCTCGGGAGGAAAGAGCCTTTACCCCGTCTTGCCTCCACTGCAGGCGGCTTCACAAACGGCCAATAAGGAGTGTAATGATGAAGCGTTCATCACTGACCTCCATCAGAGCAACAGCGGCTCACCTCACCACGACAAATCCCTGCTAACAGACTTACCATAAAAAATACACACAATAGTGTTAACCATGAACTCTTAAACACCTTAAATACAATATTTAATACGTCCACCAGCTTCAGCTCTGTGATGTAAAACCCGGCGTTCACACTAACAAGATTAGACTAGATTAGATTAGATTAGATATTCTCCACTATATGCAAATTAGGTATGCTGCTATAAAGTGACAAATCAAACTCTGACTCAAACGATTCCTCAGACCGATTTTATGGCACGTGTGGCCGACGTGTCTTCAGTTCCCCACAACTTCAGTTCCTACCTACAGTTAGCTCCCAATTAATGTTTAATGCAGAAAATAGAAGGAAAGCTTGGAAAGAAGAAGCAGAGATCATTGGGGCCTCATTGGCAGTAAGGACATGTAGCTAGTACAGTTAGCATGTTTTGCTAATCTAATCCAATAACAAAGCCAATCATTAAGACTCACATGTAGCATGTTAATAAAAAGAAACTATTCATATTTAATTCACTCCAATCTGTAATCTTTTGGTTTCTTGTTGGATTTAAAAATAAAAACTTTGAACACACAAGTAGCGACAAAAGTAGCGGTTGCTACACGCCCACAAGAAACAAGAAACTACAAGCGACACAAAGTGATTCAACAATACTTCAATCAGAAGAGCAGTTGTGACTCTGAGGGCACTGATTCACACGTCCTCAGATTGCTGGATTACGTTTCCCTTTAACTCACCGATCCATTAGTAAACATGCTAATAAAGAAAATCCTATGTTTGTCCTGCAAACGCTAATGTAAAGCTGGTACCCACACACCGCACTGTGGACTTTTTGATAGCATATCACGTCTGCTTTGTTTCCGACAGGAAGCTGGGTGCAGTGGGACTCTGGGAAAATGACCCGCGGTCCTCGGATCCTCTGACTTTGACCTTGGCAGTTTTCTCCTCCTGCTAGCGCTGGAATCGTGTCAAGGAGCCCGACGGAGAAGGTTATTTTTTTCATATATTTTCATTTTTGGAGTGAACCATGTTTAAAAAGAAACGATTATTCTCTTGCAGTAAAATCCAAAGATGATTATTTTCAGCACCTCCTGCAGTGTTTTTTCTCTTATACTACAGCAATTTTCCAGTGATTTGGACTGCAAATGAGAAGCCAGATGTCCAAATGAGAGAGAGAGAGCGAGAGAGAGAGGTTTAAAGATGTCTCAATAAAAGGCGCCTCACTAAAAGATGAAAAGAGCATGATTAATAATAAGTCCATTAAACGCTCATTAATAACCCATACACACTCGACAGGAGCGCATCGATTTCTCAGCTCTGTTCATCACTCAGCAGGTGTTTCCCTCATTAAAAAACACAGTTTTCACTTCCTCGTTCATTCCTCCGTCTTCTGCAGCAGCTCTTCAGCTCAGTCCCGATGATAAGAAGATCCTCAGAGCATCGACCGCATCACTGCATTGTTTTTATTGTAAAAAAAAAAAAAAAAACCCTCCATATTCAAAACACTGTAGTTATTCTTAGACGCTCGATGTGCATGAATGCACCTTTTATTTTGCCCCACGTCTCAAACTTCAGTGTTATGCATCAAACATTTGACATGAAGTTACGGTTTCTTGAACTAAAACTGAATTGTCGCATTATGAGAGCAGGAATGCTAATGCCTATTTCATATTTTATAATAAATATCAAAAAATTGAAATGAGAGATAGATAAAGATAATATTAGATAAAGAGAGAAAGATAATATTGAGACGTGAATGCATCCTGTAATAAAATAACTATCCAATAAAAAGCTTTTTTTAAGAAAAAAGAAAAAGAAGGCTGATTTGCAGAAAGTAATTTTATTTATACTGTAGAAACTGTAAATATATAAAACATATATTTTCATTTTT
>JAQQZU010000011.1:21325987-21345426 GCA_030068025.1 Parauchenoglanis punctatus
AAAAACTTTTTTCACTTTTTTGTGACCTGTGATAATCTGTGAAATGTAACACACTGTAAATGAAATAGTGGTATATTGTAAAGCCTTCTCTGTGTTGTCTTAAGGGAGTACAAACTTTTGCACTCGACTAAATTCAAATCAAAGCAATTGTCTAGTTCTCAAATCATTTACAATTTTAGAACAAATTTGAAAATATAAAGTATCAGGCTAATGCTAGTCCGCTAAAATTGGCTAGTTTTCATTTTATGCTAGCTCCAACACACAACAGAGCAGAATTAGATAGCAGGAGTGAAGCTTTTAATGTTTGTGTCATTTAAAAGATAGTATTTAGTTCATTTTAGTATTTTAAAATGTTTATAATGGTGTAATAAAGCTAAATTCTCTGATTTCATGGAACAGCGTGGCTGCCTAGCCTCTTCACTAGCTAACTAGCATGATTTTTAAACAACTAATGCAAGTTTAACTTTATATGCTACTTGCTTTGTTCAGATGTGCTCCTATCCTAGAATCTAAAACTGTTATCCTGCATTACTATATTTGGTATCATTTGTGTCCAATATTTTTGCTGCACTTGAGACGTGTGGAGCAAAATTAGAAATCTCGGCTGGTTGTGTTTACTGTCAGAGCTGCCACATTTCTAAAATAAGGTAGAAATCACGGAGACGGTTCCAGTGACAAGTCTGGGCCAACTTTTAATAAAACAGTGACAGAAGAAAAGCTCAGTGCAGAATATTCTCACTGCCTCTTCTCTTTCTGAACGATTCTGCTCATTTGCTCTTAGTGTGTCAAACTGATGATTAATGTAATGCTACATTACACGAGGCAGTATATGTGTGTCTCATTGAGCTGTCTATTGACAGTGTTGTTTCAAATATGCGCGTGTGTGTGTGTGTGTGTGTGTGTGTGTGTGTGTGTGTGTGTGTGTGTGTGTGTGTGGGTTTGCAGGTTTTTATATCTTAGTGAGGACCAGATGTCCCCACAATGATAACAATATTTGTCAGTTTTTACCTTTTTTGTGGGGACATCTGGCCAGTCCTTATAAGTAAAAGTTCCTTTTTACGAAAATTGCAATTGTTTATTTAAAAAGCTAAAAGAACCAAAAGATGTTATTTTGGTTGGTAATGTTTTAAGGTTAGGTTTAGGTTTAGGTTTAGGCATAGCATTAATTAGCTGTATTACTATTTACATCAATGATAGTAAGACATACGTGTGTGTGTGTGTTTGTGTGTGTGTGTGTGTGTGTGTGTGTATTAGTATTTCTTGTAATTTGATGTTTCATGTTAAATTTGTTTGTTGGTATTTTAAGGAGATTGATGGAGAATGTTGGTGTTTAATAATGTATCTTGGGATTTGATGGAGCATATCAATGTTGATGTTTGCTGGGTGTTTAGTTGTAAAATGTAGTGTGTTGTGGGAAATGGTGGTATTTGTTAGCCTTAGTTGGTGTTACGTAGTGTTTAGTTTTGTGCACAATGTTGGTGTTTAAAGAAAATGTTGCTAGATTATGGTGTTTGATGGTGAATGTTGGTGGTATATAACATTGGTATATAACAATATAGCAGATATTGGTGTTTGTTGGCCTTATAAGGTGTTTGATGAGCAATGTGAGATGTTTGCAGTATATCTTGGTGTTCAGTGGCGAATGACAGTGTTTGATGGAGAATGTTGTTTTCTAAAGAAGAATGTTGGTGTTTTATGGTGTTTATTGGTGCTTTTTGATAGCAAACATTGAAGCTTGAAGGAGAATGTTAATGTTTATGTTTGTTTGTAAGATTTGATCAAACAAGGTTCATTTGGGAAATTTGGTGTTTTGTAGGTAGTGGTGGTGTTTGTTAGCATTAATTGGTGCTTTCAGCAGAACATTGGTGGATTATAGAGAATGGTGTCTATTAGTGTTGAATAACATTGTTTTTTTAGTCTGGTTTATTGATGAACATTGGTGTTGACCATGAATGTGAAGAATGTTAGTGTTTGTTGTTATATGCTGGTGTTTGATGGAGAATTTTGGCATTGAAGGGCCAGTCATTTAGACACCACAATAAAAAGGTATATTCAGTAAAAGAGATATCTTCTGCCTGGATTCAGCGTTTTTAAGCCAAACACTGTATTAATTAATTAACACCTCTTCAGTCTTATTTTATCTACACCATATGTGCCTTACTCACCAAACAGGAAAACAGCAAAAAAAGCATTTGAAGACATTGAGCATATGGAGATATTCTTTTTTTTTTTGCTTTTTCAGGACCAAACTGCAGAACAATGCCTACACATGCTCACATAGTTTTTCATGGCACTCTGACAGGCCAGTGGGAGGCTGACAGTGTTTCCAAAGGGCGAAAAGCCAGTTTTAAATCTCCGGTTCCTCTTGTTTCTGGCGCACTACATATACTCTCACATCTGCTGGTGTGTTTAGACAGAAACACTTGCAGTTAACGCCCGGATTCTGCAGGGTTTTGGATCCTATATCGTCATGAACACGGTAATTGTATCTATAAAGTGGTGTAATCCTTTTTTTTAACGTGACATCGGGAGTATGAGGATGCCTCGTGGCCTTTACTGTCAAACCTGAACTATATTAAAGGCGGCTGAGGTTGATGCATGTCATATACTAAAGCTCTTCATCAATGCACCTCTTTCATTAGAAGGTCAGATTAATCCAGAACGAACCCTAAAGAGATTGTAAATGTCACAAACATCACAAGGTCACAAGATTTTGAAAAGAAAATAACCTGAATCAAACCAACTGTCCAGAAGACAAAAAGATCAGTGTGCTCTGTGACTTTCACGGGACAAAGCGGGTAGTTTGTTCCCGTTAATAAGGTAATCTGAACTTCAAGCCTGAAGCTATCATACACACACACACACACAGACATACAGAGTCACCATATCGACTGACACGGTGAAGGACAAACTGCCCCAGCGCCATGAAAAGCACTGAATCGCCGTATCGACCAAATGAAAGATGAAAGAAGATGAAAGGTGAAATGAGATACTGGGAAGAAAAGTAAAAGTATGGGATGTCAGATGAAGGCTACCACAAACAAAACATAAAAAGAGCACTGCACAAAATGTGTGTATGTTGATTTCTGTACATGTAAACCAACACTTGCTTTCACTCCATCACTCCCCCAGATACTCTGGCTACACGAAAGAGGCTTCTGGAAGTATCTCTAGCAGATGCTCCAAAATAAGCCAACACAAACAGGAAGAGGAAGTCTATAAGGCATGCAGAAAACATCTGGTAGCTCTGTGGTTATGGTTCTGTTATTGAGTGGAGGGCTGGGAGTTCAAATCCCAGGCCACTGTTGGTCATTGAGCAAGACCTTTAACCTTCAACTGCTGTTTTCATCTTGGCTTGGGTTCAGCATCACGCTGAATTAAAGCATTGGCCAGAGTGAGGTTGAGATGTAACGGTAATGATCAGACTATGACATGTACTGAATATTAATGTGTATTTGTCTATGTTGCCACTGTATCCAGTTTCTGTTTCCATCATAATAATGTTCAAAAAATCCCCTGCACACACCATTCTCCCCCAGTTCTCCCAGACCACCCCTTTGCTGTGTTCCCTCCACTGGCTTCCTGTATCTGCCTTTACAAATCTAAAACACTTATGCTTGCAAAAAACAGGCCAGCACCTACCTTAAGGCACATCCTGTCTGCACCATGTTCAGCTGGACCCCCCGGTCGGTCAACATACAAAGAAGACCTGCTTCAAGGCTCTTTTCTGTCCTGGCATCCAGGTGGTGGAACCACAGCGGTGGAGCCATGGGACTGGTGGTCTTCAAACGAGTCTTTTCACCAAACATTTTAATTCTATTTTTTTCCCCTCAACTTTTCTTAGCTTGATGATATTCTTAGTTCCTGACCTAATGAACTACAATGTTTTTGATGAAAGACTACTAAAGCACTTTTGGAAAAGGGTGTCTACTAAATGCTGTAAATGTTAATATAGTACCAAGGCAGTCGCCGTCCAAGATGGAGCCAGGAAATGGATTCAACACTCCTGTGCAGCACCCCCCAGGGATTGAAGTACATTTCTGGGTTTGAGGATCATCCATGGACTTTTGTGTTCTTTGACTTGGTTGTTTTTGGTCTTGGGTCTCAACAACAAACCTTTACATTTAACCATTTATCCTTTAGAACCAATCTACATTTAAGATTGGTGTTGAAGCTTACATGAAAATTTTAGACAATTACATGATATTATCTCCAAATCAATGAGAATACCGTACTTATTATACACTTCGGAATAAGCTACTCCAATTAGAGATGGCTCATCTAAAAGAGCCAAAAGATTCAAAAACACATCCAACGTGTTGGATCACCAACAAAGACAGTGGCTAAAATGTGACCTAGTACAGAAGTTTGATTCATAAGGAAAGGTCTGCAGTCCGAGCTGAAAAACTCTGGCCTATGAGATCAATCAAAGAAATCAAAGAATTGAGAACCAATGATGGTCAAAAGCTGGCTGGTCTGACAGGGTTAAGTTCTCTCTTGCATGTTCCCACTTTCCTCCCTGCAGTCAAAGTTTCACACTCCTAAACCAGTGCTAATTTGATCCACTTAACGTTTTGGTGTTTTCCTGTCGTAACAAACCTGATTTAGCTTGTTTGCTAGTCCAGGGCATGCTTTAAGGGCAATAAAAAAGTAAAGCTTTCAAACATTCATATAAACATCTAAATTAACTTTCAATTCAGTAAGAATAACGTTTGATTCTTCGCTAAAAACACGTTCAATGTTGTAATTTCAACATCATTCCATCTGATAGACGAACATTCCCTCTGCAAATCCTCTTTTCGTTGTTCATCTTACCTGGAACGACCTCGAACAGAAACTTGCCGGGTTCGTCTCCGTTGATGGGATGCTCGGTGACACGGTTTCCCGGCAGGAAGATGGCACCCTGCAGAACACCAGAAGTCTCAGTAAGCTCGGAAATACACAAACTGTACACAAATGACCATAACAACAGCTTTATAGTATGATATTATATTTCAGAAATGGACTGGCAGAAATTACAGGGTGCCATTACTTTTTTTTGAAGCACATTCTCATTCTCGTGTTTCAAACAAACATATTTATCCTATAAGCTACACCCTCGATGAGCTTACTCAGACAACATGCCGTCCATCAGATTTCTGTCCACCAATTTTAGTTTATCACACTTAGCTTAGGAGTAAGCACGCAGTAATTAGTTAAATTAGATGTTACCCAAAACGTCCTGAACAAACACTCACGCCCGTTTTGAACTATAAGCTCTACGCTTGTGTTTATAGGCTGTGTTTTTGTTTCTATCCTTGGTCCAACCCTATATTTTTTGCAGGTCAGCCATATGTGTATATTTATATACAGTACATATATGGGCAAAAGATGAAAAGGCCATTCATCAACAACAACAATAGGAACAACAGCCTCAACAACAAAAACAAAACGTAATATCAATTAATTTCATGGCTTTATTTCATTCATCATAACAGATCATTCTCCAGGATAACGTACTGTATATCACACTCATAATTACATGAGTTATAATTTCCTCATATCATTTTCTCCTCATAATTTTTACTTTATACTTTCTTGGTTTTTTTATATATATAATTTGTACCTCTGTTGATGCTTGAGTCTAACTGTAGTTAATAATGTTTGTTTTCTGTCACTGAAATCTTATTAACAAAAATTTGGAAACAATGGTAACAAAGTCGTTTTGGTCTTTTTTAAATGAAAATACAGCAGGTTTAAATACGGCGGCTGCTCTGTGACAAATTGCACATTTTAAAAGGTTAAGATGAAATGTCAAACCTTACACAGAAGTGTAGTTTAGGTGAGTTCAGATGTGAACTAATTTAACGCCTCTTCTGAGAGAACAGCACTGTTGTTGGTGTGGTGTATTTTTGGCCTATTTGAAGAGTATTCTTTTAAGCTCTAAAAGCTTAAAAGATACGTCTGTTATTTTGGAACCCTTCTAATCCATACTGTGTGTGTGTGTGTGTGTGTGTGTGTGTGTGTGTGTGTGTGTGTGTCTGCTTGAGGATCAATTGGGAGCCAAAAAAAGCAGTGTTGCGTGCCTCCATATGTGCCGAGAGCAGAACACACAACCCAAGCCATCCATCGTCAAGCCCAGGAGGAGAATCAGTGCCAGTCTCACACACATCAGTGTTACCGCCTGAGTAACTGCGGTGTGTATTACAGGTGATAAAGTGTGTGTTATGCATTCAGCTTCTGCTCTACGGGTCTCTGAGCCACTCTTCAATTACTCATGAGCATCTGACACGCCGAAACCATGCGCTTTAAATCATCGCTATGGCAGAACCAGCGCAGCGTTCACAATCAAAACTGGCTATTAATAAAGGTTTTCTCACTTCCTTTTCCTCCTTTCATTTTACACAGTTCTTTGCCTGATTCTCTCATTTCTCCCTTTAAATTCTGTTGAATCCTGATTGTGATTGGTCAGAAGGTGTTGATTAACTTTCTGTAACAGCAGCTACAATAGTGCAGCTGCAAATCACAGGTTTATATTAATGCATTAATTCTAATATGTTATCGTTTCTATAGCAACAGCTCATTCGGAGCGACTTGTACTGTGGTACAAGTGTGTGTGTGGTACTGCGGGGTCTGTGGTAGCTCAGTGGTTAAGACATTGGACTAGTGATCGGAAGGTCGTGAGTTCAAATCCCAGCACCGACAAGCTGCCACTGCTGGGCCCTTGAGCAAGGCCCTTAACCTTCACTGCTCACTTGTATAATATAAGATGTATGTAAGTCGCTCTGGATAAGGGCGTCTGCCAAATGACATAAATGTAAATGTACGGGAGACGCTCCACGTAATCAGATTTTAAAAAAGAAAGCCTTCTGTAAGGAGTTGTTTATTTAACATTTATGGAAGGGGTCTACAGTGTCACCAGAAAGTTTAACAGTACGAGGTAAAGCCGTAACTTGCGCATTTTGGTTTAAATGATAAGCTCATTTAGGTTTTTTTGGTTTTATTAAAAAAGAGAGGCTGATGGCAGAACTGTTCAGAGCTGCTACAAAATAACTTGTTTCATGGTCATGGTCCGCAATGCTCAATGTAACTATAAATGGATAAAAAGTACATGTTGTTCTTTATTGAATTAAAAAATTGTAATCGTTGACCAGTTGCTGTGGAATAAGAGGAATAAAACACTCTGACAAGATGTTGTTATCGGAAAATAATCAACACAGCGTGGTTACGGTGACTCCGCTTCGTGACACCACCCCCTCGTTGATTATTTTTCTGTAACAGCAAAGCCCATATACTTTAAAACATGATGCAAAATCCCATTAAAAAGTCAAGAACCTTTAATTATCAAAAGAACCCTTGTATGTAAGATTGTATATTTTATTAATACTTTTTCATTCACTTATTTAGACTTACCTTAATAATATTTTATGGATGTTTACCTGAGACATGTAATTTGATTAAGATGACTAGTAAGGGTTTGTGAGGTTACATCTTCACCCTGTAGGCCCTGATGAATCACCCAGTGAAAGGTGAAGCCATTATTATCCCCATTACATAAAAGCAGCTTGTGACCTCTGTGACCCTGTCACCTCTTTCCTCGTCCTTTTAAACGCACTCCGCATTTGGCGGCGTGACCTGCGCTGGCGTTCCAGGTCCTTAAACATTAACCAGAGCTAAAAGATCTGAGCGCTTCCTGCCGACAGGTCAGTTTTTCATGAAGCCGAACTCAAAGCGGAAACGTTACCTGCCGCCCCGTCTGAAGCTCATTAATGGAGCTCGTAAAGGTGATGGAGGAGCACGGACTCGTTTGATGTGGATCAGAGCTCTGAGTTTGGAGAGTGGAAGCTGTGCAGCTGATCTACGAGTGACCTAAGCAAGCGATGACCGTTTAAAGTCATCATTATCACCAGACAGCAAGAAAAGCTGGAAAATTAAAAGCAGCCTTTGCTTTGAACTAGTTTAATGTGTGCGAGACTGCCGGAAGCGTTTCCTCTCCTCTTTACCATCAGGACATGTAGAGGATTTAATTCTGGCTTTTCTGCAAAACAAAAATAGCCATCAGGCGACAGATGGACAGAAGACGTATTCTAAAGGAAATCAAGGGTGATACATCTTGAAATAGAGATATATCACAGAGACGAGTGCCATATCTAAAAACAACTTCACTGTGACTCACTTTGGTGCTCCTAGTCAGAAAAAACCCTAATATTTTCAACCAGGTCTGCTTTGAGCAAATAATGAGGACACGTCAAGATCTTTTGAATAAATTTGAGTTTGCAAATCCAGTTTAATAATGGTAAAAGCAAACCCAGTAAATCCATGACAGCTTAAGGGTATCCAAAGCACTCAACACACAAATAGAAAGATATTACAATGCATGATACGTCACATTCCAAGTCAGGTCACTGTAGATCAATTTTCATCTCAGAGCCCTGCCAAAGCACTCTGGCCTCTCGCTGCGTGAATGATCGATTTTCACAAACGTCAACAGCCAGATCGCTCTTTCCATGGTTACTACTGTGGGGCAGGAGTTCATTTCCCAGCATGCCCTGTCACCTCTGTGGTGTCCTGCAAAGATTTGGCAGAAGCTTGTAGCTGCGCATTAACATAGTGAATCTCAACAAACACAAAAAAAAGAAAAGGGTTCCTGAAGGGTGCTTTGGAGGGTTGAATGGTCTTGTTTTCTGGAGAGGTTTTACGCTTTTGAAGGATTCTACATAGAATCTGTAGAGGTTCCCCAAAAAGGCAAAGCCAAGAAGCCTTTAGATTGCTATATAAGCTTGCTAGACAAAAAATTGCTGCATGTACCAATAGCAGTGCATTACTGTACAATGTCAAGCCTAACCATCTCAATAGTTTGCGCACCTCAACGAATGTAACTTCACATAAAAGCAGATGGCCAGTTGGTGAAACTCTGAGGTTTTTGGTGCTTCATGCCCAAGCAGAGCTCAACAGTAACTATGTACCAGAATGTACCGAAACATAGTACCTACTGTATGTTCCAGAATGATGCCAGTAATTTGCATAGAACCAAATTTATGTGTGACTTGTCCTCTGAGACTGGACATTTTGACTGGATTGAAAATCTTTAAGCTTTGACATCAACAAACTGTCAATTTTAGGCTCTTGAGCAATTCTTCTCTGCTCCAGGGGTGCTGGCTCTATGCTCCAACCCTAACTCAATATCCAAAATGTAAGAATTTAACTGTTCTCTGGATCTTGCCAATCCAGTAAAACCTCAGCACAGAGCCACATGAGCAAGTTGAGGTAGATCAGACACCTTAAAATGTCCTGAAGGTCAGCTCCTGCTGGACATGTACTATCAGGCACATCCCATTAGAGAGTGACCCCAGGACAGACCCAGGACATGCTGGAGTGATTATATCTCTCAGTTGGATTGGGAATACTCCCAGAAGGAGCTGAGATCTATGGCCAGTGATAGAGAAGTCTGGGGTGACCTTCTCAGCCTGTTGCCCCACAACCACCACTAGGAAAGGCTGAATGTATGAAGGAACTATTAAAAAGGCTGTTTTTGAACATCTCCAGACCTCAGTCTTGTGGGAACATTTGCAGGTGAAACACTGAAATAAGTACCGCTAACTTGCACCAAGTCAGTGGAAGAGTGGATTAAAATAAACAGGAACTCTCAAGACACCATTGGAGTCCTTACATGAGAGAATTAGCACTGGTAACCTAGTATTAGGAAAGAAAATGACACATCAGGTCACCAATCCAATCACATCTGATTGATGATGATGGGTCAAGTATAAGTCTGTCAAATTTTTTCATGTTTTTAGATAAAACCTTTAGAAAGCCACTTAGGGAGAAAATTTCAACTCAATCCAGTTGGATATGTGAGTGTTAACTCCCATCATGGTGTTCTAAACTGTTCATCACCTTACTTATGATTGGCTTGATAAATTTGTTCTAAATTTGCTACCGTCCGCTGACCCCAAGCCATACCGAGGCTTCCTTTATTTTTTTTAAACACCGACCTCCGTCCACGCCCTCAGGGCATTTAGCCTACTGTGGGGACTGTGAAGAACTGTGAGAACCGGATATTTGCTTACAGTGACGCTACCCTGCACTGGTTTTTAGGGTTGGAGGTTAGCCTAACACGCAGGCAGGAATTTGCTCCTCTAGCAAGAGAGATAAATGGAGGTACAGTGCGGCACGGACAGCGGATTTGTTATGCCGCTGATGTTTTCCTCTAATTACATTTCGGTCTCTGGTGGGAGGCGAAGCTACCATGGTGTGAGCTGAGTTATGGGAAAGCCCCCATTGAGGAGTGCAGCTAAGCGCAACAACATCAGAGAGCCTCTTGCCTGTTTGTTTATGGACTGCATGGGATAGATGAGACAGATCAGAGAGAGACGAATGACAGAAAAACAGCAAGAAGCCTGACGTGACTGGTAATGCCGAGGGACTTCAAAATCCAACAATCTCTGAGGAATCAATTAGGAACAGCTGTGGCATCATAAAAATTGCATTTAACCTTGACTTTGTAGCTCATTCTTTTGGAAGCGTCTATATTTGGAATATTAGTGGTGCATTTATGTCCCGTAACTAGTGAAAAAGTAGATGAAGACGCTGTTACTCTGTCTGGCTTTCTGCTAAATCCTAGACACCACCAGCTCCAGGGAAACCAGCCCTGTACATCACTTCCACCGTTGTTTAAAAAAGAAACACTTACATGTTTCACTTCTTCAAGTCCTTACAAGGTTCCCCAGCACCGGAGTCTCACTACACTGCTCGGTTTACTCTTTACACTTGAATAAACTTTTTCCAGCTAACTGTCATATCTCATTACAAGTTGAACCAGGTGTGTTTGAACAACTGCACAGTGCAAAAGGGGACTTGGTTTGGGAAACGCTGATAAAGAAAAAGTATTCAGTGTTAACGAATGAGAAAGAATGAGAAAATGAGCTTAAGTAGCATATAATAAGCCTTTGGCATATATACTGTAGTGTAACTGTATTGTATAAAACAAGTGGAAGATTTTGGAAAATGCTGGATTTCTAAAATCCCTTCTGAAACTAAAATCATGGAGTTTAAGTATAAAATCATTTCCAGAATCGATAGCCGAAATTCCATTGCGAATGTGTGAAAAAATTGAAGGGACATTTTAACCATTTTGACAAAACTGTGTTTCCACAGAGTTATTTATTTTGTGATTAAAGGGTTAGGATTATTTGATCGAGTTGTACGGGGGTAAAATCCTGACTTTACACACGCAGTAATATTCAACTGAGAAAGTCTCCAGTGTTTTGCGGGTCATATTTATCATATGTGCTCATGATGTCAGTGCACTAATATTCTAAAGAGTACTGTTGAAGTGTTAGTCTAGAACACAGTATCTAGGTTCTGAATCTTTGATCAAGTTGAAGTCATTAAAATTCATCAGAAAATTGAACTGAATCTGAATACGGCCAAAACTTCAGTGTACTTCTAGATCATTTGTAGTCTGTCATGTAGGTTTCTTCTTCAAAATACCAGAAGGATTTCTCTTTATCATCCTGCAGAACATGGATGTTCTAGAGATCTCCACCTGTGCAATGAAGTTCTGCCAGTTACTGAAGTCCAATAAGCCAAACTTCTCCAGTGGCGTTTTTTTTTTTTTGCATTTTGCAATTTCTCCGTTCCTCTGCAGGATTATTATTTTATTATATGTGAGAATTAACTCAATAGATTTGTGCCAAGCTTGTGGTGTGTAAAACTCATTTCGAAATAAGTGATCATCGGCCCACCAATTCGGAGTTGTTACGAGTGTGTACGTCAATCTGTTAAACGTCGCTCCACCCGAGTCCTGCTGAGCGAGTTCGCCTCTCTGAAAATTACCTTCAGCAATCATGTAACTGTCTGGAACAGTGGACTTTTGGCAGCTACTAATGGCTTTGGCTTGAGGAAAATATCCGTCATACCTCCAAAACGAGCTGGAACTGGAGAGGTCCAGAATTGTGATTAACCTCAAACTTTCCATTACCTACACCTACCGTATTTATTACATTCACACTCCGAGATTCTCTATCAATATCAGCCAGGCAGAGAGGGTGCGAGAGAGAAAGAGAGCGAGAGAGAGAGAGAGAGAGAGAGGGGGGAGTTGAGCAGTGCCTTCTTTTAGTTCTGGTCCCAGGTTCAACAGCATTATTTCACCTTATTCCACATTGCTGTTAAATTCTGGATTCTGATTGGTCAGAAGTTCTGCCCTAAGACTTAAAATAAACAGATTTCAAAGCATGTTGTTATTTAACAATGATGTACTGGTTGACATGGTGACCTTTTCTGTAAGGAGTCTCCAGTGTCAGTGCTTTCTAACAGTCGGTAAGTTTTCCGCCACGGGAAAGTTTTCAGGATTCTTCAAGAAATGGCTTCTTGCTAACATGACAAGCTGCATATTGTTTTGTCTAATTAACATCAACAGAGTGTAAAAAGAGAGGCTGGTGATGGAACAACTGTTTATAGCTGCTATAACATAATCAAGAACAGGAACTAACTTGTTTTGAGGATCGTCCACAATGTGAAATGTAACTATAAATGGATAAAAATTACCATGTGTAGTTCTTATTGCTGTGGTATGAGAGGACTAAAACACTTCAAGACGTGCTGTTACAGGAAAATAATCAACATTAGGGTGGTAACGCTAACTCCGCTTCATCACACCATTCCGGTGTTGATTGTCTCGCTATAACAGCATGCCACATTTTGGCCTGCTAACCCTAACCCTGGTTTTTACAGGGACTAAAAGGATGAACCCTGTGATACTTTGCATGAAATATTGTCATGAGGATCAGGATGAGTTATTCTGGTGATTGAGACCTCTAGTGGTGTGGGGTGGAATTCTGATCTGATTAGGTTTACTATAAATATAAATAGATATAAATTTTGTGTATATAACACGCTAAATGTGGGTTTGTGAGGTAGATAAATTGGTAGAAGAAATATTTTTGACAGAGAAAAATACTGCAATTATGCTTCAATTTAGGATCTTGTGACAGGAATTTCCTAAAACAAATAGTGTGAAGAGGCTGGACTGAAGAAACACCGAAACCCTATCATGGTTTAATTCCAGAAAGTAATGTAAACAACCTTTAATCTGGTTTAAATATAAATTGAACCATTAATCCAACTGCATCCTGTTTTAATCATCACAGTTGCATTTAATGCAAAAAAAAAAAACCTTTGGCAATATCTAGTGCTTCATTCCCCGTGAAATAAACCCGAACTGTTTAAGCAGTTTCTCATAAACCAAATGTTCTACCGACACCCACAGGGCCTTACAGCTAATCCAAGTCAGTTTACGATTTATTTCATGGAAATAAACTTTGCCAGAGTGTTTGTGTCTGTTAGCTAAGCATTTTCCCAGCGCAACACTGATTCGGGTCATGGAGGGGTTGATGAGTAACAAATCAGGCGTGTTAAATCAGCGAAGCCATCCGACTGGTCACTGAGGACACGCACTGGGAAATTGAGGATTATGGTATTGATTGTTCACGCACAGGTTCTACTTAATCTGCCACCCTGATCTAACCGAATCGATATCTCGATCTGCTGTATTAGCATTTAAACTGATCTCTGCAGTAAAGTCGAACTCCAGGAGGAGAACCGGTGACTAACCTGAGCAGTTTGTGAGATTAGATAGCATTCGGTGGATTAGAGCGACGCAGGGGCATCTGGAGGCTTCTGCTTTCAGGGGATTGTTTTTCCCTTTTCAAAATGAAGACTTGCACAGATTTAAGGATTTTGAAAAAAATAAAGCTACATTTTATTTTACTTCAGTACAGGTTTATTCACTAACAAGGTTTTTGATACCATTTTAAATGTACCATTACATAATGTTCAGAAGAAAAAAAAAAAAAACCCTCACGGATTTCCACAGAGCACTGTAGTTAATAACAAAGAATAAATGTCCATAGAGCTACAAAACTGACATAAACCAAGATTTGCAGTAAAAGTTTATTCCAGCAGGCGTAGTCTCTAATAAAGTCTTCTTTTGTCACTTGGCGTGACATGACGTTGACAGAACACCTTTTGTCTAATCTGTCTAGACACTGCAATTTCAGCTCGGTGTCACTATAATGTGACACACAGTGACTTCCAAGTGATTGTAACTGGTGCTTACACTCTGTTTAATGTCAAAAGAGCCTTACTCTGTCACATCATTGTTATTACCTGATAAACCCTTGATGTTAATTTTGGTTTGTTGGAATAAGTCTTTATAAATATTGTATTGTAATAACAATATAGATAAATGTAAAATGCAACGTAATTCTTCATAAATGTTTATCAAGTAGACATAAAAAGAAACCTTTCCAAAACATATTGAACATAGCGAATATGTTTAAAACGTTTTGGCAGACCGATGCCGCATACCAACCACTCCTCAGCAATAATATATGAGCTACACGGCGCTCAGGACGGCTCGTGCTCCTGCCTACTTTCTGTAAGAGTTATATGAGGACTGTAAGCTCGTATTAAGGACACGTTTTATTGTTCTCCGATCACTTGACATTTTATAGATCGCTGTGTTTAATGGGTAGGAAATATTTACTGCAGGATTACTGCATTATTCCTGCTATTAAATACCAGCAGTTCTATATTCAGGGTTTAAACAATAACCATAAAATGGCACTCAACTTCAATTACTAAACTTTAGGCCCCGCCCGCCCACTTGAGTGATACGGAGACGTTTGGATTAAAAATGCTGTTCGTTTCATTTTTGCTTGCGTTATATTTTTTACATGCACACCACATTCATGCAGAAGAAAGAGTGATTCGTTCTGAGAAATCTGAGCTGTAATGTTTAAAGAAAGTAAGAAAGAATGAGAAAGAAAGAAAGAAAGAAAATCCCAATACAGACCTTTTTATACCACTGTTGTAAGGTGCGCTAGCTAACTAGCATAAATTCTAGCATGCAGATATGCTAACATTGCTTAAACATTGGTAGCCCTTTTGTTAGTGCTACTTTCACTGAAAGGTCGACTGTAAGACATGACTGCAACATATGAATAAACATTGTACAGATTCTTATGTCGAAAGTTGTCCACTAACTTCAAAACATCGAATATGCTAGCGTTAGCATTATTTGCATAGCAAAGTATCAAACGCTCAAAAATGCCCTGTTGAAATGTAATAAATATATATTTTTTAAATATTAAGCATTCATTCATAAAATGTGTGCTTTTCATGGCATATGATTAGACTTACTAGACTCAAGAACATATCTTTTCTGCAAAAGCGATCAAGCTTGCAAGTCACGTGGAAACGTGTGTAACGAGAGTGTTTTCAAAATGCGGCTAGCTTTAGGAGGTCAATTCTTTCTGAAAGTCCAAAGACTTTCCTGTGTGTTTTGAAAATAACCAGGTTACTGTGTAATGTTACTAAATGATTCCCAAGCAGAAGAGGAGAAGTTTCATGAGCGTGCCACGTTTACGCAAAACGATGTTCCTGTGACCAGATCTGGAGGTCACTTTATAAAGAAAGCTGTCTAATTTTGCATCAGCCATTTCCGTGCTTTATTACGGTGAAGGTGAAGAAGGAGAGAAAATCGTGCAGTAAAGTTACAGACTGTTGATCAGCTGAATAAATGGCCTAGAATTCGCCTGGAATATTAAACACCTCATGATTCATCTCTCTCATCATGACTTGGAACCTTTCACACCCTATCTCTATCTCTCGCTAGCTTTTTTTCTGAAAGGAGTCGAAGTGTGAGTTTAGGTGTGTGAGACGGACCAGAAGGGAAAAAAAAGCCTGCTGGTTAATTATCACTCTGCTGCGGCCCTGAAATTCACAACCTCACGCTAACGTGACGACGAGGCCATGGAAAGTTCCTGTACACTACATAGCAGTGGCTAATTATTGTTACGATGCGGTGCCAAAACTGAATGAAAATACTTTCACAAAAAAAGAAGCCAGTTCCTTCAGTTTTCTACATCCTCGCTGCAAAAGGTTCGTACAGTATGATCTATACATACAAATACGTCCAAGAGAAAAAAACTAGCTAGATAGATAGCTAGATAGCTATCAATTATAATAAGAGTTTTAGCCAAAACTATTTAAAAGTGATTCAAAACAAAACAAAAACCTTCCAGTGAACCTTCCGGAAATGCCTTGTTGATCAGAGAGGTCAGAGAAGAACAAGCACACTGGTTTGAGCTAACTGGAAGGCTACGACCAACCGTGGTGAGAAGAACGGCATCTCAGAACGCAAAACACGTCACAACTCCTACAACAGCAAAAGACGGTTATTACTTATTATGCTTATTATACTGTATTTATAAATGAACAGCTAGCTAGTATGATGCTAGTTGGTACTTACAGTACTTTTGGGTTAAGATCCTTGAGGCCAATGACAGGAATGTATTCAACATTTATTCACATGGTCACAGTCAGTCTTTCAGTCAAAGTAGCACTAGCAAAAGAGGGTTCGTATAATAACTGCTAGCATATCTGTTCGTTTGAATCTATGCTAGTTAGCTAGCGCCTTTATATCTTACAATGGAAGTTCCTGTTTGATTGTGATTTTATGAGTTCTTTTCTTATCCAGCTCCAGAAATTGTTAGTTTCTTTCTTTCTTTCTTTCTTTCTCCATTTTTTGCTATTCTTATTTCTTTTCCTTTCTACAATGAAATTCAAATAAAACACTACAACTGTGGTAGGCAGAAAAGGGGGCGGAGCTACTTATGAGCTCAGTTTGTGATGTCATTAAATAAGCTTCACTGCTGTACATCACAGTCAATGTGAAAATTATTATAGAATTGCATTATGCTTCTTTTTTCCTTTCTTTCCTTTTTTCAAATTTTTTTTTTTACCCAGTTTCTGACTGCTAGTTAGATTTTTGGTTTCTTTCTTTCTTTCTTTCTTAGTTACTTTGCAAATTTGTGGGCCAAAGTCTTATCAAATTCGTGTTCCTCCGCCTGTGATGTTTCACCAAGCAAATTTAATTTCACTTCCTGACTTTTTTAATGGAGGTTTTTTTTTTTTGTTTTTTTTTTAAGTTTCATGAATAAAGTGGCAATTATCCTCATCTCCATTTCACACAGCTGGATGAGAAGCAGATCGAATGCCTGCAACTGATCACTCGCATCACAACACACTCTATTGTTTCAATTCAAAGCGTGTGTGTGAGTGTGTGTGTGTGTGTGTGTGTGTGTTGTGGTAAAGAATGTTCACACGAAACAAGTCCCCTGCCCACGTGCACCCTCTGCGTCTTTATCTGACCTTTGACCCCAGAAGATGCCATTCACTGCATTCCAGACGTCACAGACACAGAACACAATCTGTACACAAACAGAATACGACACGACTCATCCGTCAGCGCCGAAAACTCACCACCAACTTCACTATCGACTTCTACTGCATTCACTACATCCACGAGATTCCAGTGCCATAATCAGATACCACCATAAATCACCTCTTATCTTTTGCTTGTTCCACTCTTTCTTTCTTTCTTTCTTTCTTTCTTGTGCTTATTTTCTTGCTCCATTCTTTTCTCAGAGACTTTATCATTACTTCTGTATAAAACTGATTCAGGGGCGGAGCTATGCATGAGTACAATTTGTGATGTCACTAAATATGGTCCAAAGATTTAAACCAATCACATTCAACATGTAAATTATTACAGGATTGCCTGATGTTTCTTTCTTTGCTTTATTTTCTTTTTTTTCTTATTTGTTTTTGTCTCTAAATCTCTATTGCTAGTTACATTGTTAGTTTCTTTCTTTCCCCTTCTGTCATTATTTTTTTCATTCTTCTCTTCCCCCCTTATTTCCTTTAATAATTCTTTCATTCATTTTTTCCTTTTTTTGATTCTTTCATCCCTCATGTCTTTCTTTCTTTCTTATCCAGCTCTTGATTGTTAGTTTCTTTTTTATATTCCTCCATTCTTTCCTCTCTCATGACTTTGTTTCTTTTTTACTTTCTTTTTTATTTATTTATTTCTTCCTTCCTTCGTTCTTCAATTCTTCCTTTTTTCCTTTTCCTTCCCTTCTTTCTTCCTTCGTCCTTCCTTCTTTCCCTTCAGCCTTTCTTTCTTCTTTCTTTCCTTTCAAATAAAAAAATCCTTCCATTCTTCTTTCTTTCATCAACACTACATTTTTTCTCTTTGTTAGTTTCTTTGTTTGTTTCTTTCTTTCTTTCTTCCTTGCCTCAGATGTTTTTGTTGAAACAAAATTACAAACTCGGCCTGGATGCCTAAAAGTGGTGGATTATAAATATCTCAGTGAAATCAGTGAAATGGAGCACCGACATCACAGCAAGTGAACAGAGCAGAGAGGAAACTGTCTCCTGGTTTGTGTTTCACAATAATGGAGGTGTAAATACACACAGAACACACCGCAATAATACAGTTAATTACACACACTACAGACATCAGGGCTGTCAGAGTCATTAGAGTCCACACACACACACACACACACACACACACACACACACACACACACACACACGTCTCGGGAATGTTGTAGAGGAGGAAAGCAGGATGCTGTGTGCTGAGAGATCCTTAGGGACGTTTCAGTAATCCAATCTGAATTAATCCCAAACACAAGCAAGTCGTCAGAGCTCTGCAAATCCCTCACACACACACACACACACACACACACACACACACACACACACACACACACACACACACACACACAGCCCACGAATATCATAGAAATATGATCCAATGAGATATAACGCAGTATTGCAGGCTTAAAGATGTGATAATACGTGCTGTGATTCACGCACATGTCCTACAAACTTTCTGTCATCCAGGTCACTGTGCATAAATAATGGCACCCATGTGCTGCCTCATTCAAACGTACTAATTGAGACATTTATCATAGGCCATATAGTTTAAGAATGGATTCAGGGGCGGAGCTACTTCTGTGATGTCATTAAATAAGGATTCGAACTAATCACATTCCATATGCAAATTATTACACAATAACATGATCCTTCTTTCTTCCTTTCTTTCTGTTAGTCTACCTTTGTTCGTTTCTTTGTGTGATTCTTTTGCTCTTTTACTCTTTCTTTTTCTGTCTATTGTTCTCTTCTTTCTTTCTTTTTACTTTCTTTCACCCTTTCTGATTCATTTAATCTGTTTGAAATTTCTTTCTCTGATTTGCTTACTTTTTTCTTGTCTCTTCATTTTTCTATCTATTTATCTATCTCTATTCTTTCTTTCTTTCTTTCTCTCTCTCTCCCCCGCTCTCTCTCTCCGCTGCAGCAGTCTCGCTCCTTCTCTAAGCTTGGCTTGTTTATTTATCTTTATTTACTTATTTTCATACTGTATTTGTTGTTTGATAGTTAATTAGTTTGTTTCTTTATTCCTTCCTTTTACCTTTTTTGCAATTTCTCCATTATTACCTTTCTTACTTTTTGTCTTTCCTTATTTTTTCTTTCTCCATCCATCCATCCATCCATCCATTATCTATAGCGCTTTATCCGTCTGGGTCGCGGGGAAGCTGGAGCCAATCCCA
>JAQQZU010000011.1:21349487-21366667 GCA_030068025.1 Parauchenoglanis punctatus
GTTTCACTGTACACTGTACCACATGTATACGGTGAAATGACAATAAAAGCAACTTGAACTTGAACTTGAACTTGAACAACATAATAGCCAGCAAATTAGAGAATCTGAGAAAGGCACAAAGTCAACGTCAGGAAAAAAATCATTGTTTATCATTGTTTTAATAAAATTTAAATGAATAAAACGCCAGAGCTTGCTGAAGAGACGACACACACAGTATCCCGTGTGTGCCAGGCTGTGTACCTCTGCCGTTGGTCTCGCTGTCCATACCCGCGCGCGACACCCGACCCGCGGACAGTCGTCGTCGGATACGACGTGACTTCCATGAATTAAATTGTAGACAAAAAATTTAAAGGAAGCACTTTTGACCTGCCAAGGTTGAAAACACTGGCCAGGGACTCCATCTTTATCTGCAGTGCGTCGTTGTGTGTTTTTCATTAGGTTTCATTCATTATTGCTGCATACGCAGCGTCTGTGTTTGCTCTGCGTCTCATCTGTCTCGCTCAATCTGTCTGCTCATCAAACATCTGAGATCATCCGAGAGACGCATGAAAGTCGTTTGTGTTCGTAAAACCCTATTTGTAAAACACTATTTGTAATAATTACACGTCTTTGTCTCTCAGTCTCGGTCTCAGAGCCTCTCCTCTGTCACCGTTAAGCAACGTTAAGCAACAACAAAGCACAATAATGGTTTCCATCAAGGAATGGGAATTGGCGTGATGGTTTCCACCACAAGAACCCAACAGGGCCTTTTTCATGGCTTAACATCAGAATAAAATAAGATTAACCATGAGGAACAACACAATCCGTAACATAAACTACCATTACAGAAAACCAGAAATCCATTACAAACCATTAGAGTCCTAGTGGTTTCTAACAGGTTTTAAGTGAGCTAACAAACAGGACGTCAGAGAAATAAATAGTTTGCTCACTAACAGTCACAATTTGTTTATATTTGTGCTAATATATTTGCAGAGATCATTAAGTTCTTTAAAATTAAATGATTAATAATACAGTTTAAATCGTTAGCATTAACACGCTAAGATACGCAACCTCACGCCTGTGTAGTCAGATTATGGAGAAATCTTGCTGGATACTAATTTGCTAGTCACTGACTATCTGTTTCAAATCCTAGTTATGCTAATTCTGAAAACAGTAATCTAGCTAATTTGCTAGTCCGCGTTTAAGCTGATAAACTGGCGATTCATGAATACACAGTTAAAGTAAAATGGTTAGTGAATGTAGTTGGTTTAGGGTTTAAGGCTAACTATTTCATTCAGTAGTTTGGCTTCCAACCTCAAATAAGCTGTTTACACAACATTGGCTATCTAGCTAGCAAACTACACACAAATGTGCACTTTATAAGTCAAATGATTAGTCCATTTAGCTCGTTATTTTAAGATTAGCAAACAGTATAGCTAATTCACTAGTCAGTGATGTAGGCTAAGCTAATAAGCTAGCACACAATTGTTACACAGTTCGTTTAAACGGTGTTAGCTATCTTGTATAACTACAATAGTAGAATAGTTTACCTCATATAAGGAACATTGCTAGTTATTTTAAGGCTAGCTTTGTTATTCAGTAGAAAGGAGGCTAGCTAGTTTGCTAAGTATGCTGATAAATTAGGAAACAATTAACAAAATACATATTTTGTGTGAATTAAATAAAATATTCAATCACAAGTTTGTTATTAGCATGATCATTTTCTTCACAGCATTGCTAATTCAAGCACAATGTCATGCTAACAGAAGTCTCTCTCTCTCTCTCTCAATCTGAGCCAGAGTTTGGTTACTGAAACCGGCCTCAAATGATCTGGCTAATCTTCTCTGCTGTGGTTATAGTGGCTTTCTTACATCTGCTTTTTTTTTTTTTTGATACGTAGAGACCCCAAAGGCACCGTGGCTTCCCGAGTCATATGGAACAGTTTAGGATGAGCGTTCGAACAATATCCATAAGTTTAGACTCCACTTAGCGTACCATTAAAGGCTCTTCCAAACCCGCACTGTTTAGCTTTCCGTTCACTTTGCGTTCAGCTGGAAAGCGTCAGCGCTACTGCAGGAAAAATCCTGACCAAAAGCAGCAGGGATGTGTTTCCAGCTGCTCGAGCTGCTCCGCAAATATTTTTCACTTGTGTTTTTGACCATTTAGAACTGTGCCGTGACAGGTTTGGGGGATTTCTGAGCCACTGAGTCATGCAAAGATGGAAAAACAAAAATCTAGCCCTAGCAGGCAGGTGATTCTGTTACGACTGGCACAAGCATTTAATAAACAGTGGAGATTTTTAAAAATGGTGTGCAATCACTGATATAGTGAAGGTGACTTATGGAAGGAGTCTCCAGTGTCAGGGGTAAAGCTGTGACTTTGCGTTTTCTGACACATTCAGGACAAAAGAGTTTACACTTCATAGTTTCTTGGTAACATTAACATTACATCTAACTATACACTGCTAAAAAGTGTGACGTCGCTGTTTATTAAATTACAAAATTACTGTAATAAATAAATTACAAAAAGGCAAATCGCTTTGGTATAAGTCGAATGAATCCCTTTCGGACACGTTATTATAGGGAAATAGTCTTTAATTCTTTACCTAATAACGTACTGTATTTGATGGTGATGTTAGCAAGCTAGCAATATCTAATTAGCTACTGTACATCCAGTGTAGCTAGCTATTTATTTTTAATTAAAGATAATGCTAGTTAGCTAACTATAACAAACAGTTTACCATTCTTATTGATTAAAATATCTTTTTAGTTTCTTGTACATTTAACGACGAACAAATTACACCAGATTTTTAACTAGCAGCTTGGCAACTAAAACATGCTAATTTGTCTAACGCTCAGAACATGAGGCTGTTTAGAGCTGCGTTGCCCAAGATGGTCTCCAGAAACAGACCTGAAATAAATTAGATTTATATCTTTGAAGTTGCTGCGGTCCAACTTCGGAGATTGGTTCTCCGTGTCCTTCCTGTTTTACTCCCAGTGGTGGACAATGTTCTTCTGCAGATCTTCTCAGATGCGGAGTCCCCAAGTCCCTGAAGCTAATAACTGTAGCATTGCTGCCGGGAGGAAACGCTCGCGTCTCCGGAGTTCAGACATTTTGGGAGCGATTTCAGTATATAAATATATAAATAAGAGGCGAATTCCACAGCGTTTTATTTACAGCCGGCGGCAAATATCTGAGTTCACTTCCGAGAAAAGTCTCTATTTTTATTGAATGCCAATAAAACATTTTCATCAGTAACTCCTTTATGATTTGAGAAACTGTGTTTGTGATTTTACAGTCATTTTAAACACATTAATACACACACACACACACACACACACACACACACACACACACACACACCTTGAACCCACCTGCCTTCTAATCCTACTGCTTTTTAAAATAAATGATCAATATTATAATATTATTCAGTATATATTTTGTGTTACATAGGGAATAAACACTCAATGTTGTGCTGTTAAGGGAAAATAATCAACAACACAGAGGTGTGATAAAGCAGAGTGACTTTTACCACCCCGATTTGGTTGGTTATGTTTTATTTTTCTTACACCACAGCAGCGTATCAGGAGTGAGAGTGGTGAGTGGGATTAATCCCCTGCTTCATCTCTATCTAATGAGTGCGATGCAGCGGCGCTTTACTCTGTCCAGCTTTCTCACCATCTCATCTGTACACTCTCTTTCATGCTAATACCGCTGTCAGCGCCATCCCGTAGCTCGCTAACTAACCCACCCGAGTCTCAGCTTGCGTCGTGCAGCTGTATTGCATTCTGGGACTTTGAGTCCAGTGTTTGCAGCAATGTCTCCCCTACTTCTATGCAGGATTTCTCATGTTGAACGTGGCTGGAAAATGAAAAGTGAGTGTTTTCGGATGTTTTTAGGAGCTACCAGTTGCTGCGTGTGTGTAAGAACGTTTCAGCTCATACACACCCTCTCAGATGAGGAAGATGAACCGTGTAGGAGGAGATTCATCACAAATCCCTGTTCAGTCTGGAGGTGAACGCGAGGTCACTCTCTCAACACCTCCGCTACTCTGGGTCTGGTATCAGCCTCCTGTGTGTGTGTGTGTGTGTGTGTGTGTGTGTATGTAAATCCCACTCACCAGTGCCTTGGTCTCATCCTCGTCTTTATAATAGTACAGTTGTTCTCCCCGCAGCACAAACCAGCGTGAGTGCCATGTTTTGACGAAGCCGCCCTGCTTCCTGAGCCAACCACAGCGCAGCACCTTCTGCTGGGGGGCGACGCCCACCGTGCACGGCTGCTCCTCCATCTCCTCCACTCCACAGCGCTGTCACACACGCACACACTGGAAAAGAGAGAGAGAGAGTTGATATGGGAATGGAGAAATATTAATACTACTGTATGCTACACACACACACACACACACACACACAAAACAACAGGAAACCCCTTATAGCTCGTGTCTGGTCCACTGAGGAAGGCTGTTTAACCATCAGACTAAACATCATACTCCTGCCGTAAATTCTGGATTAGCACACCTACCGTAAATATCCTAATACACAGCTATATCACCATCACACCAGTGCAGTGTACCATACATGTGACAGAATTAGCTGTAGCACTAAAAGAAATGATTTAATACAGAAAAAAACACCTTATAACCTAGAATTTAGGGTAATTCTGCACACTACTGCACACGGCACGCTGCACATATCTGAACGTGATTCTCAGCACCGCAGGAACAGTAGCGCGGATCAGCGCTGTTCATTATTTTGGGATTTACACCAAACGTCACATCGCTTCATGTTCTCATCATTTTTAGAGGTCGGGGGTTTGAAGTCAATCTCTGTCTCACTTTCTTTCTCTCTCAGGCGTCATTAGGAATTCCGAAAGAGCCTGGAAGAGCAAACATTTCGAAAGCACATAAAAAAAATCCTACTTTGGGTTCGACTTGGAAAAGAACGCTTAGAAAGTCACTTGTTTGATGTGAACTCAAAAACCGGGATGGATACGACCATGTCTGTGCTTGTACAAAGATCCGCGCCTGGGATCTTACGCTGCATTCGAATGACCTTAGAAGCGGGAAGTTGGAACTCTGAACTAAGGACGTTCGTGTAATTCGAGTGTGAAATTTTTTTCGCCTTTTTGTTAGCAACGAGGGAAATTCCGAGTTACAAGTTTTACTGAAATGCAGAAATAAAATCCAGTTTAGTGGTCCATTTAATGTTCAGCTGGTGAGTTTCCTCTAAGGAGATGTTTATGTAACATCTATGGAAGGAGTCTCCAGTGTCCCGCTTTGTAAGAGTCATGGGTAAAGCTGTAGCTTTAAGTTTTCCGAAAATTTCATGTTTATGCTTTTTCCGTTTTCTCGTGACAAGCTGCAAAAATTTTTCATTATTAACTTCCAGAGAAAGTAGAAGTTGGATAGGAACGACTGTTTATAGCTGCTATAACATAAGTGAAAACAGAAACTAACTTGTTTCATGAATGTTATACGTAACCACAAACTGATAAAAGGTATGATGTGTCATTGTTTAATAACTTAAAAATTCGTAATTGCTGGGAGATTTCTCTGGTGATAGATATCCCATAACGACTCGACAGGGCATAAGCTGTTTACCTCTGGTACAATTAGAAGCCATATTGGATAGCTGATCCTTGTCATAGCTAACCTATTTTATATATTGCATTGTTAACTATATTGATGAAAATAGGTGTCCAAAATAATACTTAGCACTCATGAAAACATGGGACAAAGAGAGTTTGTGATCACTCTGAACATGTCAAACAGCAATAGCACATTCAGTGAGCATGTTTTTGAATGTTTATAGTCAACCAGCATTGGCTCAATTAAATGAAACAGGATATTAGGGCAGGTCAGACTATCACGTGCTTTATCTGATAAAGAATTCTTCTTTTACCTTACAAATATAAGCTGGAATATAGAGATCCTCATTTATATCATATCGTTGTCCAAATACTTATGGACCTGACTGTACCTCCTCAGTGTGAATAAATATGGCCTGCAGTTGTTTATTACTCATGCTGATCTGTTTTTGTTTTTTTTGTGTGTCCTTTACACTTGGTTTTTCCTGGTTTCACGAGTTTGGAATTAATGGAAAAGTCTTCATGTCCCCAATTTCATCCGCAGAACTCTCATACCCCCTCACATCTGAAAAATCAGCTATCCAAGATGGCGTGGTGATGCTCCCACAGCTTGCCGGTACGTTTGACGCAGTGTGTTCATTCTAGTGTACTATGGGATTTCTATGGCTCTGGTAAAAGAGGAATGAAACACTTCATAATGTGCTGTTATAGGAAAATAATCAAGTCTGTAGCTGTAACAGTAACATCGCTTCATCACACCATCCTGTTGTTGATTATTTTCTTGTCATAGCTCAACACACTGTGCTATTGCTTATTTAATCTTCTGACCAAGCATAGAGCAATTATACATTGTCTGAGCGAGCTAAGTGAGCTATTTTCTACACCCCGTTTGGGACACAGCCCGCTTCCAGAGGCAGATCAGGTCGTGTTACACTCACCTCGTCTCAGGCCAACAGAGTGACTTTACTGTTTGTGCAGCAGTTTACAGATGTGCTGAAAAATCAGACCGTGTTCTTGTGATGTTCCCTTCAGGGAAGTGTAGAGAAAACTCTGCAGAGGTTGGTAGGTTTCTCATGTCAAACTCTTAGGCAAAGTGTAAACAATCCCTAATCTGCTCTCTGAACACCCGGAACTCTCGGAATGCTCGGAACACTCGGAACACTCGGATACAGCGACTAGCCGTCATTTAACAGTCAGTGTGTTGCCACATCATCAGCAGTACTGAAGTCAAAAGTAGGTGTGTGTGTGTGTGTGTGTGTGTGTGTGTGAGAGAGTCAGTGATGATTCGAAGGGTCTTTGATGGACTCCAGATGTTCTAGTTTAATGCACACTTCCATTCATCTGTACAACAAGTGCAAGGCTACAGTGAGGTGAAGGCCAGAGACTGTCTTTAATCTTCTGCTGGTTCCCTCACTCACACTCACACACACACACACACACACACACACACACACACACACACACAAAATGCAAATTATGTAGGTTCCATATGTTATCATTGTCAGTATGAGAAGAGCTGCAGCAGAGAGAGAGAGAGAGTGTGTGTGTGTGTGTGTGTGTGTGTCTATGCATCTCTTTATCTCTGTCATCTCTGTCTATCTGTCTATCTATCTATCTATCTATCTGTCTGTCTGTCTGTCTGTCTGTCTATCATAAAACCCAGATCCCATAACAGTTCTTCAGTTGTCAGTCTGGTGGAACCCTTAAAGGTTTTACACAGATCAATACGAGAGTTTTTCTCTACTGAAGAACCCACAGACTGTATCTTTTCTCCCTCTCCCATTTGCTCTTTCATCTTTATCTCTCCCTCTCTCTTGCCCTCTCTCTGTCTATCTCTTTTCTCTCTCCTTCAGCCCTCTATCTCAGTGCGAGTGTGTTGTCTCATTGGCACTTGGCGTGTGTCCCCGTGCAGACGGTTGTGTTCCTGCCGTGCCAACTCTCCATCTCTGTGATTAATTATTACCATCTACATCTCTGCAGAGAGGCCGAGACATCACCCGTCTCTCTCTCTCTCTCTCTCTCTCTCTCTCTGTCTCAGGACCCATAACAGCTGAGACACGGTAAATGAGTGAATGTTCCACATCACACATAGTGACTTTTTCAGGACAGAGTGACCTTTAGAGCACAGAGCGAGACGTGATGAAGGACACAGTGAGTAAGGATCACCTCTTACAGATTTAAATCTGCTCTTTCCAAATATGAGTTGAAAATTTTGAGTCTTTCAATTGACTCGAGTCATTTAAGTTTGTTCAGTCACATGATTCGTCCACTGATGTGTTCAGTTGCACAGTTTTCCATAATGTGCTGGCTGATCATGCTGTCATCTAAAGCAGACAACAAACTGCTTGTGCAAAAAATGCAAATTTTGGTAAATTGTTGCTATTTTGTGTTATTTTATAATCTACTTCTATCTCTGTGAAAGGCTAGAAATCTCCAGCTTGGACCAGTGAACCAGAACAGGACTCATTAAACTCAAATGATTCACTGAACGACAGATGAGGGAATCTCTGTAATGACCAATGAGAGAGGAGTGAATCTTGGTCATGACCAAAAGATTCACTGATTCAAATACTGATCCAATGAATGACAGGGGAGCGAATCTCAGTCATTACCAAACGATTCACTGATTCAAACCCTGACCCACCAAACAACAGAGGAACTAATCTCAGTAAAGATTCACTGATTCACCCACTGACACACTGAAAGACAAATGTACAAACTTCACACCCAAAAGATTCACTGATTCACTGAACAACAAAGGACGACTCTTAGTCATGGCCAAATGATTCACTGATTCAGACACTGACTCGCTGAATGAATCATATCTGCTTTGGAACACTATGTATTTGTCATTTTAATAATTCAGGATAAAGTCACTCTGAGTCTTTAAGTGGCCTCTTCATGTGGAGTGGGATGGAAACGATTGAGTCTGACACTGGATTTATACACACACACACACACACACACACACACACACACACACACACACACACACACACAGAGGCTTATGTCTAGGAGACAAATGATGTCTGAAGTGGCACCAGGCTTTGAGAGGATTTGTCTGGTTTGTGTGTGTGTGTGTGTGTGTGTGTGTGTGTGTGTGTGTGTGGGTGTTTGTGTGTGTATGCGTTGGGTGTGTGGGGGATCGCGTGTCCCCTCTTGACTCTGTCCAACAGACAGAAGTTTATTGATGATCTTTATGAATAAATGATGCAGCACAGAAGGTTATACTGCAGCATTCGGCATATTTTAAGATTTGAACAGGAACTGAAATACAAATCGTGACATTTTCAAAGTCGTGACATTTAAATAAAGTGCATCATTCAGATTGGTTCTTCTGAGATACTGAAAGTTAGAGCTGTAACTCAGAAAGAGTTGAGGATATTGTTTGATTACTGTTGATTATATTTATATTAACGCCCTTGTTGTTATATGTTACCGTTGCTATAGTAACAGCTCATTCACAGGGACTGATTCAAAAATATGTGTAATCTTTGATATGAAGTTCTCTATAAGTCAAATGTTGAATTCCCGTAATTGAAAATGATTTTCCATTTTAACCAGGAAATATTTGTGCAAATTTTAATGTACAGTAACTATTTCTCTGGCGAATTACTGTATTGAAAAGAATCAAACAGAAGAAGTGGTGTGTGCAAATGTTTTCACACCCTGACAACTATTTTTTGGGACCATTATTTCTGTCTTTTTCATGCATCCAACTGTATGCGCCTGTGTAATAATTGTTTTCACCACCTGTTTTCTCTAACTGAAATATCTCAGACTCTGCAGTCTATTGCCTCTTTCAGTCTTCGGTACGTCAGCTCCTATTACAATTTTACAATTTTAACATGATATATTTCTGTGGACTTCTGTCAGGCTAAATTACTATTTATTCTCTCTTCTTCTCTCCCTCTGTCACACACACAAATTTGAGAACATACACACACCCAATTTGTTTAGAGCAAACTGAAAGCCATCTCTCGCTATCATTGCGGAAAGAAATGCAAATATTTCTCCTTAGAGCATGCTCCATCTCTTTTTTGTTTAATAAGATATTTCTCATGCTTGAATTCATAAAAGCTGTTTTCTCCACACACTGCTTCTCATTCTGATGAAGGAATACATTTCAAAAAAGGAGAACGTATTCACGAGATATCTGGAGGTTGACTGATATGTATGTGAATTATTAATAATATCTCGACTATGCACGATGACAGCAATTACTGGTCAATTCCAGCAAACCTATAAATCCTCTACAGGACTCAATACCTGGTTGAAAATGAAGCTTTGATTTTTATGGACCCGATCCATCAGAGCTCGTCGTCTGAGATGGCTGCTCTCCTGCTTAATAGCTGCTTTAATTAATCAGACATAATGGCTTTTTCTACGAAATCCTGGAGACCGAGGTATGAAGATGATCGCCCACTTAGGTCTGAAATAGAAATGATGCCTTTATACGAGTCCTCCAAGGAACTGAGTGAGGAAGTAGCAAAAAAAAGAGGGAAATGATAGTATTTTTCATGTCATGTCATTATAAAATGAGTGGTTATGCATGCTATTAAAGCGCAGCTCAGCTGGTGTGGAGATAAATTTATCGTCAGTGGGCAGATCCGGAAACAAAATGAATAAACCGGGGGAAACGGAAAAGTTCAGGGAGAAACAAAACTTTTAAAACATGGTGAAGCTTTAAGATGTGGTATATTCTACATGGGCATGAAAAATAATAATAATAATAATAATAATAATAATAATAATAATAATAATAACATATCACCTTTATACATTTCAATGAAGCTTCCTAAATCTAAGACAACAAGAAACCAGACAATATGTGTGTGTGTGTGTGTGTGTGTGTGTATATATATTAAGCATTGTTAAGTAATTAAGATACAGTAGTAGTAATGTACATGAATTTACTAAAGCAGTGACTATATTTAATACTATTGAATACAACACTTATTCAGAATCTAATAAAAGCTAGTCTAAATTGTTGTTTATTATAATTATCCTAATTAAAAATGCTCATTGAATTTGGATTTCAAAACTAAAATCAAATTTTTGTCGTGACTTACGATCAACCGATCCGTTTGAATTTGTTTAGCAAAAGATGCTAAGTAATGTATGTTAAAAATACACATATACACATTCGAATAATAAAGCTAGTCATACATGGGAAAAAAGAGGAAAGTTATTTAGCTGGCTAGTCAGGAAAGTTAGTCTGCTTGTTACTGTAATCGTCAAACTAGCAGCTAAACTGAGCTCGCTAAGCTACAGGACAGACTGCAGGCAGATGCTAACATGCTAGCTAAGATGAGTTTTAATGGTATATAAGGACATTTTCACTGCATGCTGTTTAAACATCTTTACATATTAATACGTAGATAGCGATGAAATAGTGAACATTGGAAAAAATACGGGAAAAGTCTTTGGTACAGGATTTGTTGTCATGTGCCAAAGACTTTCCAGAAATTCAAAGTAGCAAACAGCACATAAAAGTGAGACCTTTTTTTCTTCTTTTAAGAAATTTGCCACGCTGGCTTTTCTGTCTCAGCCAGGTTCCTTTCTGAGTTTTGTTTTTTTAATGTGTACTTTTCCTTCAAATGTTCTTCTGTAAAAAAAATTTAAAACACATGGATGGAAATCTAGCAAATCCTCAGAAAGTGACACACAACATAATTTCTTTTTCTTGTTTTGACACCTGATCAAACACATGCTCTGACGATCACATCCCTAAATAAAAGCAGGGAAATTGTAAAAACACATTTCAAATTTAACTGTTTGGTTCCTCAGACTGGAGACGGAGAACTGTTGACCTACTGAGCTCCAACATGGTGCATGTGCTCCAATACATCACATGCTCACCGTCCAGCTGTTCAGGGTTTAGTAGGTTGTTTTTTTTATGTTCTAGCTGCGCTAGCTCTGTTTGATTACGCAGCATATTTACTCTCTGCATGGGAAAGTCAGCAGCCCTGCACCCAAATCCAACACTGCACAGGCTTTTGTTTGGCCTTTTTACTGCTGGGAAAGTGCATGGAATTCGGCTAAATCATTTTCTCAGCTAAATCAACTTTAGCACTTATACCCATTACGTGTTGGTTATGTATACATTTAAATCATTTGTAGTAGCTGTCACGCAATATGAACACACTATTAATTCTACAATTACATATTTTTACCTTAGTTTAAAGTAAGTTTAAATCTAAATGTGAAGTCCCAACTCTGTGCAACTTTAGCTTTGCTAGAACTGTTAGCTTTGTTTGATTGCTAAGCATATTTGTTCACGGCTTGGGAATGTTAGCGAACCTGCTCCCCCAAAACTAACGATTTAGTACTAAGAAGAACCACTAGCAATGCAGGAATATTTCAGATAATTAGTGAATAATTAGCTAATTGTTCCAGTTTTTCTTGATTAGCCGGATTAGCTTTCAGGTCATGATTATCGCTAGAACTAAAAAACTAAAAAAGGTGATGTGGTTTGATTTTCATTTAAGAAAATGAAAGCACAAGCCTGAGTGTGAGCTTTCCGTATGAACTGAAGTTTATAAACTGCGACAGTTTTCAAGCAGAACACTTGACTGGCTAATGTTTAGACATGGTTCTTGCTAAACTGTTAGCTAGCAAGAAATGTCCATCTCTTCTAACAAGACTTGTTTATAGTTATTATTGTCATATAGCAGCCTAGGCATCATGAAATACCAGGCAGTGCTAGCATATGCTAATTTTGACAATATTAAAGTCACATGTTCAATAAACCAAAGTTAGCTATGTTTTATACATAAGGAACTAGCAGTCACTTACATCCTGTGTGTCCTTTTAGTGACTTTTACTCACTAGAACAAATCAGCAGTGGCTCATGACCATATTTTTTGGTGTTGTAGGATGACATTAATAACGACATAGCCTCAAACAAAATGCAGTTGAGAGGCTAGTGACCTAATAATAGGCAGCTGATAGGTGACAACATACAGTCATCCAGCGTAAAGTTGTTTTGTGTTGTTTTAGACAGACTTTCATTCGACTGTGTATGACGTAATATCATTAACCACGGTTGCCAAGTTTAAGTCAACTACACCCCAAAATCCATATAAAAGACCTGAAATCCATCCATCCATTATCTATACCACTTTATCCATCTGGGTCGTGGGGAAGTTGGAGCCAATCCCATCAGACTTCGGGCGAGAGGCGGGGTACACTCTGGGCAGGTCGCCAGTCACCTCAGGGCCAAGACCTGAAATTTACCCCCCAAAATCAGGAATTGATATAAAGGGAAACACATTTTTTTGTTGTTTGTTGTTTGCAGTGCATAACCATTACAGATATAAGGACGTTATCCACTCCATAATCCCCCTTTCACTCTGCAATTTATTTTACAATAGAAATGGTTATGGACACAATGCTCACACTTACACTTTGCCTTTGTTTGTCAGCGTGATTCCTGACCCAATGGGCCTCGAGTAACGCTTGCTGCAGTTCCAATTTTTGACCACTAGGTGCAATCATAACTTTATGGGGCTAAATAGGGGACATGAGCACACTGGAACATTACTGCATCAGCTACAGCTAGTCATCTGGAAAGTTGAGCAAATCGGTTGAGAGGTAAGCTTATATATCTGGAAAACAGCAAAACGTTTAAGATCTTTGGTCACTCCAAAGAGGTAATTAGTATTCCGATGTCAGAAATTTGAAAGGTATATAATTGTGAATGAGGACTTTATGAAGATTAATGGACTTCACGGACAAGTAGGGCATCGCTTAAACTCAAGAGATACAGTAAACCCTTGTGCTTCCAGATGGAAGTCGTTTCTCCACCATGTGCTTAAATAGCAGCTATTAACCGAAGCAAAGTCAATAGGAACGACTAGGGTGTGAATGTTTATGGAGTGTGTGTGAAGGAAATGGCACAACTGGGCTAAATAATGTCTATGAGTCAATAACAGACTTCTGTAGTTCAAGTTCTGTCAAGCAGAGCCGCAGTACTTCTACCTGATTTCACCCTCTTTTAAACTTTTTCATTAATCTTAGATTTGTGTTGTTTTATCATTTTTAAAATTTAATGAAAATGTTGCATCTTATTTTGCCGAAAGGAAGAAAAAACATTCCAAAAGTTTAAATGAAGACTAGTATCTATCAGTATGTCACTTCTACAGTGTTATTGTTTTATAATTTGCAAAAAAAAAACTATTAATTATAATTTATTAATTAGTGTTGCGTGATTACAATCATTTTAATAGAATATAAACATGAAGGATATGCAGAAGGCTCCTGAAAGGATCAGTACAGACAAGGAAATATAAATAATAAATAATAATTTTTTTGGTGTTTTTTTTCTTTTACAATCCAGTGTATAAACAAATCAATCCATCAATAATAAACGGGCTGAGAGAAGCTACTTCTGTATAAATAGTTGTTATATGATTGACTGGTGTTGGGTTTTCAAGACATTTTACAAGGATGAACTTTTTTTTTTCATCTTTTATTCATCTTTTGATTTAAAGTACATTAAAACAAAAAAAAAGGTTTTAATTCTTCTAAGAACTTCAAAGCAATGATTTTATTCTTTATAGCCACATTAGCTAATAGTAATAATGATAATAATAATAATAATAATAATAATAATAATAGTAAACTGAGATTAGAATCAACTGTCCTAGGGTGTCTTCACTAAAACCCGACAATCATTCTGTTATTTATTATCTCCTGCTGTGTGTATATAATAACAACAGTCACCTGTCTGTCTGTCTGTCTGTCTGTCTGCATATTTGTGTCTGGACCTGACAGCTGCTGCTCTTTCTCGTCTTCTCCAATAACCATGAAAAGAGGCAGAAAAAAAGTGTGTGTGTGTGTGTGTGTGTGTGTGTGTGTTGGGTGTGTCTGTGTGCATGTGTGTTTGGGTGGTCTCAAAAGAGGAAGAAAAAAAGAAAAAAAACAGAAATAAAGAGCATGCATGGGTGTGTCCATTGTTCTTATACCCCTGGAGCCCGATGTGATGCACACGCAAACACAAAAGAAGGAATTAAGAAAGAGGAGAGTAAAAAACACACAAGTAATTTTAATATGAGATGCAAAAATATGGAACCGTTGTATACCGTGGTCAAAATTTACAATTTATTATTTATTAAATAACGATACATCATTCTTTTTTATATTTTTATAGTTATATTTAATTTTAGAGGAACAGAAGATAAAGTTAATGCTGATATTTTATTATTATTAAAAATACCAGGTATATTTCAGCGCCTGATGCTAAACTTAGTAGAAGCGTATCCTAACAAACAGTTTCATGAACAGGATATTTTTTGTTAGAAATGACAATTGTGGGTTGGAATTATGTACGCATATGTAACACACCAGCTCAGAAACGTCACTTCATCCGAACACTATCCAGCTCAAAATACACAGAAACGATAACAAAACACACGTAGAACACAGAAAACATGGAGAGAAAAAAAATCAAATATGACCAGGCATCCTAGTTTTTTTGTAAACTTTCTTTTAGCTAGTAACATTCTTCCCTTCAACCAAAACGTAGAGTAAATTTTATACTTTAGCTAGCTGGCTAATGTTAGATGACTAAATGATATCTAAAACTTTTAAAACTTTTAAAGAATATAGGCTAAGTTGTAAAGGTGGCTGACACTAGGCCGGGTTGCCAGGTCTCATCTTTTTCCAGTTTTTGAATGGGAAACAGGGTCACTGTGGTGTACATGCATTTCTGATTTGCGGTATCAGCTATATCATTGCCTGGTATTCAATACATAAATGCAATTTTTCCTCTCCTGATCTTTGTAATATATTGTTAAAGAAAAATGGTTCTGTACATCATAGCTACACTGCCTGCAATTACCCTTTCCCTTTTGTTCGCACAAATTTAATTATATTTCATTCAAATGATCTCAGTTGCCACATCTTTGTTCCAAATCTAATCCAATTTGGTACCAGAACCACAGTCCAGTGTGTGTGTTTGTGTGTGTATGTGTGTGTGTGTGTGTGTGTGTGTGTGTGTGTGTGTTTATGATATTTTGACAGTGATTTCATTGGACGTTGATGCATCACATTGCCGTATAGTTCACTTTCCTTTTACTCTCATCAAAGAATCAATAATCTCAAATAATTCCAGCTGTCACTCAAAAACTGTGTACAACCTTTTAAAAAGCATCCAACATAAATTGCCCATTTGTTTTGTGCATGTGTGTGCGTTGCTTTCCTGAGACACACTGCACCATGGTGTGCATGTTATGTTAAACGTGTTGCAACATATTTTGTTATGAAGCTAGTAGTTGGTCGATCACCCTTACCCAACTTTCCAGCTTAAAAAAGGCAAACGCACCACCCTGTGACATCCTCAATCCCGGGTGAACTTTACTCCATTTGAAGATATTCATACCAAAGTCTCTTATTTGTTAAATCATATTTTTGTTTTGTTTTTTAATGCCAGCAATGTCATAACATTGGTTATAGAGCTTTTTTAACAACAATATGTTCAACTCTTTATGTCTATATGAAAAACTTAAAAGTTTTTTTGTGGTTTTTTTTTTCCATCTATATAGAGTGATTAAGACCAAAGATTATTTTTGTTTTAAGTTATTTCAGTTTAGTTTAGTTTAGTTTGTTCAATGCTAGAACTTTCTCTAGTTGTGGGTTTTTCCTCTCTTGTTTTTTTTTTTTTTTTTTCTGTTTTTTTTCCCTCAACCACAACCAAAGCTTTGGTGTTTTGAAATCCCTGTACCTCCACAAACCTCCATAAAACCACCATAAAGCCTCCCTCTATTTTCCAAGAGTGTAATGCATAGGAGCTAACTGGCTAACATTTAGCATAACATGTCAACTTCAACCACAAAGCTAACAATATCCTGACTTTTTTTCAGAAGGTAAAAAAATTTCAGCAGCCTTCCAGCACCACACAAGAAGAGGTAATGGGTAATATGAGGCTGCATTCGACTAAACGTTATAACCCATCATTTTCGACCTCCATTTAGGAAAAAACAAAGGAAAGGCTCTGTCAGCTTGGAATTCCTACTTGGGAACTGTGAACATTCTGTGTAACTCCAGTGTCCAGTGAAGGAAAATCAAAATGACTGCTCACAAAGTGGCTGCTCACATTCATCTAACTGTCTGAAGTAACTGTTGATATTTAGCTAATCTTATACAATTCAGCTAGCTGAATGAGGTAATTGTTGATATTTAGCTAGTTTTATATACAATTCAGCTAGCTGTCTGAGGTAAGTGTCGATATTTTGCTAGTCTTCAATAAGGTTAAGCATGCTGACTGAGGTAAATATTAAAATTTAGCTACTCGTATACAATTCAGTTAGTTAACTGAGATAAATGTTGATATTTAGCTAGTCTTCGATACATTTAAGCTAGCTGACCAGAGTAAATTGTTGATATTTAGCTAGCCTTATATATAATTCAGCTAGCTGTCTGAGGTAAATATTGATATTTAGCTTTTTTTTTTTGATTCAGCTGGCTGAATGAGGTAATTGTTGATATTTAGCTAGTTTTATATACAATTCAGCTAGCTGTCTGTCGATATTTTGTTAGTCTTCAATAAGGTTAAGCATGCTGACTGAGGTAAATATTAAAATTTAGCTACTCGTATACAATTCAGTTAGTTA
>JAQQZU010000011.1:21379868-21391894 GCA_030068025.1 Parauchenoglanis punctatus
TGGGTGACCCGGGGATCGAACCCAGGACCTTCTTGCTGTGAGGCGACAGTGCTAACCACCGCACCACCGCGCCACCATGTTAAAACATATTAGTATAAATTACATAAATTAATACTGTATAAACATGAACTTAGTGTACACCAATTTACACCAATGTTTTAGTATTTAAAGCTTCCTTATTTTGTTTTGTTGTTGTTTTTTTCAGAGCCACAACTCTTATGTAATAGACCGTAACTTGAGATTGATGGTCTTGGATCTGAGAGTGTGAGCACTGCTATGACGCACGTCTACAATCCACCAATAGGAAGGCGGCGAACTCAAAGTACGGCTACAAACATGTCAGTGGCAACGGCGAACCGTCAACGTGAGCATGCTAATGAGGAGAAATAAGTTCCTTCCTATACTACTGCAAGCTTGGAAGAATGTTTGTGCTAAGGCAATTTCTACATGACTTGAATTCATCGCAGGTCTACTGTTAGAGGATCTTTACCATAAAATCTGACAAAAGAGTTCGGACAAGATTTTATTGGGATCACGGCCAGTGTGATGAGTTACAATCATCAAATACAGCAGAAATTTGTTAACTTTAGCTTAGAAACATCGTACTTAAGTACTTTTTAATATATATACAGTATATATTGCGTTAATGTACCATCCATTGTATTTAAATTATTAACTGTGTCTGAAAAATCACTTCATCTTCCCTTACTGATGATGTCCAGTTTATTTTTTGTCCAATTAGTGTTGCTGTAGTTCAGCGCTGAATTGTACAGCACTACTTAATGCCAGAAACGTTTTTTTGTAAAGCTATAAAAATTCTCATTTCTTATAGCAAGCCTACAGAACATTCACTGTGATGCCCGCTGCTAAGTAACAGACCAACTGTGAAAACATTACTAAATGGCCATATTATTATGCAAAAATAATATCGTATACTCCACTTTGCTCTGGAAGGATTTTCTAGAGAGCAAAATGTGCCTTGTAATGTGAAAAGTTCGGCAGCTGTAGATAAGCGATGAAATAAGACGTGCCAGGTTTGACTCTGAGGACGACTGACTCATCCCGAACAGTTGGTCCCGTTAAAAATTCCCCTCCTGGACGGGAGACGCCGTGGAATGTTTGTTCAGGAACGAGCAGGACTCAGGAGTGTGCCGTCACAGAGGAGTTCGCCTTCTGATACACTGCTAGCATTCCTGAACTGAATGATAAAGCGCAAGGCTGTAAAGTCACCAGGCTCCGAAAACATTTCACACGCAATGCGTTAAAGAGCAAAAAAAAGGAAACGTTGTCGGCTCGTACAGGATAATAAATCTCGATTTCCGCTAGCATGCACAGTTTTCCGAAGTTCAGCTGACGCAGTGTAAATTCTAGCTGTTCGGATTGCAACTTGCTCATGTTGCCAGGCTACATCTATATTCTTAATCTGTGCGTGTCAAAATTCCAGAATAATTCAGTACGGAAATGATTTTTTTCCGACATTAAACTTTAGTAGAAGTTACTGTTTACTTAACATTTCATCCTTTTTCAATTTCGGCTATAATGTTATTTTGCATCCTATCTGAATATTAAGAAAATAGAATCGCGAAAAAGGCAAAGTAGGCAACACTTAGCTGACTCGCTGTGTTAGCTAACTAGCATGATTTTCCCCCAGTGAATTCACCTTTTAAGCATTTTAGCATACCTTGTCTTGCTATATTTACAATTTCTTAAATTATTTTTGTTCACATATGGACAGTGAGCAGACCAAAACTAATATGTGAATTTGAGCAATTATTAGCATACGTTTTTAGAACTTTTTTATTACGCTAGACACAGTGACTCACATAAATCAGTAATGAATACTCGTCACGACATCGATGCTAGGAAATAAGAGCGCAGTTTGACTGTGAGCTGCTGTTTACTTTTCTATATTTTATTTTGATAAAAATAGTCTGAAGCCTCGCTGATATTAAAAACTGAAGCAGGGAACACAAGTTTGAAGTTTTCAGTAAACATAACCGTGTACAACAAACGCAAGAACAAAGCAGTATGATAAAAAAAATGCTTCTAGTTTTATCGTTTCTATAGTAACAGCTCATTCACAGCGACAGGGACGGCATGCGCTCCACTAACAATAAAGTTTTAAAATGTGCAATCGTTTATAAGGTGAAGTTTTATGGTGTAACGATACGGCTATTTCACATTTATGGAAGGAGTCTCCAGTGTCAGTGCTTTTTTTTCAGTCAGCGTTTGAGCTGTACGTATGATGTGTCATTCTTTAATAAATAAAAAAGAAACTAGTCGTTACAGAATAATAGCATGTGCTGGATATTTTATAGTTGTTAAATTAAGACAGTTTTGCCGACTCCTATTAAATCTTTATTTCAAAGCTTGCCATCTTTTCATTCTTATATCGTCGGCTTCATTTCATTTCCTTCCTCTTTGAATTGTCTCTCAGGTTTTTTTATTTTATTTTATTTTATTTTACACTGTGTTTATTCCCATGTGATTATGCCCACAAATGTGTGTGTGTGTGTGTGTGTGTGTGTGTCAGCACTCCATTCTCATGAACTGCAGGGTTCTAGGGCATCGACCTGTGTGCCGCTCCTCGTTAAGGTTAAAGGTCACGAAGCAAAGAAGCCTGCGAGGGGACAGGATTGAAGTGCCGTGCTGAACCTGGAACTGGAACCTGTGTGTCTCACGGTATTTCCTGAAGCTGGTGAGGGTGAGGACAAAAATCTGATGGCTTGGTGAGAGTTTCTGTGTGTTGACACATTCCTGAAGGCAGGAACACACACACACACACACACACACACACACACACACACGTCTATCTCGCTATCCTTGTGAGGACCGTCCACTGACATAATGATTAATGCAGCTAATTAACACTACGCCTACACATAAACCTAACCTTAACCTCAGTGATGAAAAGGAAACTTTTCAAATAATTTTGTTATTTTGTCCCTTTTATAATTTCTCGAGTTTATATATTTAAAAAATGAACACTTTCATTATGAGGACCAACCAAATGTCCTCAGAAGCCCAGAACTGTCAGATCTTAATATCCATGTGAGGACATTTGAACACACACACACACACACACATTTATCTTACTATCTTTCAAGGACCTTCCATTAGCATATGCATTAATTTAGGTTAGGATAGGTTTAATTTTTCTTTGTATTAAGAAACTGAAAAATGTAGCGTAAGTGGGCATAGCTAGATAGCTAGCATGATTTTCCGTAATGTTTCCCATTGAATTCTCATTGTTAATTAGTAACAACTGATGTTAGGTTGTCTATCTTGCTTTATTCACTATTTTTATAGTATAACAAAACTAGTGAATGTGATTCTGAGTCATGATGATCACTTAGCATGTGTTAAAATGCGTTATAATTACGCTAGTCACCGTTGGTGATTAGCCGTTGAATGTACAACTGTCTGTATTCATGATATGATCACCTCTGAAGAAAAACTAACCAGAAACTTTCAACAGGTAATCTCATACACGCTGTTTATTGTTCGTAGTTACATTAAAATTCCCTCTTTCTTCTTTTTAAAACTTCTGTATAATCTCAAATTTAGCTGAAAAAAGTCTCAAAGCTTTAAAACCCTTTTTCTATGATAGATTTATCCTACGAGGTGAGACGTCGAGATTTCAGTTTCAGGTTCACAAAACCCTACCGTGTGATATAACATGGCAGAAAAAAATACACACATCACAAGTAACATAAAAAAGCAAAAACTGAAAAACGGTATGGCAGACTGTGCTACAAACAAACATGCACTTTGAAGCGTTTTTATAGACGCAGACTAAACGCAATGTGTAATCAGACACTACATTTAGATTGGGTACACCATCATGACTTTGTGTTATTGTCTGTGGTGTGTGTGTGTGTGTGTGTGTGTGTGTGAGCGAGAGAGATATATAGAGCAGAATGAGTTTTGAACAGGGCACATAACAGCAGCTCTGACAGTAGCGCAGCTGCAACTTTATATTAACGTGTTTCTTCTGATACATTATCGTTTCTATAGCAACAGTTCATTCACACGTTTTTTAACATTTATAGGCGGAGTCTCCAGTGTTCCGGGTTGAGTTCACACAAAACCTACATGAAATTTTACATAAAGCTTAAGAAAGTTGAGGCAGAGACAATATAATGGAATGCAAATAAGAGTTTCAGATATTTTAGTCTGTAGCGCCCTCACGTGGCTACAAAAGCACTATACAAATGAAACTGAATTGAATAATACATACATACAATATTAGTAGTAGTATTGTTGTTGTTGTTTTACTCTTCATCTGGAATGTTAAGGCAAACAAATACATATTTTTATTGCACATGTGTGAATCATAAACTCAACAGAAATCCATTCAAATCACACAATCACTCGGCTTATTTGCTGTGAACTTTCATACCCCATGTGGAGACAAAAAAAAAAAAGGACTCTCTCTATGTTCTAATATGCTCTAGTGTACTTTACTATTCTACACTACACTACACTATTTTATACTACTGTATACTGTTTTGTATACTATATGAGTACAGACCTCATACTATATTGTACTGTACTGTACTATATTATGCTATACTGTACTGTATTGCATTGTTCTATACTATAATGAGTACTAGCCTCATACTGTAATATACTCTACTGTACTATACCCCACCACACTTGTCCTGTACTGTACTATACTGTACTGTAGGAGTATTGGCCCAGCTTTATTTTCTGTCCAGTTTCTACTTTAATGTAATTAGATGGTTTAGACCCTGGCGCTTTAGTCAAGACCTCCATTGTCTCGTCCAAATAAAAGTTAAAATCAAGACCGAAAACCATCAAAACAGACATTAATTTCTTCTTGTCAGACTTTGTGCATATGAAATGAAATCACAAAATGAATATTTTATTTTATTTTTTTAAGTCCAAATCCTGTCGAGACCACACGTGAGTCGAAACACGCTGTTAGTTACTCGAAACTTCCAATAGATGGCCTCAAGCTCACAGGTTACAGCGCTGCAGCGAGTCTAACTATCAGAGTGGAAGTCAAGTGCAGGAGTGAATGTTATTGACTAAGCATGTTGAGATTAGATTTAAGGCTTTGGTGACCTTATATTCAGTATAGTTCAATGAAATAAACAGTGTGTTCAAAAGGAACCATGAGTTCTCCAATCTTGTTCCTGATATTTAAATCTGCTCCATTAGTGTGGCAGTAGAAAAGAGGGGAATTCTAGTTTTCTAAATGTAAATGTTCTCCAAAAAATAGAATATTTCAATGTTGAGTTTGTCGTAATTGACGAGAACAGTAGACGATGAACCACAAATTTTCACAGTTTCGGTGTTCCTGAAGTTCGTCCCTCGTTTGGAGCTCTGATGATGGTGTAGGACACGACGGTGTCTAACAACAATCACACATTTTACATAAGAATGCCTGAAAGGAAGAGATAAAGAAAATGAAGGAAATAAATCTTCTCACACATAGGGAAGCCTATAGGGCACTGCAGCTCTTTTCCTCAGCTGGAAGAGCATCCTAGAGGGCACTTCATCACGTTTTCTTGCATGTAGTGGCACCCTAGAGAGCACTTCATCGTGTTTTTGTGTGTATATTGGCACTCTAGAAGGCACTTTATCACATTTCCTTAGATGTAGGAAAGCCTGTAGAGCACAGCATCACATATTCTCTGCTGTAAGGGCACCTATAGAGGGCACCTCATCACGTTTTCCTGCGTCATGTAGGGCATTGCAACACATTTTTTCACACATAGTGGCATTTTAGAATCACTTTATCACGTTTTTCTAATACGTGCGGGCACTTCAACACCTATTCTTGACTAGAAGGGCACAGTAGAGAGAACTTCATGCTTTCTTGCATCCTAGAGAGCACTTTACCACATTTTTTCCCCATTTGAAGGGCAGCCATTAACACCTGGATGCAAAAAGCTTTTTCCCTAAAACTGCCCCTTCATCCTGGGCTTCACCTCTGACCCGACCTTTAACCTGCGAGAGCTCTAGAGCCGCGTTAACGACATTCCCCTGAAGTACAAGATTCCTGTGTTTATCTGACGCTGCGGCTGGAGAGCGTGCAAAAATGCGCCCTTGCCCACTTCAAAGCCACCTCGAGCGAGGTGGGAACTCTGTGGAATTCCGAACGTCTAATCAGTTATTTATTCCCAAATTTAGATATCCGATTCATTGTTTGTGGAGCAGTGCACCCAGACGTGGCTTCATTTCCTAGAAGGTCACTGCCGGCACTCGGTGATGTACTGAAGTGCGACTAATAAACAAGTGCTGAGTATCTGAGGGCACTTTGCCGTAAATCACACTTATTTACTGGGCTTTGCGTACACCTTTGTTTGTGAAGGGCGATGTTGACGTGTTTCGAGGAGAACGATAACAGGCTTTTCTCACCACGGCCTTCCTGTTATTCACAGCGGGGTCTTTGTTTGGCTGCAGGGCTCCACGCTCTTCAGCTCCCTGGGGAACGATGGGAGGGGAAAAAGAGAGAATTCAACCTCCATTCATAATCACTCTCTCTCTCACTCTCTCTCTCTCTCTCTCTCTCTCTCTCTCTCTCTGTCTGTCAGCTTCATCTTCTTTATCAGGTCATGACCATTGTTAAAAAAATTATTTTTGTAATAAACATTTAATTAAAAACAGATATAATTAGTGTTTATTATTATTAAGTATTTTATTAATAAAATCAACAACACTAACCACAACAACAACAATAATAATAATAATTATTATTATTATTAGTAGTAGTAGTATTAATATTATTAAATTTCAGTGCTAGAATTCTGCCACTAAAATCTCAATATACAAAAGTAAATAAAACAAAATCACAAAAAGCCCACTCACAAAACATAAGACTGCCAAAGCAAAGATTTTTAATGATGTTAAAATGTATCTGACAGACTATTTAATTTATAAATAAATAAATAAATAGAGACCATACAGTAAGTTTTTAAGAAACTATTTATATGTCTCGGTAAAAGACTAAGTTCCTTTCTATTAGGACAAAAAGAGAAGCTCCACAGCAGCACACTGCTTTTTATATCAACCTTTTTCTATTAAAAAATCATAAAATTGTTACATTTTAATATCAAATGCCAAACTAAGAAGATCATGCCCCTTGTTCCTGTTTTTTAACATATAGTGCACTTTTATTCATATAAATTATTTCTGGTTTTCTGATTCAGGTTGGAGGCTAATGTAGCTAACCAACTGCGCTCAAAAGACATCATTTTGATCAGTCACAGTGTTTGAATATAAAATTTAATAAAGCACAAAGCTCGGGCTATGTTTAAAAAGAATTCAAACGAACATTCAAATGAACGAACCTTCATCCACAAATACAGGTTAAAACTCTACCATGCGAAGAAAAAAACATAAATATAGATGATCCAGAAACGCCGCCACCTTCTCTGGGCTCGAGCTCATTTAAGTGTCTGAGGGTGTGGCGGAGCTAGGATTTACCTCAGCCAGGGGCCGTAAAGGGGCCACATTTACACAGAGGGGCTTTTCAACTTAAACCAATGTCAGTTTGAAATGAATACATATCACTCGTGACTGGACAAACTTACACAACTGTTTTTTCTTCATCAAATGTTTGAGGGTATACTCACACCAGGCGATCCGATCTGCGCAGTACCACATCGGTTGTGCTCGTGCACAGTGTGATCACTAACCGTGCCCAGGCTCTGAAACCCGAACGCTATCATATGCACTTTTCAAAGAATATTAGGGTTAATAACAGCTCTGGCTTTCACTTTATTGATAAGCATGGATTGTAGTCATTAAGTAAAGCTGCGAATTCCTCCTGCAGTGTCAGCTGCTTCCGTAAAAACCTTCTCATGCATGAAATGTGATTTACTGATAATAAATAAGTAAATGTGTACTGCATGTGAGAGGGCCGTGCATCACCGTGCTCAAAATAATCCACAATGTTAAAACTACTGTATGGCGTGAGACCAGTGTCTTTATATGAGAGCACAGATACGAGGTTAAACGGAGCAAAAACAGCGACAACGAGAGCGCGGAAAAACACCGGGGTTAAGTGCACTCGCAACTCTCAGTTTACTCTTTTTAATTACAGTTAACCTTACTTATGGTTTGCCTTGATTCTGTAACGAACAGCCAACTTTTTCAGAAGCGGAACAGTTCAAACTTTTTCAGAACAGTTCAAAAGCCAGCATCCGTGATGGTACGGGGGGCATTAGTGCACATGGCATGGGTACCTTGCACATCTAGAAAGGCATAATTAATGCTGAATGCTATATACAGGTTTTGGAGCAACATATGCTGCCATCTAGACAACTTCTTTTTCAGGAAAGGTCATGGCTCTGTAGTAGAAGAGCTGTCACACACTGAAAACATCTGTCACATTATGAAAGAAAAAACATGACAAAGTAGACCCTGAACTGTTGAGCAGCCGAAATTATATATCAGGCAAGAATGAGACAACTCCAACTCTCATCAGTTCCCAAATGTTTTCAAACGTCAAAGCGATAAACGTGCCCCAAACCTTTTTTAAACGTGTTGCTGGCATCAAATTCAAAACGAGCATATATTTTTAAAAAGTCAATAAATCCTCTCAGCCTCAACACTTGATATGTTTCCTTTGTTCTATTTTCAATTAAACATGGGTTTACATGCGAATCATCACATTCTGTTTTAATGTACATTTTACACAGCGTCCCACCTTTTTTGGAAACAGCGTTGTAAATTTCACCCCAAAAAAAAAAAAAAACACCACCTCCAGCTGGACGTGGATCATAGCCTGCTCATAAATCCTGCCCTCAGTGTATGATGGATTACTCCCTCAATTACCCTGCTATAAATTCTCCATTTTGAAATTCCTATAATTCACTGACCTGCGGCACCGAAGCTCATTGTTTTCTCTGATGTTTAAAAAACACTCAGGAATGTCAAGGAAATAACAGCTGAAAAGGAGGAAAATGGAAAGGGTTAGGAATACAGTTTCCCAAAAATAAAAAATAAAAATATCATCTAAAACAGCATCATCAGGAAGCTGAGGTCTGCTAAAAAAACATGCGTGAATCATTAAACGAAGGCTTTTTATGCGTGCTGTGTGTGTTTGAACATCATTACAAAATGTGTTGAGTGAAAATATAGTGTCGAGAAAGTGCTTTTTCAGTGACACACAGTAGAATATTTAATATATTTAATTGGAATGTTAATATTAAGGCATATTTGTTATGGTATTTTCTTAAATAGGGTAGAATGGTCTTATGAAAAAAGTTATTTCCATGTGTGCATTCTTTAAAACATGATAAGGGTTTTTTTAATTAATTTTTTTCTGTACTTTTTACATTACCTTTGATTATCACAGTTAAACCGTTACTCATTAAGTATTTATTAATTTGCATCAGTGCTGAATATTTTATAAATATCTCTCCAGTGCTGGTCATTACAGGGATAATTAACTGATTATTTAATTACCTCTTAATTACACGGTGTGTTAATTGCTCAGCCAGCTCGTTCGCAGGGACGTTCACAGGGACAGAGAGTATAAGAGGAATAAAACACTTCAGGACATGCAGAATGTCATAATCATTTCAAAAGCAATATTAAGTTTTTTGCTTAGTTGTAACTAACGCTTAATTAATGGTTGATAAGATTTGCACTCTAAAGAAAATACTTACTTACTAAAAATTTAAGAGGTAAAAGTATGCTTTGCAAATGTAACTAAGTTTGAGTACAAGTGTTCAATAGCAAGAATACTCAAGTAAAGTATAAATAAGCCAGAATAATGTTTAAGTATATAAAGGAAGGCTCATTAGCCCTCCATGAGGTCACTTCTCCCTGACCTCTCAGTCATGACAAAGCTGGTAAGTAAATCAGCTGTGTGAAAGCCGGTGTGTGTGATTTTCCGCGTCCTTGTTGATGTTTAGGTGTTTGGAGTTGCGCTCTGGGAAAGAAGCGCAGAGGATCGGCACTTCCGGACGATCCGTGTTTCTCTCAGCCTGTGACGTGTACCGCTCGACGAATCCCAGGCGCTGTTTTTGGCCTCCCGTCTCGGAACGAGACACAACAACAACAGGAAGTAGAGGCATTTTCACAGGTGTCAGGAAGCGCAGGAAATAAACAAGTGCGACGCTGGAAAACAGTCTCAATACGAATGCTCGGGAGAGCTCAGGGCCTCGGCGGGGTATTTATAACATTCATGGGGTATTTTTGGTGCATCTGATGTAAGGTTCAGGCTGTGAGAAAGAGGAAGGGAACCATGAGGAACGATGAGGACGTTTAGGTAAAAACAATTTTTTATTTCAAGGAAGCATTTACGTGTTTGGCACGTTTCAGTACAGGGTAACTGTGTGCCATATTCTAGCTTATTATTGTACGTTTTCTTTTCTTTTAAATTTGCAACAACAAAAAAATGCTCTCCAAAGTGATTTTTCCCCTAGAATATTTCCACCACTCAAAATAACATTAATATTTGGAAATATGGTTTCATGTAATAATTTGTATGAATGAATTTCCTATAAAAAGAAAATCCCAAAGGTTACGTTTACAGCCAGAGATAATGCTCATGTACAGCAGAGTTTTCTAATTCAATGTTTTTCTTTATTTTTATTACATAAAAGTCACTTCATGTCTTAAAGTATTGACGTTTCTCTTTATTTAGTTGAGCGACTCTTGATAATAAGGATTACTAGTTGTGGAACAGGGCTATTTACTGTACGCCAACACTACCTCGACTCGACACAACACAACTGAAGATCTCAAACACATTAAGAAGGAAAGAAACTCCACTGTTTAACTTTAGACGAGGCTCAGCTCGTTCCAGGTGACGACCTCATGAAGCTGGTTAAGATGATAACGGTAGAGTGCAAAGCTTCATCACGGTAAACGCTGCCTACTTTGAAGAAGCTAAAATATGAAACATGTTTTGTTTGTTTTTTTAACACTTTTTTGCTTAACACATAATTCCATATGTGTTATTTCATAGTTTTGATGTCCTCAGGATCGTTCTACAATGTAGAAAATAGTCAAAATAAAGAAAAACCTGTGAATGACTAGGGGCGCACAAACTTTTGACTGCTGCATGTTAAAAAATTATATTAAAGTTATATTTTAAAAAAATTAAAAATCCAGTCTATATTACCGTTTCTTCAAATCTGATGACATTTTAATTTTTATTTTTATTTGAGCAGGTTGCTTTCTAATATTTTTTTTTTTTTAGTATTTTTGCAGTTTTTAAATACTAACACAAATCGGAACACAATAACAAGCAAACAAACAAACAAAACAGTGAAGGATCACATTCTGGTTTTAGCAAACAGCTCAAAATACAAAATAAATAAATAAAAAACTATAAATAAATGAAAGCAAACCAATGAAAAAGGGATTTTCTTTTCTTATAACTTCAAGAAAATTGTTGTTTTTATGCCAGATTACATACTATATTACAAAATTTAAATTTTGTAAAAAATGAAAATTAAAACGCATATTTAGAGGCTATGTATTCATTTACAAAAATTACAAAAAAAAAATTTCAATTACAAAAAAAATAAAAAAATTAAATATGCTAACTGGAAACCATAAATCTTCACAAAGCCCTCATGCCCGACCCTTTTATTTTGGTAATCCAGTGTTGCAGGCAAATAGCCTTAATTTGCATACTGGAACCTGATTGGCTGTTACATTTTATGATGCAGTAAGTTGTGAAATGTTTAAAACAGCCTTGGATTCTCTAAAGTTTTAATCTCCATCTGTTTATAAGAAAGAAAGTGGCAGTGACAAGTGACAACATGCTCAAATTAATTAATCAAAAATTAAAAAATTTACTTTAGTTATTATTAAAAAATAAATCAAAGATAAATAATGATGTTTTTGAGACTTTAAGTAACACACTAAGCGCAAACACTGAGTTTATGATTATTTCTCAGAATTGGGAATGGAGAACGAGGGTATGATCTGTTACGCCGTTTTTTTCTGAGAAAAGTAACATTTTATAAGAAATAAACAGGTTTAATTTGAAAACATTGAGCCCAGTATTTAACTCGATGGCGCGGTGGTGC
>JAQQZU010000011.1:21393381-21412109 GCA_030068025.1 Parauchenoglanis punctatus
TGAATGCGAGCGTGTGTGGCTGTTTGTCTGTGTCGGCCCTGTGGTGGACTGGCGACCTGCCCAGGGTGTACCCCGTCGATATTACACACATCGCAGAAGATTTGTAGCTTTCTGAGTTTTGTGGACTTCTGTATGTCGACGTAATTATCTGCTTTTTACTTTGTATTTTAAACAGCATTCTAAAATCAATTTTTGAAGCAAATGTTTTGTATCTGTAATCACCTGAGAAAGTGAATAAAGGCCACCATTAAAACTGACTTAATGTACAAATCTCAACTTTACAGATTAATATATCATCTTTCAGGATATACATTAATGTTCCCCTGAACGTGTAAGACCTTTATAACAAACACTGGCCATCACAACAACCGACTTTCTTTAATTTTATACTTTAATTTAGCACCAAAGCCCAAACAAAACAACACAACAGAATAAAGAAACAGACGATGTGTCATCTGACATCAGATCAGGGATTTAAAGGAGTCACAGCGAGATGAAGAAAAATCACAAAACACAAGATAACGTAGCATTTTACAGATTATGAATGTAAAAAGTAATGATCCCGTTTACAGACTGAGACTGAGATATCAAAGTGTAAATATGTTGCTTTAGTATATACGTATATACAGTATATTTGATTACAGAAATCCTTTCTCCGTCTCCGTGTCCTTTAAATATTGTAGATCAGCTGAGATCAGTTCCTGGTCTTAAGTTCCTACTGGAGCTGATACACATGAGGCTAATGACAAGGCGTATTATGACGTACAAATCAAGTTTATCATCATCCGAATCACTAATGTACAGCTCTAGCTGTTAGGCCACGCCCCTTCACTTCGGTCTCTACGTGCTACGATTGCTTTCAGCCTTTCTTTTTGTCCATGTTTACAGATAGCAGTGCATCAGAATAACCAAAAGTCTGTTCAAAGTAAAAAAAAAACCAACAACAGAAGAACGCAGCTGTGTGTTGATTTAGCATTTTGCAGAAACTGGTAGATATAAGCTACTTGATAGCTACATTAGCCTCATGGCTCCAGCAAAAAACTACAAAAAGCAAACATGTGAAACATGATATGAAAAATATGAAGCATGTCTTAGCTGACCAGCTACGTTTGGGTCAATTTTAGTTTTAACATTTGTTTATATACGTATATAAATGTGTGTGTGTGTGTGGTCAGTTTCCACTTGTCCACTTGTCTGTAAGTAAGTATGCACGCTTTGGTATAACACAATGACTGGATTTATCCCTCCTGCTCTGTCCGACTCAACGCAAGTGGTTTATTCCTCTTAACCAAAGTTTTTATTTATTAACGAATGACATATTGTACACATTTGAATTTTGATCCATTTCTAGCTACATTTAATGTTGTGGAACGTCCATGAAAGAATGAACTTAAGCGCTGTTACTATAGAAACGATAGCGTATTAGAATGAGATGGAGAATTGGACAGCGCTGTGGTGTAAATGTCGTCTGAGTGGCAGAAAGGAGCAGTTAAATCCTGTCATTAAAATAGAGTAGAAAAAACAAAAGCTCTGATAGAATATTAATAGAATTTTTTTTTTAACATATTAAAATATATCCCTTTGTCGTTTTTTAATTTACTATGCTACATGCGAGCTGAGACTATGTCCGAGCTGAGACTGAGGCGAGCGGGCGTCAGCGAGGCGCGAGCCATTTCGGAGTGGACGATCGCTCCGTGTGTCCGTCTCCAGCGTTGCTGCTGCTGCTGCTGCTGCTGTTGTTGTTGTCGTCGCCTGACGCCACCTCGTTACCTACACAAACAAACAATCGACAGTGATACAATAATGAGTAGCTAATAATAAGCTACTACTACTATTTAATAATTAAATCCTGGACTGATGGCAGCTCTAACGGCTTTGGAAGAAGCCTTCTCCTGGCTGAATCTGAACATCGCGACTCCGACATCGGGGCAGAATTTCACCCAGGAAGGTCCAAAATTCTGAGAAATCATTAACTTCATTAATATAACTTCAGCAAACATCACCACCTTCTCTACTAAAGCACTGTGCAAGAGTTTTAGACCTGCTATTCATATTAGGAGCATACGCTCTAATAAAAGCGCCGCGTAACAAGCGAATAAACACAAACGGATGTTAATAATATAGGAAGTGACAACGACAATGTTTTATCCATTTATAGTTACATTCAGTGTCCTCGAAACAAGTTAGTTCCTTTTATCACTTGACGTTGTAGCAGCTATAAACAGTCGTTCCTTCGCCTGCCTCTCTTTTTTCTTTCTTGAAGACAAAAATCAAATTGGCAGCTTGTCATGTGTCAAAGCGTTAACTCTTTCAAGATCTTTACCTCTGACTGTTACAAAGCGCTGACACTGGAGACTCCTTCCGTACATGTTAACTGAACATCTCTGCACAGATTAATCAGCAGTTGCTATAGAAACCATAACGAGCACGCTAATATGAACCTGCGCTGTCACAGGAAATAAATTCTGGCCAATCGGAGTCGGGAATTTAACAGGATAGGATCGTGTGTCTTTAAAAAGCCTTAGCATTATTAATTATGAATTTTGAACCCCACTGGATGGTTAACATCTTTTTTTTTTATTATTAACATCAGTGTAAAGCTCACATACGCTAATGACAATCTGTAATCTATATCCAAAGCAAAAAATGTCTGCAGTAATTCACACTATGCTACAGATGGACGCTAAAAGAGCTTCATATGAGCTACTCGCCCTCGTGTGTCTTGAGTGCGTTGGCCATTTTAGAGAAGAATTTGAAGGTGAGACAGACGCCCGTCTCTCTGTCACACAGTCCTCCTGCCTTACAGTTACAGGTTTGGCGACATTCGAGTCCGTACGTCCCGTACATGCAGTCTGAGGAGAGGAGGGAAAAAACAAATGCTGAATCACACTTAGTTTTATTTTGTTCTGATTTCGCCCTGATTCTTAATAAACGCTCACAGGAACACAGATGTGATGTTTTCCTGAACATAATGTTAGTTTCATACGCTTCTGTAAATGAATGTCAGCATGAGCGGCATGACAATAAATATCATATGACATCTGAAGGCATTTCTGTGATACACGGTGTGCTTTACAATACTTGAGCTTGCTTTAGAAACCTGCAAAAAATGGAGTTTCATGGTACTTTTATTTAGTGTCTGTGAAAAAGAAATGATTTAACACTGAAAAGAATTCAGTGATTTCCACAAAAATATCAGAACACTGAAATCAGAAAAAGTTAAAAACCAAAAAAAAAATGGAATATTTAAAAAAAAAAAAAATTACTACACTCTCATTTTTTATTTGATGAAATTTATTTGAAATCCACAAAACTAAACTCTTAAATGCTGAAAAGGAGACAAAATATCAAAAATTCGGTGAAATGTTAAGTTTGATGGTATTTTCTTTACTGCCTACAAAACTAAATTCTAACACTGAAAAGATTAAATAAATTGGAATTGTTTATTTTAATACGATGAGAAATGATTTTGCTGTAATTTTTATAATTTCATTATGTTATGTTTACAAAAGTGAACAATTTAAGACCGAAAAATGTGAAAAAAGAAAAGGAGGAAAAATTATGCAATTTTAAAAAAATATTAAATGGTAATTTCCATGACATTTAGGCTTTCCATTTGATAATGTGGTGTTTACAATAGTTATGATTATTGTTACAGTAAAGTGCCAGATTATTCAAATTTATCTACTGTGTAATAAACAGGTGAGTTATTTATGATACATAAAATATATGGTTTATTGGCAGTTCATTAGATAAACTCAGTGTATATTATACACGTTAACGACTGGCTTTTGAACAAAGCTATTTTAAGTTTCAGAAGGAGCCTAAATAATTTTATAAACAATTCTAAATGTGTATTTATGATTTAGAACTGCCCCTGCTTCAACACTTCTCCTCAGCCCAATGCGGTAATTATTCATCTTTGACTAATCCAGGTACTTCCTGGTCTGGTGCCGGAGAGGACAGTGGTACTGGTACTCGTGTGTCTGTAGACTGACTCTCGTCAAGTCCTGAGCACCCCGAGACTCGACCTTACAACCTGCTGGACGCAGGACTTTACGCACCAATGCTCTTCAGATGTCTGGATTTTAGTCTAAATCCTAAATATCCATCACTCACCTCACACATCGGTAATCAATCATTCTTATTTGTTCATTTATTTATGTATTTATTTGTCTACTAATCAAAGCTGCTTTAAAATAACAACTTAAATAATCTGACAAATATAGATTATTAACAAACAATTACAGCAACAAAGAGCAGGCGTTGCTATTAGAAGTTAAAACGCTGATTAATCCATTTAAAAGTGGCTCAATCAATTTAGTAGTGGGTTTTTTTTGGCTTTCGAACGTTTTTAATGTAAAATATGTTATTTTATATATTTATATTTTATATTATTTATATTCACACTAAATGCACGACAGTCAAACTGTAAGTCTCTGAATTAAATAAAAACAATGTGTAGCATTACCAAAGCGAGAGAGAGAGAGAGAGAGAGAGAGAGAGAGAGATTCTTTAGGAGGTAAGAAGCATCCGAAGAGCGCTTATTAACGCCCCAGAGTATTACAGTAATGTCAGTATTAGGAACAGGTGCGTTCCCGGTCATGAAGGTGAGTTGAGTGCACGCGCACACGCATGCACGCGCCCCCACTCAACTTTACCTCTACACACTCCGTACTCGTCCCCGTACTCATCCTCGTCCTTGTAGAAGTCGCAGTAGAGGCCCGGGCCGCATTTGACGCCGTGCGCTCCGGACACGGTGCGGTAGCAGTGCTCTCCACGGCGCGCGGCGCACACGCGGCAGCAGCCGCAGTCGTCCAGCACGGTGCGCGCGCAGCGTGGCGCGCCGCAGCGCGCGGGGTCGCACCGCTCCGGGCAATTCACCGCGTACTTCACGCTCGCGCCCCACGCCTCCAGCTCGCGCGGCTCCAGCACGACCAGCACGGCCAAGAGCAACAGATGATGAGGAGGAAGATGATGGAGGTGATAGTGAGGAAGATGATGAAGATAATGCTGCTGCGGCTTCATGGCTGCACGAGGCGTAGGATAAGCGGGAATTAAGCTCGAGTGCAGCACGCTCGCGCGCTTTAAAACCGGCGCGTCACGTTTCCTCAATCCGGTGTCGGTGATGCTGAGGATGCTCGAGTGGGTGGGATTTTCTTCCATCTGAATGGTTGCCAGATTGATTGTTATGACCTCAACATTTGCATTTGGTGTTTTCGAAACATTGCACTGTTTATACTTATAAATTAAAATTAAATTAAAATGTAAATAAATACCAGTATCCTAAACAGCATCATACACAGAAAGATATGATACATTAGATCAATGTAAAATAAATAGGCATAGCTACATAAAATATTCATCAATTTCTTTGTTACATGAACGTTTCTTTCTTTGTTTGGTTTTTAATTGAAAAAACTTATTGAAAATCAGCTTTGATAACTTTTTTTTAAAACTTTGATCGAGGTGTCTTTACACAATCCAAATTTTCCAGCACAATCCAAACAATAGCGTCTCAAAACCCAATTTGGCAACACTGCACATCCACACACACACTCACGCGCACACACACACACCGCACTTGTTTTAGAAATCCAGGATCCAGGAACGGAAACTGGGGTAAAAACTGATGTCACTTCTGATGTTTGGGATGTTTGTTTGCACGTTTGTCCCCCTTAACCGCCACCCCCCCCCCCCCCCCCTCCTTCCGGTTCCGGATTCCTGATGTGATCCTTGTGTAAAGTTTTTTATTCCAGCTTCGCATACCCACCCTGGTGAAAATATGAATAAATAAATAATAAATAAATAGATGGATAATTCAGGTGAATGATGTACATTAGTAGGCTGCTATAATAATAATAATAATAATAATAATAATAATAATAATAATAATAGTGTTATTTATTTATACAAAATGTCAAATACAGACAGCCTAGGTATATATATTCATAACTATATAAAGAAACTATATTATTATATTATTTGATTTTCCAGTATTATTTCTGTAGTATTTTAAATTCGTATTTACTAATATTTATATATTTGTTTGTCTTATTTAGCCTAATTTAAAAGTAAACAAAATAATGGAAGAACAAGAAAATAATTCAGACCTTTCGTTCCCAGAATTCCGTGAACACTTTGGCGAAGACGTCACGTGTGCTTATGTTTGTTTGTAAATGTGATCCCGGTCAGTGTGTGGAGCCTGGACACAATGAGGAAATCACACTGCGCTCCATCTGTACCGGTTTAACCCGGATTTGGTGTAAGGGGGTGTTTGATGTCTTTTTGTTTATTTTTGTGCTGATGAATGAATAAACACTGAATTGTGTATTACTTAATTAATTTATTTATTAATTACTTTATTTTTTAGCTATTTTATTTTGTATTTTGGTTACTAATCAATGGTGGATGAGGTGGAGGACAGAAGAGAACATAGGAACCTGGATCATGGCATAGATTTCTTCAGCTCAGGAGACGTGAATCTGTGTTCTAGAAAGTTCTTCCCTTACTCAGCTTTCTGTTCAGCTTTACAGCTGCTGCTACAGGACTGAGTCACAAGATGGCGCTGTGGAATCACATGTACGTGCATGAACTTATTACCACTACTAAATTATTATTAATATTATTATTATTATTATTATTACATTATACTATACTATACTACACTATGCTACAATGCAAAAAAAGAATATATATATATATTTTATAATATTACAATATTATATATTTATTTATAATATTTATTCATATAAAATTTATAATTATATATAATATAATTATTTGGTTTAGTTTGTGTGTGTGGTGCACGGTCCACCTGCCAAATGATTTGAGAAAAAATTTTAAATAAATAAACAAAAACAAAGATTTACATGAATACACCTTTTTCTTCTTCTTATGTACATATAATAGCGGAGACTAAAATAGCGCACTGACGCGAGTAACGCAAACTGCGCAGCGCGCTACGTAGACTGCGCATGCTCCGTATCCATGGCGGCGCGTTAACAGCGCCCGTGCAGCGCAGATCCGCTAGCGTGAATTTGTGGTTAGCGGGCTAGCGGGCTAAGCTAGCACTTAAGCCATATTCTGTTCCACCGGGACGGATTTAAAACTAAAATTCAAACACAGTTGACTGTTAATGAGAATATTTACGGTTATAAAATCTTTGATAAGTAGCTATAGTTGCTTGACACGTGTTATTTACAGGAAACATAATCCTAATAGTAAATATAATGCTAAAGGAATAGCTGCGTAAAGCTAACGTGCAGGCGGAGAGAGTGGCTGGGTGTGAATGACACCGGGAACAGAGGAGGTAGGATCTGTGTTCCGTTACATGTTCCGTTGTTTTTCGGTCTGTTGGGACAGATTTAGCACGGATTTGGAGTCTGTATTACATAAATAATGCTGCATTTTGAACTGTCACTTTGTATTTTAGGCGTTTTAACCCCTGAGGTAACGCTAACCTGGCTAAGAGCTGTGACTCTCATTAACGCCTTTCGCTCGTGCACCATTTCTCTCTCTTTAAGCGTTATAAACATTCTTATTTCAGCTTAGGATTTATTCACTTTATTCCAGGTCTTAATGTGTGGTAAAGTAAACCATGACGGACGTGTGTGTGTATTTGCCACTTGTTTGACAGTTTTATGGTGTTTAATCATGTGTGTATATGTAGTGTGTGTGTTTGAAAAAACAAAATATTCATGCACAACAATTTCCATAAAATGTGCATTCCTAATTATTTTGGACGCAGAAATTAAAATTGTTGCTCATCCTGACCTGTCATAGGAACGAAAAAAATGTCTACATGAAAATATAAAATCTAGATTTTTCCTTTAAAGGAGCGATTCGTGATTTCGGTGCGTCCACAAATGTGTTGTCTTTTGTCCTCCACTGACGTTATAAATAACGTAAAACCCGGGATGCAAGAAATAACGGACAAAATAGATCAAACTTGATGATAAAATTAGAGGAAAAGCCATGACATGGACTGCCAAGCAATAACACAACAATTATTGGTAAATAAGAGGAATAAAACACCGCACGTCGCGCTGTTACGGAAAAATAATCGACCTGACGATGTTTACAGACACGCTGCTTCATCGCGCCATTTCTCAAAAGCACACCCTGTTGTGTAACGATCTAAAATTGTAGGAAAATGACTTTTTTAGCTGGCTATTTATTTTTCATAAAGCCGAGGGTGGGAAAAGAAACGAGCCGGAACGTGAAAAGTCATTTCAGCGACATTTCCAGAATTTATAGAATTGCTAATAATAATAAGTAGAATCGCCCTAACAGCGTCTGCACGATCCAGGCTCCTGCTTTCTCCCTGGATTTGACTGCTCAAGCTGGGAGAAACGTGTATATTTTAATCAGATTGGAAACTGGATATGGACATAAACGTGCCTGTAGATCGCCTGACTGCGTGATATCAATTACTGCCATCTTAATTTTTTTATCTAATTCTAAGAACAGCATCTGTGACTAAGTGGAATTAAATATAAGCGAGGACTATTATTAAATCTCTTGAGCTGTCAGGAGTCCAGAAACCGAGCCTTGAGCGTGTCGCGTGATTGTGCGGCGAAACCCCGGCGCTCAGGGCGTCGGCTTGCCCGAGCTTACACACGCCCGAGTCTTTGCCTTTTCGAAACCTGACCATGTGTGGAGGGTTCACTGAAAGTTCACTTTCATTTGTTTATAGAGATTCTCATCCGAGGTGCAGTCGGGTTTTACAGGATTATTCGTGAACAGGATAAAGCACAGGAGTCTGATTCAGGGTTCAGGGTTAACCATGAAGCTCAGATTAAAGCTGCGAGAAGTGATTAAGAGCTCCCGGTACTTTGTAACGTGCTTTTGTGAATTTTTTATCCTGAGCACTTTTTTTAATATACTTTAGTGATGCTGCCACCTAGTGGTGGAATGACTGCGCACTTCCTGAGGACGTTTAGGGTGTGGTCTTCAACCCACCCGTCGGGTTTTGTGTCGGTAAAACAAAGCATTAAGACACAAGCCCTCATATTGTCTGGCATCTTTGCGTTTGTTGCCAGGTTCCTTAGTGCATTACGGAAGAGTGGTCATGGACATCAAACATCTGTTCCATGACTATCGCGAGCCTCAATTTTGAAAATGAAGTTGAATTATTTCATTTATTTAAATTATGAAGACTATCTTTGGACCCAAAGCAGCCAGAACCGTCAGACAGGAAGTAATCAGAACCGTCAGACAGGAAGTAATCAGAACCGTCAGACAGGAAGTAATCAGAACCGTCAGACGTCAAACAGTCTGCAGCCTCGGACTTGAACCGATCAGGACTCTCGGAATTGAAGCAATGAAAACCATCAGATTTAAAGAGGTTAGTAGTTTTGAAACCACCTAAAGCGTCGGACTCTAAACTAACAGAACCAAGAGACTTGAAACAAAATGAGCCCTCGTGCTTGAAACGCGAGAAGAGTCTGACTCGAGACTACTTGGACCAGTCACCTGGAAACAATCTGAACCTTCAGACGTTCCAAACCATCAGAACCGCCTGAAACAATCTGATCCATCTGACTTGTAACAAGCATCAGACTTGATTCAGCCTGAGACATCAGACTCCAACCATCTGACCCTTCCTTATAGAGTTCTAGGTCCTGACGTAGTGTTAAAGTCCACTCCTAAAAACTGGTGAACATCTGTTCGGCCCGACGCTGAATCAGTCGACGCTAATAAACCCCCGGTGCAGGTAGGTATCGTGCTCGGACCCCTAATAAACTCGCATATTAGTGTCGCAAACAGTCATAATCTGATATATCCGAGCCGTTAATATAGACTTTCACTGCAGCCAGGTTTTCTGCCCTTGCCCTTCTCTGACCCCAAATGTCCCGAGGGTAAATCTGTCCGCGGTGTGCGAGGGTCTGGCACGTCGCCGAGTTCCCGACATCCTGTGAAACACGATCGGCGTTCCACAAAGTCAAAGCCGGAGCCCTCGCCGGAGCCACGACTCTCTCCGTTGTTAAAGACGTTAGAGACGGTGTCATCAGACAGTCGGCTCGCCGTCGGAGGTCGGCGGTAGCGTCGGAACGTCGCGCTCCTGCTGCGTTTACACGTACACAATACCGCGAATAATGAACCATGACGTATAATAGACAAGTCCTGTATTCACACACACACACACACACACACACACACACACACACACTCCAGTATCGTCTTTTACATTTACAGAGATAGACGTTTGTTTTTTTTCTTAACAAGACACCAGCAGGCTTCCTGAAGCTAGCAGTTTAAAACGCAATTATTATAAAATACTACACGCAAAAAAATAGACTCTAACGATGTCAACATTTACAGCAAGTGTCTTGTTATTGACTTAAATTTCCTGCCCCAAAGTTTCCTATAACTGCACATCCTGAAGCCTTTCATTCCTCTTCTACTGCAGTTTGTCAACGATTTGTGGCGTTTTTTATCCGTTTATAGTTACCTTTAATGTTGCAGAACATCCGACACGCAGGTTAGTTCCTGTTATCGCTTATGTTACAGCAGATCCATTTCTTTTAGGTTATCTTGCGCATAAAAGATATATTATATTAGGTTTAGGTTATCTGGAGCCTCTGCCTTACACGTCCCTGTGAATTAGCCGTTACTATAGAAACGGTAAGGTGTTAAAGAAAAGCACGTGGATGTAAACCTGTGGAAAGGCTTTTTGTAAATAAGGTGAAACGATGCGTCAGGCCGGGCCCCGTTTCTTATTTTCACACTCGCCGGTCTAAACTTATTAGCCAGTTATTAATAGTAACAGCGGGTCCTGCACGTGCTCAGTACATCTAAATCTGGAATTGTAACGGGGTTAAAGCGGCAGGGCCGTAATGTCATTTGAGCTCCTCAAAGTGTGGTTCTCTCCCGGAGATTTCTCTCCGTTTTATTTCTCCGTCAGCGGGAAGCCGAACCCGTCCAGGAACCCAGTTCCGTCCCAGAGCTAAAGCCTTGAAATGCTTCCTGTTATATTTTTATACTTGGAGAAACTGAATCGCAGCGGCGGTGTAATAAATTCCTGGGTGCAGTCCACAGAGCGAGAGAGAGAAGTGTGTGGCGCTGGGACTTCTGGGTAATTTTCCACTTGGCTATTAACCAGAGCACGGCAGGAAGCCTTCCTGAGACCACGAGCGTCTAGATGAGAACCACGTCTGATTAATTCCGACGACTAACTGGAAATGGCTAAGCTGCCGGATGGCAAAGCAGACTACACCACAACAACAACAACAACAACAACAACAACAGCACTAAGAATAACACAGTTCCTTTCTCAGATTAAAGGATTAATTTCACTTTTAATCGTAAAGCTGTTCATTAATCTAATTCAGTTCATTTAGTCATTTCGGTTACTTGTAATAGGTGCCATTTTATTTTATAAATGTCTAAGTGTATGAATATAATTGTGCTAATTATGTTTACTTTGCAGGGAATTTGGAAAGGTCCAGGTTATTTTCGATGGGTGCTGGTTATTTAAAAAGTTTCCAAAGGTACTGGTTATTTTTAAAAGGTGAACTTTGACGACATTTTGGAACTGGGTATTTTGAAAGCTGACTTTTTAAATGTGCTGATTACTTTTAAAGCCTTGCTGATGAATTGAGCCTTGAGGAGATGGATGTGGTGAGCGCTGATTTCGTTTAACAGGTGAGGTGATCAGGTTCATACAGTCGACTCGGATGGCTTCTGATCTTATTGAAAGACACTGATTACCTTGATTTTCCTTCGCAGACAGGCGCTGATTATTTCAGCAGGAACTGATTAGCTTTTAAATGTGAAGGGTAATACTTCTTCTCAGTAGTGGATTTTGGCCAGTGTGTCAATCAGCTACCATGCATGAGATGCTAATGGCTACCAGTTCAGCCGTTCGGATTGACGGTAAAACCGTAAACTATTTACTCGGGCTGTTTGAGGATTGTAGGTGTGGAGCCATGTGGCGGATTGTGTAAACGTTAAAAGAGCGTTCGTTCTGATGCTCGGGTACTCAGTTCTGAATGATTTTTCTCCCGCAGCTGTGTGCCCCCTGGGTGTGTGTGAGGATAATGCTCAGCCATGGTGCCTTGTCAGACCCACGTCATGCTGAAGTGGCAGGAGCACCTGAACAGCTCCTGGGCGGCGGAGGACAGCACGCAGACCGCCACGCGAAGCGGCGCCTCCTCTCTCTACTCCAAGCTGCTCCACCACAAGGAGGCGATGGCTCTGGCGCTGCCCGTTCAGGACTTGCTCGGCCCACGCCTTCCCGACTTCCAGCACGACTCCAGCGCCAATGAGGAACGCGACGAGTACCTGCGGGCGCTCCTGCGCAGCCAGCGCTGCCTCGGCCACCGCGTCCTCGCCCACTGGCCTTTCTCCATCTCTCTGCATCAGCGCCTGGTGGCGCTGCAGAGGATCTACTACGCCCTTCATACCAAGTACCACGACCGCTTCCGCAATCCTCCTCCGCCTCAGCCGGGCTCCTCGGGGTCAGACGGGGGCGCTCTGGAGGCGGTTTCCGACCCGCATCACTCGGGCGCCAGAGGCAGGACGGCATCCGGAACGGACGTGCTGATCGAAATGGGCGTACGTACAGGACTGAGCCTCCTGTTCGCTCTGCTGAGGCAGAACTGGCAGCGCGGGAACCTGGAGGACGTCACCTTGTGCAACGACGTCCTCAGCACGGCTCGGTCGGTGCTCTCGGCCCTGCCGCCGCTCTCGCTAGCTAACGAGAACAAGATGGCGCCGGTGGGGCTGGAGTGCATGGCGCAGGTGGGCAACTTCCTGAAGAAGACGGCGGGGAGCGGGCGAGGGGCGGACCCGGCCGGGCGGCGCCTGGCGCTCGAGCTCCTGCTGAGCATCGCCGTGCAGAGAGGAGCCCTGCGCTTCCTGCTGGAGTGGGTGGAGGTGGCGCTAGCAGCTACGTCTTCATCTACATCCTCGTTTTCATCTCCGGAGCCTTTGTCCGTCAGCCATGAGCTCATCGTACAGATCCTGCAGCAGATGAGACAGTGCTCGGTACGTCTTCTCCTTTTTCTTGGCAGATTCATCCAAAAAAAAAAAATCTAACCGGGAAATTAATATTTGCTCCATAATTAAAGGGGCAGTTTGAAATGTTAGCATCTTTAGCCTGCAGTATTACTAACCTACTGAGTAGCTGGGGGTGGAGCTTATTTCAGGGCCAGAAAGCTGTAAACCGCACCCAGCTCTACTGCGTAGAAATATCGCGACATATTTTAACAGTGTTTTGTGAAACTCAGGATTATTATAGGGTTAGAAAGACTTAAAATGACAGATTACACCTTTAAAGGTGTGACCACGAACCCTGCCTTTAATCCACATGTTTTTAATCTTCTTAATTACTGAAATTCCATCATTTGTTTGATTTGCCTCCTTTAGCCATTAAAAATACCTCCGTGCAATTTATTTAATGTATTTATGAACATAATCCAACTGTAGTAAGACTCATTACTTAAAAATGTGTACAGTGATATTTTTGTTATTTATCTGAGCCGTAGAGCTTTTTCTATGCTATTTATGAGCTTTTTTAATGTTTATTTTCATTATTATTTATAGACCAGGTTGTATTTGAGTTAAGAAGGTTTTGATTTAAACTCAATTCGACTGACCAGTGAAAGAAGGGAGTAATTATGAGAACTTATCTAGACAACTTTAGAAAGTTTGAACGAACTTGGCTTGACAGAGCCTGCTAAAAATATTGGAGGTGGTTGCTAGGCAGCTGCTGTGGTATCCCAGCTGGTTGCTAGGCTAGTGCTACCTTATTGCTTTAGTTATTCCAGGTGGTTACTAGGTGGTTGCTATCATATTTCCTGGGGTTGCTAGGGTATAGCTAGCTGGTTGTTACGGTGTTCCAGGTGGTTGCTAGGGTGTTTCTAGGTGGTTTTTTTAATATCCCAGGTGGTTGCTAAGGAATCTTACCTGGTAGCTATCTCGTCGCAGCTGGTTGCTTTAGGCAGGACCAACAAAAAAAATTCCCAGGTATTACTATGAGCGGGAAAGAAAATGCATTTACAAGGCAACTGTAATTCCGATCTTTCCCGAAAAGCACAAGCACGCTATTCCCGAATGCAGGAAGAAGAAGAAGTAGAACAGTGTGCTGGCTCTGTCAAGCCAACATCATCATCATAAATGTAATAACTACAGCAACGCTTGTGATTTCCACAATTATAACGAAACCGAAAACCCCTGCTGACTGAGCTTCGTGGAACCCTCGAGAACCTTTGAGAACAGGGGTTCTAATGTTACTCATTCGCACGTGAGTATGAGTAGCACACAGTGATGCAGATCAGATCGCAGATGTGTAGCTAATGGACGCCATGCGGTATATGTAATGGATGAATCACACACACACACACACACACACACACACACACACACGCACACACACACACTTCCATACAGTTTCTCCTCAGCTGAGCATTCTGTTCTCGCACCACTGCATTAGTGCTGTCAGTAAGCAGCATCACACGCCCTTCCACTGACGCACACGCTCTCACGCCTCTTCTCCTCCGAGCACTTCTCCGTACACAAATCCGGTTTTTTTCCCCGTCTTCACGTTCTTGGCTCTTCGCCCGGTCCTGAAAGCTTCTGGCTGGAGCCGGCGGTTCCTCCACTCAGATTTTACTCACGTCTCAATCGATGGCGACCGCTCGGCCCCGGCCCGCGACACGCCTGTCTCCCCCTCGAGTTCTGCTCTGAGTAACGACGTTCCGTAGATTTATGCGTCGCAAGACACAATCCTGTAGAGCGTTTAGAACAAAGTCATTAATCATTTACCACTAAAATAAATCTCTTTTTTTATTATTTTTTACATTTTTTTTATTTCTTAAAACTTTTAGCCTCGTTAAGGTTTTACTGTCCGGAGTCTCTGAGTGGAGGTCGTAAATGATGACGGTCCCCAGTAGGGGTGGAAGAGCTGACCAAAATGCCCGGTCTGGTAACGAAACATCAGCAAAATAACGAAATATTATAAACAAACAAAATTAATCATGTTAAACAGAAAATGATAAAATTGTTTACATTTTTTAAATTATAATTATTAAAAAAATATATTAAATAAAATTAAGTAACGTTTTTGCAGTTTTAAATGTTCGGTATCGAATTAGCCGCCTCCAATCAGAGTGCGCACTTGTTTTTAAAAAAGGTTAGAAAAGCTGTATCGATACCTGTGATGATGTGATTTTATCATGATATCGATCTTGTAACGGCCAGCGGTATTAAAGCGGTAAGAAAAATGATTTTTGATGATCAGTTGCTTTGAATGATGTGAAGTCAGAGGACGTGGAGATCAGCGGCTAATGGCGCATGACTGCATCCTCACCGCATGCATCTGAGCAGGAAACCACAGCGAAGTAACAAGCGCTCGAGTCTCTCCTCGCTCTTGCAGTCTGTTTTCAGCTCCGTGCCGTACATGTGTTCGCTCCATCAGTGCGTATATGCAGTTAGGAGAAAGCACCGATTCAGGAATAGTGAAAGACTGGAGACTCCTTCCACACGTGCTGAATAAACGTCTCCTTACAGAAAACGTCACCAGCTCCATGATTGCACACCCTTTTTATAATCTGTGTGAATGAGCTGTTGCTATAGAAACGATAACATACTCGCACTCAAAAGCATTGATATAAACCTTTGCTTTGATTTGCAGCTGCGCTTCTGTCAAAGCTGCTCTTATAGAAAATTAACACCTTCTGACCAATCAGAATTGAGAACAGCACAAGGGTATAAAACACTGTATTACAAAATAATATTGTGCCTGTTTTTTGGTCTAATTTGCATATTCATGTGGTTTGGTGAAAGCGTAGTAAAATCATGCTGTTTGTTTGTTGTTTACATTTGCAGGGTTTCCGTGGTGACCTCATCAACACTCAGGTGCTTAAGAAGGATGCAGATGGACTCTGCAGTCTCTCCCATGTAGCACTGTGTCTCCTCGAGGAGGTGTGTGTGTGTGTGTGTGTGTGTGTGTGTGTGTGTGTGTGTGTGTGTGTGTGTGTTGGCCTTGATTAAAGCCTCCTGCTGTTTCCTTCTGGCGCTTGTTGTAGGAGTCTTTGATGTTCTGATACACTTTTTTATTTTTTATTTTATCTAGTTTGCAGTAGGGTTGAGGTGATGGGACAAAAATATCATATTGTGATACTTTAATACACGATACATGTCTACGATACACGATTGCAAACAAACTGCTGGCCAAACGGCAAAAAAAACGTTTATTAAAAAACATTTTATCGCTACATTTTTATAACATCTATGATTTTTTTTTTTACAGAAAATTAACACTGAAAATAATGCATAATATTTCAGCACTTTAAAGTTTTATATATTCTTTACTAATATTTGATGAATTTGGGAATATCAGCTCTCAAAGAAAAGTGTATCGTGACATCATTTTTCACAATATCAGTATTACGTCATCATATCGTCCAGTCCTCCTTTTCCGATGGAAGATTTTTTCCTGTCGTGTGTTTTATTTTTATATTCTGTCAATCAGAACGTTCTCATTTTAAAAAATCTATGGAAAAAAAACGAACGATATTGTCGTTACTCGGTTACTCATTTGGATCTCTACATATTTAGAATATATTAGAATATTCTCCACACAGCTTTATTGTGTAGAATTCATATCGTTTCTTTTACAAACGTCACTGGAGCGCCCCCTACTGATGTTTCAATTAGTTTTAGTTCCTGTGAGGTGTGTTCGCCTTGGCCCACAAGAGCCAACCTGCAAGCTAGCACCCTTTTGAAAACACAAATAATCTTATGGCCTAGAAGATCCAGCTTCATAGGAGGAAAACAACAAAAACAAAAATGGCAAAACAAGTTTTTGTTTACAGAATGTGCTTAATACCGCCACCATTTTGTCTCAGTACGCAAATTCGTACGAGTTGAATTATTTGGATTTGCTCTTCCTCGCTTAGGTGCATCACGATCCTTAAAAATATAATCTTTGTTTCTTCTTTTTAATTATGTGAGTAGTAACACTCTGTGTATGCTCTGTGTTGTGTTCCAGATATGCACGCTTGCCTCTAGCTGTCTGAGCTCGTGCAGCGCGGGGACGTCGTGCCCCGGCTCCGAGGCCGACGCCCTGGTGAAGGTGTTCGTTTGGGGCAGTAACAGCAGTCATCAGCTGGCCGAGGGAACGTTGGAGAAAATCCTCCAGCCCAAACTCGCGCAGGGCTTCAGCGACGCACAAGTGGTACAGTCTTACACTACAGTCGGGTTTTAGTCGCTCGGCTGCCGTTGGCTTTAGTAACAAAGTAAACAAGTTCTTTATAAGGGTTCAAGTCACACGGGATGAACAGTAAAATAAAATAAAACATTTTCTACCTGGTGATTATTTTATACATCGTCTCCTTGCCTGCAGATAGAGGCGGGGCAGTACTGCACGTTCTCGGTGTCGTCGGACGGCTCCGTCAGGGCTTGCGGAAAAGGCAGCTACGGCCGCCTCGGCCTCGGAGACTCCAACAACCAGTCGGTCCCCAAAAAGCTGGTGCTGGACCCTCCACGCTGCATGAGGAAGGTGTCCTCGTCCAAGGGCTCGGACGGACACACGCTGGCCGTCACGGTCGAGGGAGAGGTGTTCAGCTGGGGCGACGGAGACTACGGCAAGCTGGGCCACGGGAACAGCGCCACCCAGAAATACCCCAAAATCATACAGGGACCCCTGCTGGGGAAGGTGAGGAAGAACAGGCCGCCTCTGACGCTTGCTACGCGCTCGTACAGCCAGCTTTATCTCACACACAGCTGCCATACTGCTCACTTCTGAGGGGGAGAATTATCAGTGAAGCCTGTCTGTTGCTAAAAGTATTTGCCCCCGTGTTCATCAATGCAGATCGGTACCGTCTCTGAGCAGATTTGCTTTGCATTTGTGGAACGGACCTGCAGTGGCACTTACTGCTGTTCGGTTGTTTTTATAAGCTTCATTTGTAGCTCCGGCACAAAACAAAAGGGCAAAGTATAAAACAGCAAACAGAACTTTTCCATTTACGTTAGAATAAAGGAAGAGTCCTAAATTTTTGGTATAAAACAGATTATCTTCATCACAGATAATATAGCTTTTTTTATTCCCGAATATTTCTCAAGTTACGTAGATTAAACCCATTCGATTCCAGTGACGAGTCAAACCGGCTACTCGCCTCAAGACGTTAATAATGAATATCGCTTTGATCATGTTGCATGGGTTTCTGCGATATTGATTTGAAAAGCTCAGCTGAATGGCAGGAAAAAAAAATTAACATTGTAGTTAATCACCTTCTAATCATCATCGCCAGTAATTAACATTGTAATGTGTATATATAGTGTTAGATTCGACCCTTTGTCTGTTAAATCTGTTGAATCGTATTGGGTTTAAAAACTTCAGTACCCATAATGGTATTGTACATATACATCTACGATGCCCTTTAACACTGGCACACATTTATAATAAAATAAAAAGGGCAAAACCTGTATTAAGACAAGCTGATGTAGATGTATTGAGAATAAATATATTCTGGATTTTCTTCCCTCTAATTGCCTCCTGCTGCTTGCTTAGGTGGTGGTGTGTGTGTCCGCTGGCTACAGACACAGCGCAGCCGTGACCAACGATGGAGAGCTGTACACCTGGGGAGAGGGAGACTTCGGCCGCCTCGGTATTCCTCTCTCTCTCTCTCTCTCTCTCTCTCGCTCTCTCTCTCTCAATTCAATTCAATTCAATTCAAAGAGCTTTATTAGCATGACCATAAACGTGTACAGTATTGCTA
>JAQQZU010000011.1:21420513-21432795 GCA_030068025.1 Parauchenoglanis punctatus
TATATATATATGTGTGTTTGTGTGCATGTGTATATCTTTGTGTGTGTGTGTGTGTGTGTGTGTGTGAACATCTGTCTGGGTGTGTGTTTGTAGTCAAACATGATTCAGGAATCCTTTAATTGAATGCCACTGATATCTGTGTGTGTGTGTGTGTGTGTGTGTGTGTGTGTGTGTGTGTGTGTGTGTGTGTATACACCCAGCAGAGGTGCTGCAGTGTTTCTTGGCCACGCGAGAGGCCATGCAGCTGCAGCAGAATGAGACGGTGTACGAGTCATCAGGCACCAGCACCCTGCCCAGCACGTCAGAGAGCCCGGCCACCCCAGACAGAGACACGCCCACCTGCGTGCCCTTCACCTCCATCTGCCAGCTGCTCATCAAACGCTGCCTCTTCCTGCTGCTGGGGGTGCGACCCGCCTGGCATGATCACAGCCAACACACGAACAACACAGCTGCCAGGTGTGTGTGTGTGTGTGGTGTGATGAAGTGGAGTTCCAGTTAAAGCAAATTACCAATGATTACTAAATTTTGTGTATAAATTGGTATGAACTGATTTGATCTGTTCAGCTCTGTTTATACTTATTTATAGCAATTTGGGGAATCTTTCACACTGTTTTTAATGAGTTTCCATAGAAACGACTCATTTCCATGTTCAGAGAAGTCGCCATTTTGTAATTAACACGAATGTAGTAATATGATCCAGTATGTCATCAATGGATTACATGGATGGACTTGTGTTTATTTAGAAATTGATTCTTTGCTTGTCTCTACAGGAAGTCAGTGTATTCCTGTGAAGGGCAAAGCATGAGCGACGACCTCGTTAATCTTTACAGCAGCAGGTGGCCGAGTGAGAGAGAGGTATGGAATATATCCCCTGCACTGCACAGCCTCTATATACGCTACATGTCCATCGAGCATTTGACCGATCCACAGCTAATGTGGTCAGCTGATTAGTCTAGACATCTTTGTTTTTTTGTTTCTAGACTACAGATCATTCCAGAAGCTGCTCAGGGTCTGTGAAAAGTAAGATGGGTAAGTCACATAGTACAGAATGTACATTTTTTTAATGTTCTGCGAAGGCCAGGCTAAGATTAGTAAAATGGGTTTTTTGAAGTAGCCTATCTACTGTAAAAACACAACAAAAAGAAAATATGAAAATTGACAGTGAGGACAATAATAAAAGTTTTTGCTATGGTTATAGTGTGTGTTGTCCTGTATTCAGATGATAACGTGTGTGTGTGTGTGTGTGTGTGTGTGTGTGTGTGTGTGTGTGTGTGTGTGTGCAGGGCTGTCACTGTGCTCTCTGGGCATCATGAAGGACGCGTGGGAGAGACTGAGGCAGTGTATCAGCCCTGACACGGCGCTCAGCTCCGCTGCTGTCAGCTCACAGATGATCGACCAGGTCTCACACACACACACACACACACACACACACTCACACTCACTCACACTCACTTCCTTTGATTCATTTTCATTTTATTCATCGTAAATAGATTTTTCCCGTTATTCCTTTCCTGATCATTTTAGTTGCACTGTATTAAAGTTTTTTTTTAAAATTATTAAAAATGTCATTTTTCCAAATTTCAAAATACTTTACATACCAAATTTAATCCAGTTTTTAATCAATTTTTTATGATCAGTATTGGTGAGCAAATAACAAAAGTGTCTATAACCAGGCCATTCTTGTGTTAATCCAGAAATTAATTAATTGGTTGGGTTTTTTTTTTCTGTCATTAAACATAAATTTTTATTAAATAATTATTCTGAATGCCGTTATCTTGATCATTTTATATTATGATTGGTTTATTATTCTTTTTGATTATTTTATGTTTTACTTTTACCTAATGGTAATTTTATTGCCAATATTTTGCTATTGGATAGTATTTTAGTTTCTCACCTCACATGTTATCATTTTTACATTAATTGAATGTTACCGATTATTTATGTACCACATGAATGCAAATATTAACATTGATTTTCTAATAAACAATATGTAACATACATTAAAGCAAATTAGAACAAGGGGACATACATGTATCATTTTTTTATTCCCTTTTTTCGTAAACTAGAGTATTGTTGTATGAAAAGTGTTATATGGAAGGCAGTAATTCTGTCCATCCTGTAGGTGTTTCACTTCGTGTGTGGGAGTCTGGTGAGGACGTCGGCGTTGGTGGAGAGGGAGGTGTGTGTTCAGGCTGATCCTAAAGCCATCACGCTGGCCATGGCCCAGCAGCAGCACAGAGCTGAGGTCAGCACTCATACACCGCTTTTCCCTCAAAAGCGCAAATAAAATTAAATTGGATTACTGTAGCGTATGCAGCATGCACAGTTCATTAGCAAGCTATTTATGACAAAATGATCCAACCAAAGACTGAAAACAGAACTGTCACGGATGATAAACTCCTTCTGTTTTACGAAGTCATTTAAGGTGCAGTGTTATGCAAATACACAGAGGTTGTAGGACATGCTAAAAGAAATGATCTTTAGTTTTGGATTGAATTAAAACGTTTTCTCTGTGCAGGTCCGAGTCGAGGCCTTGCGTCAGATCTCTTCTTTCCTGGCTGAAATGGAGGAGAAGACTGACAGCTCTACAGCGCCCCCACGCTTCCCAGGTCTCCTGCAGTCAGTCCAGCTGCACTTCCTTTCAGGCTGCTTCGGTCTCGGCGCTCCGGTCGCAGGCAGTCCGCCGACGCCCGGCGACACGATATATCACTACACCGTAAGAAAACGAGCCAATCCCAGATCTGTTATAAACGACTGTACACACCTTGCACTAGACTTTTTTTGTGTGTGTGTGTGTGTGTGTTTGTGTGTGTGTGTGTGTGTAGGCTGGAACCCATTCTGCCTCTATGAGCACCCAGAGAGAGCTCCAGGCTGCAGCACACACTCTCTACCAGCAGGTGGTGTGTGTGCTCAGGCAGAAAGTAGCTGTGGAGAAAAAGCAGACGGGTAAAACCGAAACCTTAAACCGTACGACACCACAGCGCTGCTCAATTCTAAACACTGATTGGTCAGAGGGTGTTGGTTAATTTTCTACGACAGCAGTTCTGACAGTAGCGTCGTTCTGACACGTTATCGTTTCTATAGCAACAGCTCATTGACAGGGACTCGAATGATAGACATTCCGCAAAAAGCGTGCAGTCGTTGATATGTTGCAGTTTTCTGTAAGATGTGTAACATATTAAACAGTCACATGTAGAAGGAATCCCCAGTGTCAGCGCTTCGCAACAGTTAAAGGTAAAGCTGTAAGTTTTTCCAACAGCTTCAGGACTTTACACATATTGGTGGGAACGACTGTTTATAGTTTTCATGGACGTTCCAGAAGATTAAGCATAACTATAACCGGATAAAAAGTATGACGTGTCGTTTCTTAATAAATAGAAAATTGTGATCAATGACAAATTTTTGTGGTAAAAGAGAAATAAAGCACTTTGTGGTGGTAACTGTAACTCATAACACCAGGGTTGATTTGTTTTCTTGTTTTCTTTGCAGTGTTGAGATGCTGTGTGTGTGTGTGTGTGTGTGTGTGTGTGTGTTAATAAATATTCACAAAGTCTCTCCCTACTCAGGTTCTTGCCAGCAGCTGCTTCTGGCCGCCGTATTCGCTCTGAATTTCCACTACGAGCCGGAGGATCTGGTGCTGCTGGTCCGCAGCGGCCTGCTCGAGCTGCTCTCGGCTCTCACCCAGAATGCCTGTGTGTTGGTGAACCATCGCTGGCTCGCCTCCTCCGTGTCAGCTAACGCACTAATGAGTGGCGCCATGAGACTCGCATCAGCACGACTGCTCCAGAGTCTCGTCATAGCAGCCAGGTAATACACACACACACACACACACACACACACACACACACACATCACAGTGACTGTGGAGTAGTAAAGTCATTGATCTGATTTCTAATTTCTTTCTGTTTAGATTAATGTCTGTTTTATCTAATTAAACTGAAGAAGTTTGAGAAATCTGTGTTAAGAATGATAATGCATATAGGGTGTGATTTTGTGTGCGTGTGCGCGTGTGTGCGTGTGTGTGCGCACGCAAAAACCCCCAGCTCGTGTGAGGGCTCCTTGCCGCTGGACGTGTCTCAGGCGCTGATGGATGTGATGTGTGAGCAGCTGCAGGGGCTCTTACACACCTACCACCAGCAGGAGGTGCTGGAGAGCAGCGCACAGTGTGAATTAGAACACGACCCGGGAGATATAACAGCCAAGCAAGAGAGTAAGTCAAAAAACCGTTTAATACCCTACCCCTACATCCTTCCCCTAACTGGAATTCCCTACAAACTACTCCTACACCATACCCCTAACTTTAACTACCCTACACATAACCCCTACACACTACTTCTAACCCTAACTTCCCTACAGATAGAATTTTTTTCACAATTCCCAGAAACCCGGCCTGTAATCATCTCGTTACACCCTACCCCTATACCCTACCCCTAACTTTAATGCCCTGCACTCTAACCCTACACCCTACCTCTAATCTAAATACACTACATCAAAACCCTATACTCTGCCCTCAATCTTAATACCCTGAACCCTACCCCTAACCTTCATATCTAGCGGCCTACCAGCCGTATTCGTAACCTAGGGTTATACCTTGCACCCTTCCCCTACTGTCTACCCATAATCTTAATACCCTACCCCTAACATTAATTCCCTGCGTCCTACCCATGTATCCTTCTACTAATATTAATATTACCCTACATTCTACCCCTATACCCTACCCCTAACTTTAATACCCTGCATCCTGCCTATACATCTTTCTCCTAATCTTAACCCCATTACACTGTACCCATATACCCCACCCCTAACTTAAATACCCAACCTTAACCACCCTACACATAACCTACCCCTACATCCTACCGCAACTTTAACCCCCCTACATGTGACCTAGCCCTAACTTAAATACCTTAGGCGTAATTTACCCCTACACCATACCTTAACATGATACACACCACTGTCATTAATGAGGCAGTGGTATGATGTATGTGTGTATGTGTGTGCGCGTGCGCGCGTGTGTGTGTGTGTGATGCCACAGTTGGAACAGAGACATCATGCAGTAATAAAGTCATGGAGTCGCAGCTTGCAGACTTTCTAGTCTTCCTCAGACGCGTCCTCTCACCATCGGTGACCAAAAGAGTTTCATCGTTCTCCAGGTGGATCGACCCTCTGCTGACCATCATCTCCTGCCACAGCAGCTCAGGTAGCGGTGGGGAAAAAAAAACATTTTTGTAGTTTAAACTAACAAATTCAGTGCACTTATTTTTTTATTTGAATTTCACTTCTAATGCACACATTTTCCAGGTAATCCTCGCTTCCATAATCTCCGTACCAAGATGTTGGCATTCCACATCCTTGAAGTGTTACTTCCAGCCTGCGCAGATTCACTGCAGATGAAACAGGTGAGAAAAGCTACAAAGTCAATCCTTCAGCCATGTCTCTTGATGTTAATGCTGTTTGGTACTTGTTCTTGCAGATAGTCGATCAGCTGTTTGATCTTTTATCCACCTACATGTGGGAGGAGCCTCTGGCCTCGGGGAGAATTCTGGAAAATAGGCATCTAGACAAAGTGCCTGAGAGCTTAAAGAAGGTACGAGTGTGTTTTAGATGTTTTCTGATCAGTATTTGACTAAATAATTTTAGTACAGCAGGAGAAATCCATGTTTTGGTTGTATTACAGGAGAGCAGCGTGGAGGACGAGTGTATTCCCATCGGCGATTTCTCCTTCGACCCTCACAAGCTGCTGTACTGTTCTTTGGAGAGCGGGAACGTTCTCTCTCACGGTTCCGGAGGCAAAGGTTACGGCCTCGCCACCACCGCCATCACCTCTGGCTGCTTCACCTGGAAGGTACGAATAAATAAGAGCACTTGAATTATTTAGTGCACCTCAGTGTGACCTGTAACAGCAGCTCTGAGAGTAGTGCAGCTGCACATTACAATACCTTTACCGTTTCTATGGAAACAGGTCATTCACAGGGACTTGTATGGCAAATGTTCAAGATAAAGGTATAAAAAAAAAAAAGCCAACAACAACAGTGTTTTATTCCTGACTCTTTACCCCTTCTCCTTTTTTTGCGAGCTGTCTTCGTTGTTAGTCGACTTCTTGTTGCTTAGGAACTTTTTCCTTGTATAGCATCGATGCTAATAAATCAAATAAAACTGAAACCTGATTTTCATCCTTCCCACCCAGTTCTACATCACAAAAGAGAACCGAGGGAACGAGGGAACCTGTATCGGAGTGGCACGCTGGCCCATCCGTGACTATAACCACCGCAGTACCACAGACATGTGGCTGTACCGCGCATACAGCGGTAGCCTGTACCACGGAGGTGAGCTGGGTCGCGCACTGCCCTCCTTCACCCAGGGAGACACCATCACCTGCATTCTGGACATGGAGGCCCGGACCATCTCCTTCGCAAAAAACAACCGGGTCAGTACATGTTTTTTAATTCGTTACAGCAGCAGGACGTAGCACGTGCGTTAGCAATGCGGAAAAGTTGAGCAGAACTTAAATTTATGCAAATGAGTGCTACTAGTGAAACCATGACAACCAAAAGTAAATTAAACACTCCCACTAGCAGAGACCGGTGTAGAGCACTCATTCCCAGTGTACTTAATTTATAATTATTGCTCTATAACAAAACATAATTACTAGTTAATTTTAATGTCATGCTTTAACTCGTCATTGGTCTTTAGTTGATTTAATTGCACGTGTTAATCGTTGTAACGTTATTTTCACTGACTCTCTGACGCGCAGGAACCCAAGCTGGCGTTTGAGGGCGTGGACGCTACAGAGCTGTACCCCTGTGTGCTCTTCTACAGCAGTAACCCAGGAGAGAAGGTGTGTACACCACCACCACCACCACCACCACCACACACTGAAAACACACTCACTGGTGATATTCAATTAGATTTTTAGTATACAGTGTAATTTGCATACTGGTGTATTTAATACTCCATTTTTTAAAGCCTATATATATCTGTCCAGATAATCCTTCTAAATCCACTCAGGATTTTTTTTCTGGAATAATCCTGACTTTCAGGAGTCATTGATGAGACACTGAGATTGCAATAATAATAATAATAATAAGAAACAGTTTGTTGTAGTTTTTATCATGACACATTTATCTTGAAAGTCACTTAATGAGATGAATTCTCAATTCTGATTGGCCAGAAACAAAGATGTTGAATAATTTTTTTATAACATTAGCTGGTTTCTATGGTAACAGCTTGTTCACAGGGACTTGTACACCAAACACTTGATGTGGTATAAGAGGAATAAAACAGTTTAGGAAGACAATAGGAAGCCAGTGGTTTCAGTGTACGTATTTTCTTTTCTTCTGGAAAGCGGAGCTCTTACTCTGAAATCTTTTCTGTCTGTAGGTGGCGCTGTGTGATCTGCAGATGCGCGGCGTGCCCAGCGACGTTTTGCCCGGAGACCCTCTGTGCTGCCCACGCGTGGCCGTGCTCCTGGAGGCCACGGTTCAGCTCCTGAGGCGACTACATCACACCGAGGCCTGGACTCCACACATCAACCAGTACATGACCCGACGCCTGGAGCTCATCAGCGTCATAATGAGGGAAGGAACGCAACACGCACAAGGTGCACGCACACACTGCAACTACACACATCAGACACTATCAAACACTGATATTAATCATCACACACTGATGCTGGCAATCATTTGCCATCAGAATAGTAGTGTGTAAACAACACATGTATTTGTTTGTGGATTTGTGGTTTTTGCCCAGGAGGTGGCAGTAAGGAGCAGGCCGAAGGTGGAGCGGAGGTGGAGCGGGAGTGGAAGGTGAGAAGCCCTGACCTGCTGTGTGACGGCCAGCTCAGCGTGCTGTGTTCGGACGTATGGCCCGTCCTGGCTCTGATCGGGGGGGTGGACAGCGGCCTGAGGGCAGGAGGGGCGTGTTTACACAAACCCAGCGGGCGGCGGGCCACCCTGTTAGGGGTAGTGAAGGAGGGCAGCAGCCTCGCTAAGCTGCAGTGGGAGGAGACTGATCTCACTGTCAGGTAAGAGTACGTACACGTAAATATAAACACGTTAGGAATAAACACGTGTCATGCTGTTATAGGAAAATAAACACCGATGGTGTGCTGCGATGGCGCGGAGTCACTGTTACCATCCTGAACATGATTCATTTCCTGAAACAGCACGACACTGACTGTATTATTCCTCTTACACTTCGTTTTCACTCTATCCTGTCATCCGTCTCACTCACTGCCATGAGACACGATCTGTTCTTCTGCGTCTGTATTCTTTTCCTTTTTTTCATTCTCGTCTTTATTCTTAATCATTATCCTTTGTTCTTTTTTCTTATTTTCTCCTTTTTCTTTCTTTTCCCTTGCCTTCCTTCTCCTTTCATCATCTTTCCTTCCTTCCTGCCCCTCACCCTTTTTCCTGTTCTCCTCACCTCCCCGTCTTTCCCTTACATTTCCATTGATCTTTCCTCCCTTTCTTCTTTTCCTTTTCATGTGATCTCTTTTCTCTTGATCTCCATTCTTCCTTTGAATCCTGTCTTTCTTCACTTCCTTTTCTTTTGACTATTTTTCCTTTATTCCTCCCTTCTTTTCTTGTGATCTCCTCTCCTCCTTTCCTTTTCTTTTCGCATTCTTTCCTCCCTATCTTCCCTTTCTTTAACATTTAACATTGCTCTTCTGCCCTCGTTTTCTTCTCTTCGTTTTCCTTTCATATTCTCTCATTCTGTCCATCTCTTCTCTTTATTTCCTTCCTTTTCTTTATCTTCTTACCTTTGATCGTAACTTTTAACTTTCTCCCCCCTTTTCTTCTAATCCCCTCACTCCTTTTCTCCTGATTTCTTCTTTTCCCTTTTTCCGTAATATTCCCTCTCACCCGTGTCTTTTTTCTCTCCTTTTTTTTTTCCTTTACTCCTTTTTCCCTTTCGTTCTGTCTCCTTTTTGTCTGAATGCCTCTCCTCACTTTTTTCCTTCTGTTCCTTTCCTCTTTTCCTCCCTTTCTTCCCTTCCTTACTCACCTTTCTCCTGACTTTCCCCACTTTCTTCCCCTTTCCTTTGATTATAAATCCTTCTTTTCTTCCTTTCTTTTTCTATTGATCTTCTTTCCTCACTTTCCTCTCCTCCTTTGCCATGTCTTTGCTCCCATTCTCCGTTATCCCTTCTTTTTCTCCTCGCCTTCACTTTTTCTCCGATTCCTCTCTCCTAATTTTTCTTCCTCTTTTCTTTTCATCTCTTCTTGTCTCTCCCCATTTCTTTTTTTTTTCCCCCACTTCCCTCCTTTTTTTTCCTCTTTCTTCCCCTTGCCATCCTCTCACCTCTCTCTCCGCCGTACTCTCACTAACTCAAAGCTTCCTGAATTCTTGGTCACCCAGCGACACTCCGCTCTCGTCCCTGGAGCCGTGTGACGTGCCGCAGCTGGACGTGTCACACTGCAGCAGCTTCACGGCCTCCACCATCTTCGACCTCATCCTGCTGACAGGCGTGCTCGAGGAGGCGGAGCCTAAATCCAGAACCAGGGCACGATCGCATTCTCGCAAGCATATGGCGTCGGAGTGCGGAAGCAGGAGCGAACTCGAGAAGAAGCTGGACGAGGACATCACGCGCGTCATCATGCTGGAAGAAGAAAATGACATGGAAAAAGATGAATTCCAAGAATCCATGAAAATCCCTTCCAAAGGGACTTCCGGAGAAGCGCAGGAAGGCGCGTCCTACACGGCACAACAGAAAGCGGACACCTTCGCCCTGGAGCTGCGTGCCGTCCGCGTCTCGTACCTCCTCCTCGGGGCTCTGAAGTCTCTGGCCGTGATTCTGAACTGTGCCAAGTTCACAGACCTGCTCCTGGTGCCCAAGGCGGAGCAGAGTGGCGGCGCGAGCAGCCCCGAGCAGTCGAGCGCCGAGCTGCGATCCGTGCTGCAGTTCCTGGTGCGCAGCATGGTGAAGTGGGCCGTCAGGCCGTGTCCGATAAAACAGCACGTCACCATGTCTGATCTGGAGAGAGCGCAGATCATGATCTTTAAAGGAGCTTTATGCAGACTGCAGGACGACGGAGAGAAGGACAGTAAAGGTACGTGACAGCCGTGATCCGTCTCTCACTCATATAATATCAACGTCCTGATAAATGATGTCACAACGAGATATCGACATGTTGGTTGTTGTTGTTTTTAAATAAATTAAATTACAAACTCACTTGAAGTATCTGATTTGATGTTAATGTAACTTAAAACTGTAAAATATTTTTTTTAATAATAATTTAGATAATCTATAAAATCGCATTTTGTAATTTTAGAAAATGATGTTTTCGTGAAACCAAACGAGCCAAAACTATCAATTTCATCTGAAATCAGATTAAAATGAGCCAATAGTAAGAAAAATGTGATCAGGACGTTCCTGCTGTTCGTATACTGCGTGATGAAGCGTTTAGGCGCGTTGAGCTGAAGAGGCTAAACGTGTGTGAAAATTCTCTTTCTTTATTCTCTATGCGGTAATCAGTGATGTTTCATGCCCGTTTTTCCGTAACTGAGTCGCCCCCGTGGTTTATTCGACTCCGCAGGTCACGGAGCGTCTCAGCCGGTGTCCCAGTCTTCCAGCTCCGTGTCTCTGCACAGCAACACCTCCGACGTGAACGTGGTGTTCGGACAGTCCACCTCGTCCTCCACCAACGACCTGACCTCTTCCCTCCTCACTGCTTTACAGGCTGACGGCTTGGACAATTTTAACCCTTTCCTCCCCATCAGCATCCTGCAGTGAGTAGAGGAGAGAGCACACACACACACACACACACACACACACCTCCGGCTGGCACAGAAACGTTTCCTCAATAATTATATCACTCTATAATCCTGTTACGCTCTTTCAGTTTCAAAAGAAGTGATCATTTTATACACACACACACACACACACACACACACACACAGAGAGAGAGAGAGAGAGAGAGAGAGTCAGCTGTCTGATGTGGCTGGATGTGTTTACTCCAGATCAGACAGCTTCACAGATGAGACTCACACTTTGGTGCCTGAGGATGAGAATGAGAGAGCAGGTGAGTGTGTGTGTGTGTGTGTGTGTGTGTGTGTGTGTGTGTGTGTGTGTGTGTGTGTAAAAGAGGACATCCCTGTGTGTACACTAACCTCTTTAACCCCTACAGCATGTTTATCTAAACCCTGACAGCTGCACGTTCTCTGCAGCAGAGAAGCCCAATCAGCGCTCACATTCACAACAGCACAACAATTTCTAATGTTTATTTCAGTTTTAATATTTAAGCGGCATTATTATGGAATAATTAGTAATATAACTTGAGCCTGTAGGAATGAAGTAGGTACCATACTTTCCAGGCTATAATCTAATGTGTAAGTATATTCATGAATCGATGTTTTTTTCTGTGAAGGTGACGGTTCTAAATGAGCACTAAAAATGGTGTGCTGTGGAAGGATAATAATCAACGGCATGGTGATGCGACGAAGCGGAGTAACTCTATTGTAACCACACCAAAGCTGATTCCCACATCTTTTATTCCTCTTATACCGGAATAATTTGCCATCCTTTTATTTTATTTATTTTAATTTGCCAATTTTTTATTAAGTGATAATTGTGGGACGTCCTAACATGTTAGTTCCTGCTCTCATTCACGTTACAGTACATTATATAATTTCGCTTCAAAGATTAGATCCATAAAGAGGTCTAGGCACACACGAACTTAAGTAAAAGCAATTACTGTTGATCATTTAATGTCTGTATTAATGGATTTTGGAACATGTTTGAACAATGTTCATTCTGCTAATCATTTTTTTTTCAATAACATATTAGCAAACGTTAAGCCTATTTTTGATAAGCGGTGCCTTGTGCATTCATATAAGTGATTTTTTTTTCTGCAATTTTTCTCCAATAAAATTGGACTTATGGTCTGGAAAATATGGTGAATTGATAGATAAATTATTTAGGATTTTTAAAGGGTGAAGAGGCAGAAGAGAGATGTGAGAGAGGCAGGGGTGAGCTGGAAGAGATGCAGAGGAGAGGCAGGAGTGAGTGAGGAGTGACAGAGGCAGGAGTGAGTGAGGGGTGAGAGAGGCAGGGGTGAGCTGGAAGAGATGCAGAGGAGAGGCAGGAGTGAGTGAGGAGTGACAGAGGCAGGACAGAGGCAGGAGTGAGTGAGGGGTGAGAGAGGCAGGGGTGAGCTGGAAGAGATGCAGAGGAGAGGCAGGAGTGAGTGAGGAGTGACAGAGGCAGGACAGAGGCAGGAGTGAGTGAGGGGTGAGAGAGGCAGGGGTGAGCTGGAAGAGATGCAGAGGAGAGGCAGGAGTGAG
>JAQQZU010000011.1:21436294-21449395 GCA_030068025.1 Parauchenoglanis punctatus
TGATCAAAAACTTTACACTGAGTTTAATCTGATCAAAAACTTTACACTGAGTTTAATCTGATCAAAAACTTTACACTGGGAGTTTAATCTGATCTAAAACTTTACAATGAGAGTTTAATTTGATCTAAAACTTTACAATGAGAGGTTATTCTGATCTAAAATATAAACTGAGTTTAAACTGATCTAAAACTTTACACTGACACTTAAATCCAATCTAAAATTTTACACTGAGAGTTCATTTAGGGAATTTAACGTATGCTCTGGAGTGACTTGTTCAATAAATATGTGACAAAATGTAATGTGAAAAAAAGACTGGAGAAATAAATTTAAAACAAAATCCTTTTTCCCCCCCAGATCAAGGGGACTGGTGTCTGATCTGATTGGCCGTTTGGACAGCGTGTCTGATGGTATGTACACTTTTAGTCTATTTTAGTTTTCTTTTTTTGGATAGAGCTTTTCCAGTGATAAAAACAGTAGTTTTGGGTAAAGTTGTGTGTGTGTATGTGTGTGTGTATGTGTGTGTGTATGTGTGTGTGTGTGAATTGTTTAAGATGAGTGGGAGCAGCAGGACAGCTCAGACCCGGAGCGTCTGACAGGCATGGAGGATTTCGGCGTGCTGTTGAGGCCGTTGGGACTCAGTGAGAAGAAGCCGGTTCCTGAGCCGATCCCGTTCACTGAACCGGATCCGCTTGGAGCCCTCGGCACTGCTCACACACACGCCCAGGGACGAGGTAACACACACACTCACACACAAACAGATCACACTTACACTAAAGAGTTTCAAGAGCTCATGGTGAAGAAGTATCTTATAAAAAAGTGAGATTGTAGGTCATTAGGAAACCCGTACGAGTCCCAATTTCTTTCTTGCGATGTATAAATGTTTTTGGCTTTTATTTGACCATAATTTGTGATTACCCATCAGTCATTAAACCTAGAATCAAGCAAACATACCAAATAAATCTAACTTTTTAGGTGTGTGTGTAGTTATGTTTACCTGTTAATGTTTAGTTTTTATTTTCTCTGTGTTTTGAGTAATCGGTGTCCTGTCATGAAACTTGACAACATATCAGGAATCCAATACAATACAAAATATGAGCTTAGCTGTTCATATTAGCTTCATAACAGCTGTATCTATTTTTTACAATTAGCTAAAGAGACTCAGTGGTGGTGGTGTGATAAAGCATTGCGATTTTCCTATAACAGCAAATCCTGGAGTGTTTTATTCCTCTTATACCACAGCACTTTATTCCCAGACAGTTTGTCTGGGAAATGCAGCTTGTCATGTTTTTTTGCTACTGAGAGACTGCTAACGTAAACACCTGTCTCCTGAAAACAAAACGCTGACACTGGAGACTCCTTCCATAGGCTTCGGACCAATCAGAATTGAGAATGCAAGTGTGTCAAGTGTACTTCTAGAGTTTTCATATCTAAATGCCGGCCGTGTGTGTGTAGGTGTGACGAGTACGGAGCTGAAGCCCGCGGTGGTGTTACTGTCTCTTGGGGAACAGGCCATGTCTCTGACAGAGGCTCAGCAGAGACTGGAGGCTTTACGCCGCATCACTTCCACTGCGCAGGTCCTGCTGGGGTACAGCATGGTGCTCACGGCCCTGTCCCAAACCGCATCCATGTAAGCCACGCCGCCACCGTGTGTGTGTTTGTGTGTATGAGATACTCAGATGATGCTTGATGATTAATTAATGTGTGTGTCTCAGTACTTCTGTGTGCAGTCAGTCCAGTGGATTAGAGGCTCTGGGATTGGCGGATATCCGGATCCTGGTCCGCCTCATGTGTTTGGCCGCAGGTGGGCGTGTCCAGGTGGACCAACAGGACAGGGTGCGTGGCTCAGGAAGCGACAGCTCAAGCCCCGCCTTCTTGTCTTTTCTCAGTTCTGCTATTGGCAGCTTGGTGTCTCACAGCCCCACAGCGTACAGGGAGCTAGTGGACATCTGTACTCAGGTATTCAGCATTCAATCTCACCTGCTGTGTGTATCTTCGCTTCGAGTCACATAAAAGCAGCACATAACTCTTTTTCGCATCCTCAGGATCTGATGGCTGCTGCTACAGGCGTGAATCTCGGAGCAATCTGTGACCCCCAGCAGAGAGGGCGTCTGGGCACGGCACGTGACTCCAGAGAGCTCGCTTTCCCCAACTTCCTGGTCACGCAAAGTCTGGTGTCGCTTCTCACTGAGAAACGGGTTCGATATCGCTACAGCGCAGAGAGAGCCGAGTCCAACGAGGCTAAAGGTAAAGATCACATGCGCACACGCACACTCTCGTGCACACACACACACAGGGTGTGTCCCTATTCTACCGATAAGACAAATCTGCTTAGATTGAAATAAATATACCTGCATCAGATATGGAACATTTTCAATGCCGAAATCTTAAAATTCACCTTTGAAGTAGTATTTTATCGAATACAGCGACTCTGAGAGCCGTATCAAGTGCAGGGCAGTCGCTAATGTCTGTAACGTTCATTTACTATCAGTTCTTTCTTTAACAGAGTCGGGCAGCCCCCTCACTCCAGGCCCGTGTCTCTCTCAGGCCACCATACGCGTCGGATCTCTGGAGCTGGGGAACGCTCTGGCGGCCTGCGCCCTCTCCGCCCGTCTGAACAGCGGCCACCGGCAGTGGGCGGCTCAGCAGCTGGTGCAGGCGCTGGCAGCGTCAGAGCGAGACCACTCCATCAGACCTCAGAGCTACAGCGACACGGCCGGAGACCTGCGACAGTGTCCTCTCAGCAAACTGGAGGCGCACCACAACAGGGTACACCGAGCACCTCATCTTAACATCCCGTTATGGAATAACACACTCTCATCATCAACAGCGGGGTGGCGCGACGACGTTTCTGTCACCACCATGAAGTCGGACCTTTTCCTTTCTGAGTGTTTTGTTCCTTTTATATGACAGCAATTTGCCATGGAGTAAATTTTTGTATTTATTAAAGAAAGAGGTCATATTTTTATCCATTTATAGTTACATTTAATGCTTGTAGGTAACAAGTTGCAGCTGGAATGCAGAGCAAGGAGTACTGGCTACAAGCTCCCAGGATGGGACAGTGTGTCTGTGGGAAATCTCTCATAATACAGCTGACCTGCTACACACACACACCTGTGGCAGGTAACACACACACACACACACACACACACCTGTGGCAGGTAACACACACACATTTCTTTGTATTGTATTGTATATGAATGATTTGGAGCTGTAATTTATTGCAGTATGGTTCTTTGGTTTTGTTTGTGTGTGTGTGTGTGTGTAGTGAGGCCTCACCTGGCTCTGAAGCCTCTATAGGAACTCACCTGCTCTCTCCAGTGATGTGGAGTGCACGAGGAGCACTGCTAGCAACCTTCCAGAGCAAACATGTCTACATCTGTGCTGTCCGTGGTAGGAACACACTCACACTCTCTCTCACACACACAAATGACTGAACGTGTTAATAAACACATTGTGACGTGGTTTCTTTCCGTCCCAGGCTCTCAGGTCCATGTGGAGACTCAGGTCTCGTGGGTAACAGCATTGACGTGGGCTCAGAACTCCACCTTCACCAGCGCAGGTACGGAGAGCTTGCTCGTGGGCCACCTCAACGGCTCACTCTGCTGCATGGAGGTGACGGAGGAAGGTGGAGATGGAGTACGGGTGGAGAGCACGCCGCTACCTCACTGCCACCGGAGTGAAGGTCAGAATCATTTCACACACATTGATTTATTTACAACTATGTCATGACCTGTAGAACAAAAGTGGCCTTTTTCTGCCTGTGTTGATGGAATTTAATCCGGTCACAGTGATATTGTATGGAAAATAACCAGTTTTGGACTGCATCACACCACCCTGATGTTGATTATTTTCCTATAACTGCATGAGATGGAGTGTTTTATTCTTGTCTTATTGCAGATCAATACTTTGTTTGCATTAAAAGATCTTTCATATAATCCTCATATCTATTTTTTCTACTTCTATTTCTTCCCTTTCTCTCTCTTTTTCTCTCTCCTCCTGTCTTTCTCTTTGTCTCTCTCTCTCTCTCTCTCTCTCTCTCTCTCTCTCACAGCTCCTCGGTGTTTGGCGTGGTTCAGCGCTGACAGACTTTTTGCAGTTGGGTACCCTGACGGGAAAATTCTGCTGGGGTCAGCTCAGAGCTACGACACGGAGCAACCAATACTGCTCACAGCTTTCCAAGTATGTACACACACACACACACACACTGTTTCCACTTCTCCAGTCACCCCTTGTCATGGTGAACACTGTGCTTTGGCAGGAGAGTGTGAACGCTGTGAGGTGGGACCCCACGGGTCACTTGCTGCTGTCAGTGGGCTGCTCAGAGGTGGTGAAGATCTGGGGATGCTCGGGCACAGCGTGGCTCGTCCTGCACTCGCTCTACCACACGGGCTCGGTGAACGCTGCGGAGTGGTGTCCTCTACCGGGACACGGGCCAAACCCACGCCTCATGATGGCCGTGTGAGTCTTCTACGCACACACACACACAGCCTATGCATTCAAAACCAGGTCTTCATTATCCTTATCATTAGAGTTAATAAACCACACAGCATAGGTTTTATCCATTTATAGTTACATTTATGGTTGTGGAAAATCCATGAGACAAGTTAGTTCCTATTCTCATCAGCCAACAAAAACGGATCATGTATCTTACAAACTGGTAATGTCAGAAAACTTGAACTTAAAGAACTGTTACAAAGCGCTGGCGCTGATCAGTTTCTGACCAATCGGAATCCAGAATTCATCAGCGCTGCAATATTCTCTCAATAATGTGATTTTTACGATATGAATGTGTTCTGCAGACATTATACTTGATGTATGCAAATAAAATGCTTTTGATCTTAAATTGAGTGGTTTATGCATTTATAATTGAGTTGTCAGAATAAATGATGTGCTTTATGCTTATGTGCATGTGATGGAAGTTAGGGTGTGATTGATGTAAGTGTGTGTGTGTGTGTGTGTGTGTGTGTGTGAGGCCTGTTTTATGATGTGGATACCGTGGGAAATTGGCCATGTTGTATGCGTATGAAGATCTGCGATCGATTATACGGCCAAATCATTCGTTCTAATGTTTACACATCAATGCTGGCACTCAGATCTGTTGTATTAAAAGAAAATTTTAAATCCAAAGTTGTAAGCACTATCCATTCACGTATGAATACTAAAGATGTAGCGTGTTAGAAAACCCTGAGTGCGGTCGCTGTACCTGTGTTAATACATTTGTTTCCTCTTCTCAGCGGATGCCAAAATGGCCTCCTGTACGTGTGGACTGTTCCACAAGGGGGCAGTAGTGTGTCAGTGCCTCATTTCCTCAGTGTTTCCAGCAGTCAGGACCGAAGCGGCGCGGTCAAGGTCAGAGCGTTTCTCCTGCTTCTGTAGCTGCGCCTCAGGCATCAACTTCACTTTCACCACTTTTTATATGTTTTTTATTTATTTGTTCTTTTTTTTGGCTGGATGACTCAGGACTGAGCTTTCTGTTCACACTGTTGTGTGTGTGTGTGTGTATCACATTTGGAGACACTGTGTGATTCTACACGTTAAAGGATGTTTAATTTGGCGTCTGTGCCTATTTAAATAGAACTGAAAGTATGTGTTTTAATGCAGGTGTGTGTGTGAATCTATGTTGGTTGTTATGCGTGTGTGTGCGCGCGTTACAGTTGTGTGCATGTCGGGGTGTGTTTGTGTGTGTGCATGCAGGTGCATTCGTGCGTGTGTGTTTGTGTGTTCTCGGTTGTATATGGAGCAACTGTGTGTTTCTGTATATTAATGGACATCTTTAATTTGGCCCCTGTGCTGATTCCAAAAAAAAAAAAAAAAGTGTGTGTGTGTGTACAGCGAGGCAGTGCTAAGTGTGTGTTCAGACTGAGCGGACACATCACGGCGATAAAGACGCTGTCCTTCTGCCCCAGTGGACTCGCTCTGATCTCAGGAGGAATCGGAGGTCTGATTAATGTCTGGTCTCTGCGGGTGAGTTGTTTCTTCTTCTGTTCTTCACACTGAATAACGGCACACGCTCCATCACAGACGATTAAAAACTTTTGACTCCCGTCCCCCCCTGTTTTTAGGATGGTTCAGTCCTGCAGACTGTAGTGACAGGGTTGGGCTCCGTCATCTGTACCACGTGGATCCCGAGCGTGGGGGTCGCCGTGTGTTCCGGGAGGTCGAAGGTAACACTTCTTTAAAAGTGTGTACTATGTACTGAGTATGTATGCAGTATGTATGAGTGTGTATTATCAGTATTCTTCTAAGCTGATTAATTTCCTGTTTCTTGGCAGGACACGTTGCTGATCCGCTGCAGTCCGGACTGGATCTCACAGAACCACGTCCTGGCGTCATGCCGCACCGCGCTCCGTTCTCAGGGAGTCCGGGGTTTGAGTCGAGCTCCCTGCATGGCCGTCTTCCTCGAGCGCCTCCCGCTTCTGCTGCAGGAGCAGTACAACTACGAGAGGGTGAGAAAGCAACAAAACCAAAAAGGGGAGAACACTGAAAGAAGGCTTAAAGCATGTGATCTGAACAGTAATATAGTGAATGAGTAATATACATTATTTTAACATTAGGAATGTTTTCTTTGTTTCTATGTGTTGATGTTTGACTTTTTTTGGGGGGGGATGTTGTATTTAAAGTGTTAATTCAGGGAAAAATAAATCAGAGAGGACACGTAGATGAATGCTGAAGCTCAGAATCCAAGAAAAAAGAATCTGAAATTCATTTCCACCTCCCTCATTTCTGACGATGTAAGTGGCACAGAAATGGCTGCGCGTTGAGAAACGGTGAGTTTGTTTTCCCTCTCAGAGCCACGTGATGACTGGAGATCAGCTGGTCCACAGCAGTTTCCTGCAGAGCCTGTCCTCCCTGGCCGTGGGGCTGAACCTGGATCAGCTGCTGTGTCGCGAGCCCGTTCCTCCACACCATGCCACCGGCGTCACCTCCGCGCACTCCGAGTGGAGCTGGCTCTCCACCTTCTCCACCACAGTGAAGAGCGCAGAGGCCTTCGCCCGCTCCACCTCCTTCCCCGAGGAGTTCACCGTGCCGGAGTTTCAGCAGAACGCAGACACGGCCACTTCCAGAGCTCTGGTGAGTGAATCGGATTAGAAAGCATAGAAGAGAGTAAAGCGTGAACGCGTCGGTCCTGAAGATGGCGAGAAACATAGTTACAGCTTCATCTCTGACACTGGAGACTCCTTCCATAAAGAAAACTTCAACATAACAATGATTTTTAAAAATCTGTTACTATAGAAACGATAATGTATGAGTGTGAAGTGTGTCAGTGCGTTTTTCTTTTTCCCTCTGCGGGCTCCTGTGACCCGGTCCTTTGTTTTCGATCTGCAGGATAACAGTAAGTGGAGCTTTATGATGGACGAGCAGCTCATGTCATGGGCCACCAGCAGACCCGAGGTAAGTGTGTGTGTGTGTGTGTGTGCTTTGTCTCATTCATCATTGTCAGCGTGAGCTCCAGGAAGCGTGTGCTCAGTCACGGCCAGCTCTCTAGCAGCTCTCCATCACTTAACACTCACATGTTCCTGTTACCAAAAGAAAAAGAAAGCTGAACATTCAGGGCGACCTGGTTTATCCAAAACATCCTAATCTCATTTCTCATTTCTAAATGAGAATAATGCAGAGAATAGTGAGATGACTATAAAGACAACACTAAAACAATGATATCATATATGATCCTGTGTGTGTGTGTTTATGTAGGACTGGCAGCAGGGTGGGAAGAGTGAGGTGTATCTGTGGGGTAATGGACGACATGGGCAGCTCGCTGAAGCTGGAACCAACGTTTCTGTGCCCACACTCGCCCCCTCCCTCTCTCAGACACAGCAGGTATGAGACTGACTCACACTCACACCCCTATTGTCCTGATAACATACACAACAGGCAGAGACAGACAAGTGACACAGATATGGACACAGAAAGAGAGAGACAGGAAGAGACACAGAAAGCGAGCGATAGAAACCGAGAGACAGTTTTTTTTTGGTGTTTATTCTACATAAACATTTCCTTCCAAGATTTGTGTAGCACTTTTTGTGTACATTCTGCTAGAAGCGGTGTGTGTGTGTGTGTTAGGTGGTGTGTGGACAGAACTGCACGTTCCTGGTCCAATCGAGCGGCGCCGTGTTGGCGGTAGGAGAGGGCAGCTACGGCCGGCTGGGGCAGGGCAACTCGGACGACCTGTACACACCCACACTCATCTCTGCACTACAGGGTAACACACACACACACACACACACACACACACACACACCTCCTACACATAACTACAGACCTGCTGGCCTTCACTCCGTTTGCATAACAGCTCCATGTTTTAATATCGGAGTACACACTGCTAACGAGTTATCTCTCAGAAATACACCAAAACATGTTGTCAGTCTTCTCCATTAAAATACGTTGTTTGAACTCTCTGATATTAACCGACCCCCCTGGAATGTGGCTGTCCTAACAACTCCACACGTTCCTCCAGGTTATGTAGTCACTCAGCTGGTGACGTCGTACGGTTCGGACGGCCACTCTCTGGCTCTGACCGAGACGGGCGAGGTGTTCAGCTGGGGCGACGGGGACTACGGGAAACTGGGTCACGGCAACACCGAGCGTCAGAGACGACCCAAACAGATCGAGGCTCTGCAGGGGGAGGAGGTGGTGCAGGTGAGAGCGTACATGTCGTTTACCTGCTGTACAGGTGTGCGCATTAACATGTTATGGAAGACGTCTGTCTGTAAATATCTTTTAAATACCTCTTTCACGCACAGAAATATAATATAAAAGCACCCATGGAATATGGACACCTTTTTCATTAAAGCCGTATTTTAAACTAGTCTCACTTTTTTGCACGTGCTCCTCCATCATGCGTAGCTGGCGTGCGGTTTCAAACACTCCGCCGTGGTCACGGCCGACGGGAAGCTCTATACATTCGGCAGCGGAGATTCGGGGCGTCTGGGTCAAAGGTCAACCTCCAACAAGATGGTGCCGGAGAGGGTCACAGCACTCGAAGGTCACCACATCGGACAGGCAAGTAGCCGTGAGCATGTTATCTGCAGGTTAGAACTAATTATTCTACAGCGCAGGTTTATATTAATGCACTCCTTCTAAGACATTATAGTTTCCATAGTAACAAGCCATTTACAGGATGCTTAGTTAATATTCATGGAAGCAGTCTCCAGAGGTGAAGGAAGAGTTTACACTTTGTAAATGTTAGATCGTGCATGCTTTTTGCATATATTATATTGTGCTCAGACAGTTACGGTGAGAAGTGTATTGTCCATGTTTGTGCTCAGGTGTCGTGCGGTATTAATCACACTCTGGCTCTGTCGTCGGACGGGATGACTCTCTGGGCGTTCGGTGACGGGGATTATGGGAAACTGGGTACAGGACCCTGTACTGTCAAGTGCTATCCCCAGGTACCGCTTATCATCTCATTTTCCCCCACCCGGGAACGTCCCTGCTTATTAGTCTAACACAATAACTATAATAAACTGGCCGATTATTAAGTCTGTGTTGCACGGTTGCAGGTTCAGGATGATTTATTGCATGCTAATTATCTGTTTGTTGAACATTAGGCACAAGCAGGGGATTTTACAATTTAGTCTACTACACTATGTGTAATAAGTCTAATGTCATGATGGAGTGATCCGCCCGTCCCATGTGTGTTCGGCAGAAAGTGGAGACGTTGTGTAATAAAGGCATCAAGAAGGTCGGGTGTGGGACTCACTTTTCAGTCGTGCTGGCCAACGACGGACGCGTGTACACGTTCGGGCAAGGTATGCAGACATGGTTTTAAAGCAGATGCAAAGAGCAGTTCCGGCTGCGATCACAGGGGTCCGAGCACTGTTCCAGAAAGTTCAGATTTTTTTTTTTTTATAAAATTTTTTATTTAATTTCTGTGTAATTCATGGTCACAGGGACATGGATGGCAATCGCTCCACATTAATGGATGTGTTTGGCTCTGCGTGTGTGTGTGTGATTTCAGAACGTCTGATCGGGTTACCCGACTCCATGCTGAAGAACCACAACCGGCCTCAGATAGTTCCTGCTCTGGAGGGTGAGTTCATAGAGGACATCGCTGTGGGATGCGAACACATCCTCGCTCTCTCCAACACTGGGGATGTGTATGCCTGGGGGTGCAACTGTGAGGCTCAGGTACACACACACACACACACACACACACATGTATGTAAATGAATATAAATAAAGGAAAAACCAAGTGTTGGCAGAATAAATAAACACCCATACATCCTAACCGAGTGTGTGTGTGTGTGTGTGTGTGTGTGTGTGTGTGTGTGTGTAGTTGGGTCTCGGTCACGCGAGTCCAGTGAAGGAGCCCACTCTGGTCACGGCTCTGCAGGGAAAAACCATCAGACAGATCTCGGCTGGTCGATGCCACAGCGCTGCATGGACGACCCCGCCCTCATCATCCAGAGGCTCAGGTAGGTGCGCACACACATTTCTGCACAAAATAACACGTATGTAGCGGGTCATTAATTTGGATAGAGTCTTAATTCAAATGTCGCTTGTGGCAGAAATCTTGGTACTGGGTTGTGCAAGCACATAGAAAATTACTCCTCACCTGTAACTTTTTTGATTATCATGATTTCAGGGATAAACATATTACGTTATAGTTTTCACACACACACACTGTTGTGCACGCAGGTTCAGCAGGACTACAGCTCGGTTTGCCTCAGAGCGTTCCTCCACAGTACAACACCCTGAAGGACTGCAGTCCCGAAGAGCTCAGCGCTCGACTTCGTGTCCTCTACCACTTCTCTGACCTCATGTACAAGTCCTGGAGACTGCTTAACCTGGACGCTCGCAATCAGGTGCGACACGCCACATATAGAATAGACCGAAGAGATGAACATCATGAATTTATCCTACGTCGTCTTTTCTGTTCAACTGGATATGTAGATAAATGTAGCTGAACAAAAAAAAAAGTTCATTTTTGTTTATATATATCATTTAGTTTATATAGTCCTACATTTAGCTTTTGCGCTCCTTAGTTGCTGCTGTTCTATCTGTCGAATAAAGGCTCGGTGTGAGTAACCCTGCTGCTCTCTGCGTCCAGGTCTGTTCCTCCCGCTACAGCTTGGGCACGGCGGCCATAGTGCACGGTCACATCCGAGGCCTGCTGTCGCCCAAAGTGAACACTCTGCCGCTAGTGCGCTCCATCGGCCGCACCATGACCCAGGGCAAGACGTACGGGCCGCAGATCACCGTCAAGAGAATCTCCAGCAGGTACGCTCGCTCTGAGGGTTTCATTTGTGAGACTGTGTAAGAAAACAATATTGTTATCCATCAGACCAATTTTTTGCCGAGCTTCTTCTGTAGCTTTCGATACATCCCAAACCAACTTCAGATCATCCTTCCTCTGCCTGAACAGTCTGTTATACAGCTTGTGGAAAGACACACTCGTTCTCTTGTTTTGAATGAAAGAAATTTTGGAATCAACGTCGTCCTGCTCGGACAACTCATCCGACACATGTATGAAATCAGCGAAGACCCACACTCCTTTTTATCCTGCTTTTTGTCCATGCATTTTTGCCTCATTGGAATGAAATGAGTTTTGGTACAAGACTCTTCCTGATGAGTCACGCTTCGTCACAGACCCACCCAACTTCTCATTTCTCAGCTCAGACCGGCTCACCCGACACACACATCCGTCCGTCATGAGCTGCACTCGTCTTTTACTGCCTCCTGAAGAAATGCATCTCTAGTTTCATCAGTTATCAAATACAGTTTTATTCAGCTGACGCTTATTATTCTATATGTCAAGACTGTGCTAAGCATTTCTTATGAATTTAAAAATATTTTTCATCGTATTATAATTGTCAATTGTTATTTAAAAAAAAATATATATATATATAAAAAAAATTTTCCCCCAACTAATTGCTTGTAATCTAACATGTTCTCACTGTGTCCACAGGGGGCGCTCCAGTAAGCCCATTTTTGTGCAGATAGCGAAGCAGGTGGTGAACGTGAACCCAACGGAGCTGCGTCTGCCCTCCAGAGCCTGGAAGGTGAAGCTGGTTGGAGAAGGAGCCGACGACGCGGGCGGCGTGTTCGACGACACCGTCACCGAGATGTGCCAGGTAATTTTCCTCTCGCTGCTGTAGGACAGGGACAACAGTGTAGCATTCACATTTACTGATTACACCACAGAGTAATTAGAAATGGATAAAAAGTTCGTGGTGTCGTTCTTTAATAAGATAAATGTAATCATCAAGGTGCTGTGGTATAAAGGAATGGAACACTGCTGTTTTAGGAAAGTAATCAACTTCAGATGAACTCTTCAGTGGCCTCATCGCGCCACCCCAATGTTGATTGTTTTACTCCTTACGTGACTTCTGTAATAAAAAATAAAGCGCCATCATCTCTCTTTCTCAGGAGATGCAATCTGGAGTAGTCGATTTACTCATTCACACTCCCAACAGTACTGCAGATGTGGGCAGTAATACAGATAGGTAACACACACACACACGCACACAGTTACACAGGCATCAGTAGCTGACTTTACTACCTCAAGCTCCGCTTATTTCATTAGATTTCATATCTTTACCATCTTTCATGTTCAAGAATGTATTATGTAAAATTTTAAAAACTAAAAACTATAAAGTGTGTGTGTGTGTGTGTGTGTGTCAGGTTCCTCCTGAACCCAGCATCCGTCTCCGATGAGCACATGCTGCAGTTCCGGTTCCTGGGCATCCTGATGGCCGTGGCCGTTCGCACGAAGAAGCCGCTGGACCTGCACCTGGCTCCGTGGGTGTGGAAACAGCTGTGCTCCATCCCTCTGGGCGGAGCCGACCTGGAGGAAGTGGACCTCCTCACACACCGGTCTCTTCAGGACATCCTGAACCCCGACCACAGCAGCATCAACGAGGACAACTTCACTGTGGTGAGACGCTGGATGGGATTTTATATCTGGTTTGGGGTTTTTTTTTTCTCTTTCCCATATTCTTCCACCACAATACGAGGTGGGTGGGGCCAGATTTGGAGATAAATGGATTGAGAATTGGCAAGCTGCATGATCAGAGGAGTAGCGTGTACAGGTCCTTCTCAATAAATTAGCATATTGTGATAAAGTTCATTATTTTCTGTAATGTACTGATAAACATTAGA
>JAQQZU010000011.1:21474784-21489509 GCA_030068025.1 Parauchenoglanis punctatus
CTCAGGAGTGTACTCAGTAGTGTACTCAGCAGTGAACTCAGGAGTGAACTCAGGAGTGTACTCAGTAGTGAACTCAGGAGTGTACTCAGCAGTGAACTCATCAGTGAACTCAGGAGTGAACTCAGGAGTGTACTCAGGAGTGTACTCAGCAGTGAACTCATCAGTGAACTCAGGAGTGAACTCAGGAGTGTACTCAGGAGTGAACTCAGGAGTGTACTCAGGAGTGTACTCAGTAGTGAACTCAGCAGTGAACTCAGGAGTGAACACAGTAGTGAACTCAGCAGTGTACTCAGTAGTGAACTCAGGAGTGAACTCAGGAGTGAACACAGTAGTGTACTCAGCAGTGCAAAACAAAGCTCCAGTTTGCTCTTCCATCAGGCCTGTGTCGAACCCGACAGCATCTCATTTGTGATGATTAATGTGAATTTTTTAAATATTCAGAAGCTGTAGCCATGTTATCTGCTGGATATCGATTTAGGCGATGGTATCATGTGAGGCGTTTATTTAATAGCCCCGTCCCGCTCGTGTGTGCTGAAATATTTATCGTCTGTGTCTACTGTTACACTTGCTGTATAAATCTGATGGGCAGCAGCAATACATCTATAATGAGAAAACAGCAACTGGTTAATATTTCATTAAAGACCTGCTCATAAACAGGATAATTATGTGGCGAACGACGCCTTGACAGTTTTATTTTTAAACGCATTACACGAAAATGCAATGAGCTTTGATCCGAGTTCATACGTTTGTTGTAGGCTACGATAGCCTTTTAGCCTAGCATCTTTACAGCAAACTCCCGGACTAACCTTAATGCTGCGGTGGATCATGGGATCTCCTCCTGAGTGTATTTCGACTTGAATGATTCACTGACTGAGTCGAGTGAGTCACATTCAACTCGGCGAGTTAATCACTTAATCTCGGCAATGAATTTCTGTAGTCAAATAGCGACAAAGAATTTCACCACTTCATTCGTGTCATTTATGAGTTCAACCTCCATTTGGCTCATTTCTATATTTTGCTATTCTGGGCATTATGTGCATTTTCATGGAGAAAAAAATCACCTCAAAAGAACGATTAATTCACTACCAACGTCCTTCTAGTAAATTCTAGAGGAGACACTCAGAGAAATGGAAATAGAAAACAGAAATGGATCAGTAAGAACTGAAATGTTTGTTACAAATGGAAGTGTCTGAAATCTGTGCAGGAATTAGCATAAAACAAAATGGCGCCCGGCTCTTTTTACCGAGGCGGCGGTCCTTATGTAATACAGCCGCCATGTTGAGTGTTATGTTCATATTTCAGCCGGTGACCTGTCTCTCCTCCATGCTGTCTCTGCCATGGCTCGCTAGCAATGACACCCGCTAGCAATGAGCGCAAACCTAAAGTAGCAAACACCAAGCTGATTGATACTGAATTCATTTTGTTTTCTGGCCAAACACTGATGTATTTTATATTACATTATGCATTCAAATACATTATGATAATAAGGCATTTATATCTATTCCTGCTTTAAAAAGATTCTGTCAGCAAGGCATCAAAATGACACAGTGGTGGGAATGTAACACGGCCACAACGCTGCGCGTGTTCGCCAGCGCTCCCATCTGTCTCATTGTGAAGAGCAAAGGCTCTGTCTTAACACATTAATAATTAATGACTGATCCGTATCGAGGGGTTAATGAATGGAGATCCTCGCCCTCCCTGTGCGGCCATTTTTCATATTCTGCTGATGGTCCTTCCTTTTATGTGTGTGTGAAAGAGTGTGTGTGCACTTTGTCTTAATCTCTTTATGAGAACAGAATGTCCAGACAGTGCAGGGAACACACGGAAATGCTGACATTGCAGTGGCCTTCATGTGGAAACAAGCTAGACGATTAGCAGACAAAATATTCCAATGTTAATTAATGAATGACACAGAAATGCCAAATATTTCTTTATGTACTAAATATCTTTGTTTCCTTTCTTCGTGTAGTGAAGAAAATTTCACTACAAAAGTTTCATGGCAGAAAATTTTCAAAAGCGCTAAACAGACATAACTCCTTTTAAAGCTAGCATTAGAGAAGCTAGCATTAGAGAAGAGAAGCTATCACTAGAGAAGCTAGAATTAGAGAAGAGAAGCTAGCATTAGAGAAGCTATCATTAGAGAAGCTAGCATCAGAGAAGCTAGCATTAGAGAAGAGAAGCTATCACTAGAGAAGCTAGAATTAGAGAAGAGAAGCTATCACTAGAGAAGCTAGCATTAGAGAAGAGAAGCTATCACTAGAGAAGCTAGCATTAGAGAAGAGAAGCTATCACTAGAGAAGCTAGCATTAGAGAAGAGAAGCTATCATTAGAGAAGCTAGCATTAGAGAAGAGAAGCTATCACTAGAGAAGCTAGCATTAGAGAAGCTAGCATTAGAGAAGCTAGCATCCAAGCAGTGCTAATTCTGAGGAGATGAGAAGAAAAAACAGTATGAGAGGGGAAAAATGCAGATAGATTTTTTTTTGCAGCTAAAGTTTTGCTAAGTACAATCCATTTAGTTCATTTTGAGCATGCAAGCTAATTTCAGCTAGTATTAGCTAACCTCTACCACACTAACAGTGATGCTTCAAGCTAACTGGTTATCAGGCTAACATTTGAGAAGCAATTCTAAACACTCCAGATGATAGCTAACATGCTAACTTTATTAGCTAGCTATAAAATAATCAGGAAACTTTACAGTAAGAAAAAAAAAAAGAAGAAGCACAAACAGACACAATGGTAAATGACAATATTTCTTTTATTTTTCTCTCTCCCTCTAGATTTTAAAGGTTTATTATTTACAAACAAACAAAAAACAGAAAAAAAAGAATTTGTCTGCATAAAGTTGTAAGAAAGTACACATTTTATCATTCCTCTTTCCAGATCAAATAACCCAGTTTCTTTTTTTCCCCCTGTTAATTATATATTCTTTTTTTTTAACACACACAATGAGCCCAATGAAAAGATGAGCTGGCGTCGTAGCGTTTTCCCTCGCCTCCTTTTTCATCATGCAGGAAATGAAATGATAATCTCACATGCATCCAGGAGACTTTGGGTTTTATGCCCCTGTTAATTTGCAGCACGGTCTCTCTTTTGTTCTCTTTAGTTTCATCTTTTCACACAAACACTCACACGCACATACACACATATAAACACACTCACAGACAAAGACGAAGGGATGGAAAACAACGATAGGAATCTACGTGCTGGTTTCTCGAATGCCTCCATACTGAGTGACTGTTTGTGTCACAGTAAACTGCGTTTACTTGTTTTTAGCATAGATATGCGCCTGTGTGCGTATTAATAATGTGAGACAACCATGTTAAACGCAGGAAGCATTTCTCTTCTCTTCTAAAGGCAAAGTGCAGTGTCCAAACATAGCTGCTAACTCTACGCTAGATCAGAGGTGTGCATCAGGACTGGGATCTCACAAACTAACAGGAAAGTCGGACATGACTTACAAGCCAGCGTGACAAAGAAAGGCCGTGTTTATTAACGTCAACATTCTTGAATAATGTTTATTAACTTCAGTACATGCTATATCCTGGTCACGATCTCCCTACATTCGTACTAGCGAACGACAAAGCGGCATACACTCGTTCATTTTCTACATACATGTGCAAAAAGAGCGTTTCAGCAACAGGTAACGTTTGAATTGAAACGTTTTCAATTCTATCCAAATTAGGAATGACTCTGTAAGGTGACAAACGCAAGCGATCGACTCAAATTATTCCTCGGACCAACTCTACGACATGTGTAGTCCGACGTTTCTTCAGTTCCCCGCTCACTTTACTTTACAGTTTGATACGCAAAAATGGAAGAGAACCTTATAATGGTTTCATTTTATCCTGTCACATACATTTAATGTGTATGGAAATGTTACCAAAATAAAATAAGGCTCGAAAGGAAGTAGCGGAGATGATCGGTGTCTCTGGTGAACGTACCTAGCCAATACAGTTAGCTTGTTTTGCTAATCTAATCTGAAAACGAAACTAGCGCTAAACCGAGCATGTAACACATACATTATGGACCAATTTTCACACTGAACAGCAGTCAGCTTAAATATACAGTACAGCTACTGCCATTTCTCACAGGGAAAAAAGGCTGGGCAGACCACGCCCACAAGCGACAGCAGTAGCAGTCAGTACACGCCCACAAGAGACAAACAACGAGTAATACAAGCTACGTCGACAGTGTGAACATCACTCTAGGTCGCGTGATCTAAATTACTAGTTTGTTTATATTTTTGAAAATGAAGTTGGTTAAAAATATCGTAGACAGGTACAAATAAGAACATTAACTGCAGGATTGGGATAAAAGAAAACCCCACAACAGTCCCTCGCACACCTCTACGCTACACGACAGCCTATACGCTATGGCATTGTGAGACGTGACGACATCTCAAATCGAACTACATGCGGTGTATTGCGGGTTTCATAAGAAACGTTCTGTTAAAGTCGGAAAGTGCAATTCGAAGAATGTTACGCTTTGGCCAGTTTTGCTCCACGCACTCCAATGAATCCAAACCAAACAGCGCTACTAGCGCTATAAGCTCATTAAATTCATTTTCACAAGTGCTCTGGAACTTTGCACATATGTTCGTTTGCATCCTTCAGGAAATGTGTTAGTATTTTTTTGGACTTATTTGTTAGTATCAGCTGTTGAATTTTACACAGAAATTCAACTTGCCTGTTAAAATGTTCGTATTAGCTTAATTGTGTCTGTTTAGTGTTTTTATTATAAATGAGCAGCTTTGTGAGTTTCTTTGTAAGATGAGATTAAAATTACAGCTGCTAAAAAAAACAAAAAAAAACAAACTGTAAGCACTCAGCTAAAGCCTGAATTCCCAGCACGACTGTTATGTTAACATCTTTACTGAAAGATTCTGTGTAGAATTGCAAGCCGCTGATAAATAATATGCCGTACAGATGCGTTTTATAGGTCTCGCGTGCCTGTATTCCTGTACATTAATCTCGATTTAATGTAATTATTACTCCATTGTGGGACGATACACTACCGCTAGCTGATATTAGCATTATCGTAGCAGGAATGACGGACAAACCAAGAAGCTAGAGAGGAAGTGAATGACAAGATATTCGCATGAGGACATTAGCGTGGAGTGTCATATTTCCAGGAAAAGGTGAACAGATACGAGCGATCCTTCTGCTGCCTTCAAGTCCTCCTCAGAAGATTATGAGTTTGAAGAACAGCATGACATCAGTACAAACGTATTTTGAGGGAACATTTTATTTCTGTTTTATAGACTTTTCTGTTGGCAGACAGAGGAGGTTAATTTTGTGTAACTGGATTTGCGTCACAAGTTTGCTAAAAATTCACGGAATTTGTGAACATGAACTATTTGCGATTTGTACTAATTGTAATTATTTGTATTAATTGTACAAATAGTATTTGCACTATATGAACAATTTGTAATTTGTATTCAAACATAGTTCACAGTTGTTCTTGGAGCTCTATTCAGACGGGATTAGTTTCTTAAACATCTCCTTCAAGATGATTAAACTCTTGCATCCGGACAGCAGCTACGTTAATGCAGGAGGACGAAGTTCTGCATCGCGCATGGTCGTGTGATCACGTCTATTTATCTAGCAGCAAATAAATAAACATTAGCTGATTATAGAACTGACCACGATGGAACCGCTCAATCGTTTGTTTCTAGAAAACTAGAAACAACGGCATAGTAGCGAGTTTGTGCGTAACATCTCGTAAATACGATATTTCCAGCAGGACTTGAAGGTGACATGTTTTTTCTATGCCTGTGTTTTAGAGATTCCCCTTCATTTCGTACGTTTTGGCCATCTCGCTAAGGTGATGTGTAGAAGACGTTGAACGAATACATACTCGTCCGTGCGCGCACACAACAGGAAGGATGGGACGGGTGATGTATGGCTATAGTTTATGCACAAATACTTAAGAACGTGCTTTTGGTGAAGATTCTTCTGATACGCTTCTGTTACACATACACACAAAAATCGTTTTCCAGGCAGACAGAAAAAAGAAAAGAACAAAACTTCTCACAATACATTTAAACGTCAACGATTTTAAATAGTATCTTCTGTAAGTATTTGTGATGGTGCATGCGGTAGTGTGAAGATGCCTGGAGTTGGGGTTACTGCAGTACGCCGAGGTTCTGTGAGTCCTGGAAGTCTGAAGCGTGTTGAAAATGAGGCTTGAAACCCGAGGCTAACATCTCTGACACTTTACCGCCGTCTTATTAAACCCTCGTGTTCTGTTCACTGTTTAGATCATATAGTACACTAGTCCCCAATAAATCCTATCTTTATCTCAGTGAAGATAATATGAGATTTTGTGAGATTTGAGAAAAAGATCCAGTTGAAAAATGTTCAATTTTATTCTTTATTCTTTTATTAGCTATTATAATAATAAATAAATGCAACGTCATGTTAAGATATGCACTGAAACACTGGAAATCTCCGACTCTGCCTGAACGAGACTCACTTTATTCAGTGACTCAGCAAAGGAGTGAATCTCTGTCATGACCAAATGATTCACTGATTCGCACACTGATTCGAATAAAGGGGGAGAGAGATTCAGACATGACCAAACGATTCACTGATTCACACACTGACCCAGATGAAAGAGGAGTGACTCTCGCTCATGACAGAATGATTTACTGACTCATGGAGCTCGGTTCAGGTTTGATATACCCACGAATTGCACAATTCACAGCCGTTTAATAAGCCCAAGACAGATAAATATATAATGCAAGTATAATGCATTCACTAGCAGCACCTGAGTGAAAGGAAAGACTCGGGGACTGATACGTCTCGGGGACTGACTCGTTCAAAAAGACAATCATTTGTTAAAGATAAGGTAATGGAGTACCTAATAAGAGAAAGTGCTGACGTCAATTTCGTCAAATTCTTGGCAGTAATACTAATTAGCTTACGATGCGAATAAATCGTAACCTTCAGGATCTTTTCATTGATACGTGTTTTATAAATACATCGAGTGAACAGAATATAAGGGTTATAATTCAGCATGATAGACCTGATCTACCTGAGCCCCAAGCCTCACAGAGGATGCGTTCACACACACACACACACACACACACACACACACAAGAGAAACCTTAATGCAAAACAGCTTTAGTTTGCTTCTCAGCCGGAACTGAAACAAATATTTTCTTCTCGTCTTTGCTGCCGTTCCCAGCCAGACTCTGACACAGAAAACAAATCCTTACTCAATAACAGCAATGAAAAACCTGTGTACAGTGCAAATCAGATTCATTCTGACATTTCATTCTGTGCATCAGTGATGCAGCTGAGATGGATTTATTTGCTCACATTCTCACTCTCTCTCTCTCTCTATAAAAAGAAGACTTGTGCAATGACCGTGCAAAAACCACAGTTTGGTTAGCGGTGCTTGTTATGAAGTGTACAGAGATGAATAATTGACCGATCCTGAGCCCCAGCTACGCGTCGTTACTGTTGCTATCTGGGTTGAATTGCTGGAAAATGGATTAAACTGGTTACCTCAAGACATGAATAAATCAGTAAGAAGCCAACAGCAGGGCGTTTAAAAAGAAAAACCGATCGTGCTCTTTGCTAGAGCTGAGCTAGCTAAAACAGTTTCGCGTTATCTATACCGTAGTTATAAAGTTACTGCATGGCTGATTTTGTAAAAATCAATAAGAACGTTAGATTATAGTTATTTTAGAAAAGATCGGAGCCACGTTTCACTCATTTGTTCCCACGGTATCTGTTCGTTCCCTTGTTTTTGTTAAATCGTGTCAACATTTTACTCATTCGTTCCCAATTTATTTAGAGAACTAACTTTAATGAGGTTAATAAGAAACCACGAGCATCTAGAAAGCAGGAGTGACTGCAGACTGCAGGAGGATAAAATCCTGAGCAGCTGCAATTTCACTAAAATAAGGGAACCAATAGATATCGTAGGAACAAGTTAGTAATATGTGGCCGTGATTTATATATTTATTTCTTTTTGTGTCATGAGGACTATGATAGCACCAAATGGCTGCCACATTCTCAGGCATTAATGCTACATGGTGCAATACCAACATAAACACTAGGGGCAGTATAGAACCCGTATGTGACCCGGATTCTAAAACTGACTAACCTTGCATTGAGTCGCAAATTGATTTGTACAGAATATGCTCCAGATAATCAGATTAAATCATGTGTAATTGTAGATTTTTTATGGTTGACGTTTTCTGTAACAGAGATTTATGGAAGGAGTCTCCAGTGTCAGTGCTGTGTAACAGGGTAACAGTTTTCTGACATCTTCGGGACTGAGGAGTTTTGGCTTTGTGTTTTTTTAAGGACATGACAAACATTTCTTTTTAGCTTATTAATGTCAAGACAGAAAGAAAGAGAGGCTGGTGAGGGAAGGACTGTTTATTGCTACTATAAGGTCAGCTAAACATAATTAAGGAAAATGGAATTGTTGGGGCTTAAGAGGAAGAACACACTTACATAATTGACTTCATGGTGGCAAGAGTATCTCCGCACTAAGGCAGGGCTTGGGATCGGTCAGATATGTGAGAAACGTTGTACTGAAACACGTGACATGGCGTGAACGTGTGAATGCGATTCGCTATACAAAGAAAAAAAAAGAACAAATTTAAGCAACCGCATAGCGATATACAGAGTAACATTGCTTAAGCGTAATACTGACGTAAACATGAAACAGAAATAGACGGCGTCAGTGCACTGTTCAGCTTACAGTAACGATAAGGTTCTTATTGTTCATGTTTATTGATGTTCTATAAATACAGGGCCCGTTTAGAAACGACGTCCTAAAATAACTGTGCTTTTAGACTACAAAAAGCTTTATGTCCCTCCATTGATCTCTGCTGTTCTCTGGTCTCTAAAGATCACCGTAAAAGCTCGAACCGGCTTTTATAGCGATATATAAATCCCGTATCGACTAAGCGATCACGCCATCGTTTGCATTAAGGTTTGTGTGTCACTAATGATAATGATAACTCGTGATTGGTGTCACGTTTGTACATATGCATATATGTGTGTATATATATATATATATATATATATATATATATATATATACATATAAGTGATATCCAGGCTTCAGACTGGTAAGACATTGCCATGTTCGAGAATGCACCACACGTTATTCTGCAAGGACTAGCTCTACAAAACTATTTACAACACACATATAGTTTTGTCTTTATATCACAGTCTATTGCATAATGGTGATAATCTTTAGTTTATAAATATTATAAATGTACACAGTCAGACATTTCATCATGTCCGCCTCAGAAACCAGGGGTAGAAAATAATCCACCTGCATCCCTACTCCATCTTTACAAATTATAAACAGGAGAAAAGGATAAAGAAAGAAAGAAATGAAAAGGAAAAAAAACCCAGCAACTTGTATTCCCTTTGATCCTGTAACACTGCCTCGGTCTCAACACTACACTTCAGTTACTGGACTGTTGTATTGCAGAGGAGAAACCCGGAGCCGCTTTCACCCGCCCTGTCCTCCCCGTGATCTCCGTCCTCCTGATAAATATCCGTATTGATGAATGTGCTTTTTTTTTTTGAGCGCCAGTATTGGTTTAGCGTGTAGGTTTTCCACAGTGATGCCAAAAAAAGCTGCTGAGTGCCAAACTTGTATATATATAGATATAAAAAAAAAAATCAATCGATTTCAAAAAACAAAACAGCTTGCCAGCCAGGACGTTTCATTCCAGTTACAAAAATGACAAACGAAACGAGGAAAAAAAAAGGGAAAAAAACCCCAACATGTCCTTTATATGTACATATCAGAAAGGAAGACTTGCATTTATACTAGTGTTTTCCCGCCTTTTTTTCATATAGGCAGTGCCAAATATTCTAGATTTACATGTATATATTTGTATAATATACATTCTTACGTTGAAGGGGAAAGGTTTCTAAAATAGAATATAATACAAGGGCAAGTCTGTACAGGATCTCTACGAGGTTGGTTGGAGGAAGAAACAAAAATACTCGTCTCTTTTTTTTCTCCATAAAAATGAAGCAAAATCATTAAAAAAAAAAAAATCAATCAATAAATAAATGAAGAACAACAAAAAAAAGGAAAATCATAAATTCGACGCAAACCGCATCTTGTCTTGTTCAGTCTCGGTGCCGCTGTTTAAGACGGCCGACTCTCTCCTGGATCCCATAGGATCTCTGTGCTGCACTGTAGAGGGCGCCGCTCGCACTGGTGGTAGCGCGCCTGATGACATTTGTCGGAAGAGCGCCACCCTCGGAGGGACCGTGGCGCGAATGGTGCCCTGCTGTGGGGCAGAGCCAGGGGCTTGTGGGGAGGGGCTCGCTGCGGGCTGGATAGATGCCAAGGATTCTCCGGAGGATTGATGTTGCCTAATGGCTAGTGAGGCCTCGTGAGGCAGCGAGGGCTGAGAGGCCGAAAGATGGCGCACGTCCCTGCTAAGACTGCTATGAACCTCGTTTCTTTGCGGGGACACCTGCTGCGGCTGCGACGCCTGCTGCTGTTGCGTCGTCAGGGCCGACAGGTGGGGCACGAGGGACAGCTGTGAAGCCGTGGGCGATCCGTACTGGAAGGTACGCCCCGCCGTAAATGAGCAAGGAGACATGACGCCTCCGGGCGTCGGCTGCTGCTGTAGGGGCGTGGCGGGGTTGCCTGGCGACGAGAAGGCCACGCTCCCAGCTAGGCGTGCCGCAGGGATGATGGACGCAGAGGTGCTGTAGGTCATGGGGGCCATAGGGGTCATGGGGGAGGATTGCGGTTGCTGCTGGAACTGGATGTTGGCGAATGGAGGCTGAGCCGGAGAGTTAATGATGGAGTTTCCGGATATGGGCGTCGAATTCGCACCTGTTACCGACTGCTTCCTCTCCACCATCATCACCATCTCCCGGTCCTGTCGGATAATCTGCTTCAGAAGCTCGTTCTCCTGTGTATTGAACACGCCGGCATTCAGGTCCTTCTGGAACTTCTGAAGAAGGAGGGAGTTCTTCTTCCCTGGAATGAAAATAATGTCAGCTAGCTACAATGAGCAGTATGCAGCACATGACATATTACAGCATATGAGGTGGAAAACAGTGAAGATGTAATGGAGACACAGGGACAACATGAAGGGAGGACTGATAACTAGCAACAACACAATGCTAAATAAAAGTTGATTTTTAACTAAAAACACTCAACGTAACTAAACCCTATGAAGAACTTTGTTCTAATACGGTATCGAGATCACATACACAGCACACACATTAGCATTATCTACTGACTGATCCATGAGAAGACATGGTGCAATGGCAAAATGTTGGCTTAGGAACATTATGTTTGGCTTTCCTTCCTTAATTAACCAATTAGACTGGCTTTATTTTAATAAGAGGAGGAACGAGTCTGAAATTTAATGTCTAGTGCACTGGCTAAACAGTCAATTCAGATCCAAGAGTGGCCATTTTAAGTCCATTAAGACTGAGATCATTTCAAGTTTGTGACAGGCGGCCATTAACCGTAGATTAGATCTCGACGGCAATAAAGACAACAAATAACACGCCAACCGTTTTGGTCAGGCTTATTGGAATGTAGTTCAATACCCCGACAGCACGTTGTCATCCTAAACGACTCCCATAATGGTAGGAATGACTTTTAAACATAAGTCTTCCAAGTAAGCATAATCACAGACTCTGCCAGAGGAGTAATTGTATTTACACACTCTTGAGATGCAGAACCTTCTTAAGTGTGCGGAACTATCAGAAACAAGGCACTCGAGAAATCAATTTTGGTGACGAGCATCGATCAGACACTGTGTGTAAGGAGGCGTGAGGTGTAGAGAATACGATTGGTTATGTGGGGTTATTTGACACATATTGTGTCACAGCGTATGATTTGAGGTTGACGACCTGGGGGTTTGATTTAACAGCACATAACTAGCGCTCTCTTTGTCACAGATTTATTTCTTGGTGAAAGCCTACAGAAATCATCAATTTTCTCCCCAGGTTTAAACATATCCAATTCCCGCCCACTATCTGGATCTCCCTGTGACATAATAGATGCCAACCCCACAGGGTGAAGGCTGAGACATCTTTCCAAACTGCTGCTCATGCCATATCTGCATGTTCTTGGATGAAGAAACCTACTACCCTATTCTGTATACATGAACTAACTCTGGTGTCCTTGCTTTGGACTCTTGGCCACAAATGGCTGTAGTATTGTCAGGATTTCAGCTTGCAATTTTTATCTTCATTAAAGACATGGAAAAGTGGAAGTCATCTAAATGATACGTGTATCTTCTAATTTTGACCTGGAAGATCTGGAACGTCCTTCTCATCCAGAGATCAGGGACAACTATGCACGCTCGGACCCCAAACGACAAATGGCTCTGGAATTGTCGGGATCGGGATTCAAACAAAAGGTGGAAAACTGGTAGTCATTAAGAATATAATTAGATCTTTGGGGAAATTTTACTGAGATCTGAACCAAGCCTCACTTTCTCATGGTGGACTATTTCTATGTACCATCAAGCAAAAAAAAAAAAGAAGTGATTGGCCAGCATCGGTCTGATTGACAGCAAAAATAGTACGGCCGTTCTCAGAGAACTGGGGCAATATTGCATGCTTGGACCCCTGGGCACAAATAGTTCTACTGTTGTTGAAGATATTATTTTGACACTTTAAACAAAAAAGTGCTATTCACGAGAAGATATCCGGATCTTCTCGCTTTGACAACTGATAAGTTAGAATAGACCTGAAAGACGAACGTCTCCTCTACTCCCCCAGAGACCAAGGCCTCTGTACTGTTTGTCTTTACTCTTCTACACCTGTATACTCTACTGATTTATAATCCCATTATCTGGTGTCACCCAAAAGAGGATGGGTTCTACACTGAATCAGGGTTTCTTCTCTTCCTCATGTCACCTCAAGGAGTTTTTCCTCGTCACTGTCATCTCTTACTTGTTCATCAGGGATCTAAATCTGCAAAATTGTCTATTGATAAAGGTGCTTGGACTCCTGGCTGCCAAAGAGGTATGTGGGTGAAAGACTGGCCATGCCAGAAAGTCCACGCTCTGGTTTGAGCATCATTCCTTCTCGATTCGAGTTGCAGAGTTATCTTCCTAAAAAATTTGGACTTTCAGAGGTACGTTTGTGGAAAAAGAATCTGATCCTTTGTCCTGCTTCTTCATGCATTATATCAGTTTTTTTATCCACCATGTTGATGGGTGATGCATAGAGAGACAAAATACATTCGGGTAGACCACAACACTGCGATGTTCAGTCCTGTTCAGAACTGCTAGCGATCTGCCAGCGAATCTGAGTGTTTTCTGACAGCCTGAAGGAACAGTTTCACTGCCTTCATGCGAGTCCAAAAGCAGCCGTAGTGACTGGGATTTATTTCTTTAGATTTGACCTCTCGTCTTCTTCGGTTTGCTGAACGGCTTGCAGCCAAGCAGAACTCTTCAATCAGTCGAACTGAAAGCGTAAAAGCCATTAACACTCAATCTCTAGGCTATGGCCTTGAATGGGGAGGTGGCGTCCTTTCTTACAGGGAATTCACCATTCAGCTTGTCTGCCTGCAGGAATCTTCTGACACGTCTCTCTCCTTCACCATTACTGCTTTAAAGATCTGCAGCTAATGCTAATCTTCTGTATGGACTTGCAGGCCCAAGTCTCCGGGCACTGATAAAACCTGGTTCTGAGATAAATTACACTGTGGGTTGGGATTTTCATGAGAGTAACAAAAACAACATTTATACTCTTGTGCAATCACGGCCGGGTTAATCTGGGTCCTGAAAACCGGACCGCACAAGCGTAGGCAGTGAAAAATATTCCGTGCAAGGGCTAACGTCTCAGCCGGGGAGCAGAAATGGGGAATGTGATTGGAAAATGAATTCGCCGTGTTCCTGCATGTTATGAGGGCTGTGCAATCAGACTCCGGAGAGAGATTTGTCTTACAGTTTCTCTGCTGAGAATGAGGAAGCATCTTCTGCTGATCAGCGGTTATATAGATGGTAAATTATCGTGTTGTGAAAACTCTCTCTTTACACATACATAAGTTTGTTTGTGACATTTTTTTCCTCAAGACTTGGATACCTAATGCAGAAGAAATCAAGAAGGCAAAAAATTTGCACTGTATATAATGGATATAAGTGTATCGTTTCTATAGCAACCAGGACTTTTATGGTGGTTGCTCACTTAATTTCAGACTAAGGATAAAAATGTGCTGTTATTAAACCAAACTTCTAATCGTTGATCTGCTGGAGTTTTCTGTAAAGACATGTTTATTTAACATTAATGGAAGGCGCGTCCAGTGTCAGAGACGTTTGCGCTTCACAGCTTCTTGGTAGCCTGATAACATGGAAGAGCTCATATAAGTGAGAACAGGAACTAACCTGCCATACGGTCGTCTCACAAGATTAAATGTAACTACAAACGGATAAAAAGTATATCATACTTTAATTATTAAAACAAAGGAATGTGCTGTTAGTGGAAAATAAACATTGGCATTGTAACATATCAACGATATATCATCGAATCGTCGATTATTTACCTGCATGTCTCGTAATCACGTATTGAATATGTTTATAATTTATAATGAAATTTATACATTCTACTTTCATTATTACATACTCGTACATTATTTTAATAATTGTTTTATTTACTTTTCATTTTATTTTTAAATGTCCATCCATCCATCCATCCATTATCTATAGCGCTTTATCCGTCTGGGTCGCGGGGAAGCTGGAGCCAATCCCAG
>JAQQZU010000011.1:21492847-21505599 GCA_030068025.1 Parauchenoglanis punctatus
CTGAAAAGCGTTCCAGGTGACGACTTCATGAAGCTGGTTAAGATAATGCCGATTGTACCATCACGCTAAATGGTGGCGACTTTGAAGAATCTGAAATATGAAACATATTTTGTTTTTTTGGTTTGTACACTTTTTTGTTTACCACATAATTCAGTACATGCCGTACGTGTTGCTTCATAGTTCTGATGTATTCAGTAATGTTTTACAACGTAGAAAGCAAAAAAAAACAAAGAAAAACCTATGGAAAAGAGTAGGGGTGTCCAAACTTTTGACTGGTAGTGTATATAACGATAAATATTGGTTTCAAAATTATTTCTGCTGAAAAAATTTGATTTTACGCCCATCACAACGTAACCTCTCCATCCTTCTTAAGATAAGCCTGCTTAGCGTTATAATTCTCATTAAACTGAACATTAAAGTTGATACTAGGAAAATCTTCTGTCGTGTTTTCAAGTAGAGTAACGTTTGTTTGGTTTTTGTTTGGTTTTTTGCCACAGGGTGTCACGAATGAGCTGATGTTGTTCATTTAATAATTAAAGCGACACAATTCACCGGACTCCTTTGTGAGGATTAACATGATTGGACGAGTCTGCGATCAGAACCGTGTCCATAGTAACAGTCTGCCGTTCGTAAATAACGGAATTCCGTGACTGACCAATCGGGATCGAGTATCGAACAACGCTGTGTAATAATCTTTATAGCAGCCTTGAAACAAATGAAAGTCCTGCAACTGTTCATTATTCTCAGTCATGCTACTCGACTCTAATGCTTCGTCGTCTGCTTGTTGTTCTCTCTCTGCTACTCTCTCAGGGCTCATTGGCGATGATTAGTTTCATGCCTCTGGCTGGCGCTCATTCCCATGACCCACTTGCCGAAGTTTTTGTCTGTCAGCTTTAAATTGAACTTTGTGAGGCGTCATGGCGCCCCGTTGAGCTCGAGAACTTAGTCAGGTGGCTTCTTCTTTACAAACTGAGCAGTACGGAGTAATAATAATATTAATAATAATAATAATAATAATAATAATAATGTCAATGATGCATTACACTGTGGTTAGTAAACGATTCCTGACTTTTTTGTTCAGGTTGATGTATAAGATGTTGAAGCAATGGCAAAACCATGATGAACAAGACGCAGCACTGAGGGTGAAGATGGAAACCATAGAGAAGTAGCATCATGCCGATTGTTGCTAGCAGAAATGATCCGATAACATTATTTTAAATTATTAGTCGGAATATTACAGTAAGCATGCATTGACAGTGACTACGCAGGCTGCGCTCCTACTGAAAGAAGGCAATGGTCAAGTCAAAATGGTTGTTTTTACTGCTTTCTGTTCACGCCGTTTGGGATGTAAGCCATAAAAATGAATATCAGCTAAAGCAAGCTTTTATTTCTGGATGTTAGAACCAGAAAGTGAAGTAGAAATTAGGGTTCTGAGCTTGTAAACAGTGAGGGGTTGAAATCTAACATTTAGATTGTGATATCATTAATGATGATAAATTCAAAACACAGCAGTGAAAATCAGCCATGCTGACGTTCAGCAACCTGTAACGGGGTTACATTGCACGTGGACTGTTATTATTATTATTTTTTGTCTTTACAGTTTATTAAAACAAAAGTAAACATCTAAACAATCCACCCTGGACTGAGCTTTTGCACGGCTTCGAACGTGAAATGGTGGAGACGCTCGTTTTCCACTTTTTTATTGCGGTTGTGGATGATTAAATCATTAATCAAGATTTCTGCTGATGGTAAATCAAAAGTATGGAAGAATTCCTGTCTGGCTTTTTCTACCTCAAATCCGCCTCAAGAGCACGCCAAAATAAAAACGTAGTTATTCAACGGAATGAAATTCCGATTCGGAAAAAAAAGAACGCTTTTGACTTGACCGTCTCTTCACTCTGCCTCTGAAAGACACTGTTTATGACCCATGACCCAAAGTAAAGCGGGCCTAACATGAATACTTGGCTTCTTCAGTAACATGCATTAACCCCAAGCAGAAAAACCCACCCTGGCGTGGTACTCCAGTGCGGAACACTCCGGGTTCTAAGCGGCTGTGTTCTAGAACTTTCCCATGATGCTTTTAGATTGTGGAGATTTGATTTAGTTTTGAGATGTGGGATTGTATCGAAGAATTTACCTGCTGCCTAATCTTCGGCCAGGACACTCTTGAAAACGAGATGAGCTCATCTCAAGAGGGACTCCTGGTTGAATAATTTTTAGATAAAGATACATACATTGTGATCAATCGTGAAACATGGCATTCTGGTCAATGCATGGTTAACTTTTGGCTTTTATATCAAGGTTTTCTTGCGTAGGATGAAACAAGCATTTGCAGTCCAAAAAAAAAAAAAGAAAAAGGAAAATCAAATAATAAAAGCACAACGAGCACAGATCATGACCCGGTCTGCATGTTTTCCTTTGTATGACACAAAACCCCTTGTTTTTTTGGTGGGTGTTTTTTTTTTTGGCTGAGACTTTTCCAAATCAAGGCAAGAAGCAAAGCATCGTGGTTGTGCTTGTGTCTGCGCTGGGCCGAGCGTCTTGTGACCGACTAAAGGGAGAGGAACGTATTTCCACACGATGCAGGATTCAGATTCCATCAGCAAACATGACACATCACATCATCTCCGGGATTAGTTTTTAGACCGATCACATCAGTGCTTAGCTGCTATTGATTGCTTTTGACTCGGACGTCACGATGATGCCAAAGCAAGCCAGCATGAGCATGCCTGAGTTTTCAAACATACAGACAAAACAACAACAACAACAAAAAAACAGCAAAAACAGAATCACAAGCGATAGTTGCCGTGCCGCGGGAAAGATTTGATTAAAATGATCTTCAGAAACACAAATAAATGTGCCGGACCAGCAGTTGCTTAAACTCAAGCGGCCGTATTCAGAGTCGCGTTAGACCTCGGACACAAGACCGGGTTGAAGACGTCGCGTCAGCGGCATTTTTTAATTTGACGAATCAATTTAGGGAATTAAAAGCGTGATAATTCACACACATATTACAACTTGATGATCTACGTTTTTCACGTCTTTGTACGATATAAAAAAGAAAGTGCAAAAAATAGCCGGATCAAGTGCTATTCTATAAACTTTTGTTCAATTAAACCAGGGATTAATTTTACAACTAGGACTATGCAGCATGTTCCGGCGACATACTAGCCCCCTGCTAGATTTAGTTCAGTGCTCATATCACATCATATTACAGTTGCCAGCAAATATCATTCTTCAGTCTGCGTTTTCTATCCCTGATTTTTTTCAGGGTTTAAAGCGGGTTTGTTTTTAAACCCTTGGGCGCTTCTTCTCACCTTGAAGGCGTTGTATATGCACCGCTAATCTGAATCATTTGAACGTGGAGCTCAGACAATCGACTTATGCTGCCTTCAAGTCCTATCGGAAACATTGGAATGATAAGACGAGTGCGTTTAAATGCCACCGCGATGACAACGGAATTACAACTCGTATTTTTCCACGAGCCCCGATTTTCCGAGTTGCGTTGGCGTGTCGATAACGAAAAGTCATTCCGGCCTCCAGTATAAGTCTGATGCCTACAGGGGAAGAGTTAAGCAGTAGTAATGCATGTTGTCTGTTCAGCTCATCATCGATGCTACAAAAAAAAAAAGAAGATCAATAAAAACAGAGGAAGAAGCTTGAACACACACCACGTCGTAATCAGCGTCTCTGAACCTCCGGAGAGGCCTCAAAGGCAGCATCACTCGCACGCCGAGCCGATCTGTCAGTACGCTTCAAACCCCCACGCAAATACTGACGTTTATATTAAAGACTGACTCTGAATACGGCCCGTGCGGCTGTTTGTGCAGGCATTCGTGTAATGGTAACGTATATGGTTATGATACGTTGCATGCTATGTTAGTAATAACTTCACATTCTTCTCATATGCTTAGAGGAAAAACGGTATACTTGGTGTCGACTGGTCAGAGTGAACCTGCTGATCATCAGCATTTGTCTTAGCTGCTGCAAAATTCAAAAGTATTTGTAATTATTCCATGCAGCGTGCAGTTTGTCAACATCTGAGGACTCATATGAACGTGAATAAATATATACTGAAATCGGATCTTTGAAATTACAGGTTGTTTAATTCAAAACATGAAAGCCTCACTGAGATTCGCTGATAATTTACCACATTTTCTGGACCTTAAGTTGTAATTCGTCATTAATGTAACTGTGATATGATTACAATCCTTAATTAACTGTAATATAATCCTGATTATTAGTGTATTTACGGTAGGCAGTCTACTCCAGGAGGTAAGGTCGTTTCCTTATGTTTTTATTACTAAACACTAAACCACATTTTTTTTTTCTTTCTATAAAAAAGATCAAATTCAGGTAGTAAATGTAGACTACGGCATGAAAGACTGTCCAGGAAATATGATAAACTGGCAATTAAAAAAAAAAAAATAAAACACTAAAATCTCTTGCAATGTTAAATCTTACCTACAGAAAATTAGAGTTATACATACTTACTGTTTTTTTTTAAAAATAAATTAAAGGGTCAAAACGTTCATAGAGACCTAAACATTTACTATTTAAAACCATTAGCTGGATGGAGAATATCAAGCCAACGTGCCTGTAATCTTGACAATATACATAACTGTGAGATTTCAATGAAATATTAGGATAACATTACTTTTAGAAATGTACACTTTATTATTGAGTATCGCAAAACAATGACTTTCAGTGCAACTGAAATGAAGCGTTGTGTCTTCAACAGTGTTGAGTTATATTTAGGCTTATTGTAGAGTTGAAATGACTATTGAAAATTGAATAAAAACGTATTAATGAGCCTTTGTTGAAAGCAAAAGAAACCCAAAGAGCATTTCATGGGAACGTCTTAAAAAAGACGAATTAAAAATAAAAGTCAAAATAATAAAAAGCATACTTAATTTCGTATAAAATAAAGTGTAAATGTCCAGACATGATCACATGCTTTACTTTAACGGTAAAATGGAGCAAAAAAAACCCAAACCAAACAAACAAACAAACAAAAGCGTTTTCAACAAATCTTTAAACCTTCTAGAAATTTCTCATGATATACTAATAAATACTGGATATTTAGCTTTATACTTAAGTTTCAAAATGAATGAATGAAAAGTTATCTAGAAAATTTTGAAACAAACATTTTTAACACCATTATTGCAGGAATAAAAATAGATATGTATATATCAAAGCAAAAGAAAAGAGCTTATAATCCAAACGTCTAAAATGTCTATATAAATCTGAATCTCTGTAGGTTTTACTTTCTTTCTTTTATATTTTCCAGACTATAAATCTCAGTTTGTTGACCTTCAGGCTACATGTTTACACTAATGTGTTGGTGTATTTACATCCAGAAATGATGCTAATGTTCTGAGGATGTAAAATACTGTCAGCTAGCAAAACGCTACAAATCCGACAACTAGCCTGATCATAGCAGTGATGTATGAGGTTTTAGCGTTAAACATTGCTATAATGTATTATCAATAATGCTAATCATTTATATAAAACAGAACATTGTATACTATAAATTTTAGTTTTGATCTACGCAGAGAGAATTTCGAAATGTATCTGGATTATTGTCTGGAAAATTCGGTAACATCTGGTAAAGAACTGGCCGGGGACTAAAGGGAATGTCAGGACCTTTCACTTTTTATTGTTAGCACTTGAACTCCTTGACGCCAGAGGGCGCTGTAGGCGGGGATAAGCGTAAGCTGTGGTTGGAGTGCGAGATTTCGGGGTGGCGCTCGTACCCAGGATAGGAACGTGGATCGGAGGCTCATGCAGGCGAGAACCTGCCTCCGTCCGCTCACTGGGATTCCACTCGGGTTTGACATTAGACCAAAATATCAGCAGGACAACCAAACCTTGGCCAGGACGATCACATGCACCACCTCCCTCCCTCACACACACACACACACACACACACACACACACACACACACAGGCAGTTATAGCTAGTAACACCTTTTTAAACCATATTTAAAGCTTATGAATCTGTCAGAGACCCAGGTAAGAGGTAGACAGGAGGGTAGACAGGCATACAGGAGTCATGCAGCATGATGGCAGACGAGTGTGATGAGGGAACAGACGCACACTGAACGGACGAAGACGAGGTCGAGGAAAGTGTGTGTGTGTGTGTGTGTGTGTGTGTGTGTGTGTGTGTGTGCGTGTGCGGGCTTACCGATGCGGTCCAGGCGGTCGATGGCGACGGTCTCGAAGGCGCGGCGCATCATCGGGTATTCCTCCAGCACTTCGTTGAAATGGTCGACGGAGAGAGAGAAGAGGCGGCAGTACGTGTCGGCGCGGACGCTAGCCGTGCGACGTCCTTTCGTCAGGAGGCAGATTTCTGTGGGACGAAACAAAAAAATGCCCATGTTCATACCGTCCAAGATTTAAACACAACATTAAGGGTTAATCAGGTATTACGGACAGCACAGAAACACATCAGTGTAGCTCACATCTCACAGCCGGGTAATCAGCAGTCATTGAAATAAGTAGGAAGGGATCAACATCGTTTCGTTTTTAGCAAACTGTGTCTCGATCTGGATACTTCCGAACACTGTAACTACTAGTGTAGTGTGTGAATTGCGAAAGGGTACATTTATGCCATTTTGGCAGACGCCCTTATCCAGAGCGACTTACATACAGTATATCTCATTTATACAACTGAGCAGTTGAGGGTTAAGGGCCTTGCCCATCAGAAATAGCTTGGCAGTGCTGGGATTTGAACTCACGACCTTCTGATCACTAGTCCAATGTCTTAACCACTGAGCTACCACTGCCCTGCCCTGGATAGTGTTGTCTCAAATCAAACACGGTAACTTGTGAACTTACTGGAAACGACGAGCGCAACGTTCGACCCCGGTTGTCGCATAACCTGCCAAAAACATCTTTCTTTAAAAATGTGTATAGCTGTTTCACACAAATAAAGTGGAAATTTCAACGACATGCCCTGCTCCAACTGGCTGAAAATAGATCGGTGGCCCCGCCCCTTCTGTTACGTAGCCAAGATGGCGACCGCTGAGGGTCAGAAACGTGCACCGTTGCACACTCAACATACTGACGCTTCTTAGCACAACATCCGGGTTCTCGGTGCACTGCATGATGACATACGTCTCAGTGTGAACGCACTTATGCAGTGTAAGTACGCACGCTCGCACTATTAATCACTCGGTGATGTCACGGGACATTTGATTCAGCTGTGTTTATGTTTCTCTGCTTTAAATAGTGGCTGTAAAAAGCTCACACAAATACACTTCTGTTCTCAGTGCATCTGAATCCCTCGCTGGCAAAAAACCCACAGATCATCAAGAACCTTACACTGGGGGAGATCTGCACTCACCTAGCGCCATCTGCAGGCGCTTTTTCTCACCTAGCCTAGTGTTGCCTAGCTTAGCATTTGCAGCCAATAATGAGCTCCTCATGCCGGCCTTCATGTTTCTGATGTTTCATGATTAATGAAAATAATGAAGAAATAAAACACAAAGTGCAGGACCTTGTTTTTATAAATGTAAACGTAGCAACTACTGTATAATATCAGATTGTTGCTAAGAGGGAGGGGCTAACATGATGCTCGCGCCGTATCTTTTAATGATATCAGTCACCGAGTTACTCAGTCACAACACGAGCGCCTGAGTCACCGGCATCGCAGGAAACCGCCCTCGACAAAGCGCTCAGCCGTGAACGTTAGACGGATTAGCATTGAAATAAATGCTATGTGTGTGTGTGTGTGTGTGTGTGTGGAGACAGATGTACATCCATCTATAAATAAATCCTCTTTATCAGAACGGAATATCAAATTGTCTCTTTCACGCCCGCGGCGCCATTTATCATTCTGTCCGTAAGTTAATGACTCTGAAAGCTAAAGGCTGCCGCTGATGTCGAACAGCTGCACGACGCAGAGTCACGCGACGCCACGGCTTATTTAAAGCAACCAGACATTTGTGTTCTCGTTGCTTCGACGTTTAAAAATATCCCCAGACATGTGAACACGATGCTTTAAAAGTTTCCTGAAGTTTCGCTACGTAACATGTGTATACTGTACTACCGAGTAGAGTTAACTGTAATACCGTTACGCGCGCACGCTATACCGTACACGTGTCACGTCTTCCGCATTCCGTCCATTCTCACTGGAGATATTTGTAAAAAAAAAAAAGGAAAAGGAAAGTTACATCTATGAAATCGGTCTAGTTGTGTACGCTACACAAGATCTCTTAGATCTCTACGCTAAGCATGGTTCCGGAGTTTGTGTCACAGGTGAGAAGCATGGGCGTGGCCTTTGGTACACCTGTAACCCCTGGACAGGATCTTGCTTCAGAATGTTAGGAGCAGCGAAAGGAAGGTGGCTGGAGACACATGAAAAGGTTTTCGCTCGCTTTACCTCATGAACAGGACTCACGCTCTTATTCTGCATTCATGTCCGCTTTAGTTTAGTTTTCGCTCCTGGCGGAGTCGTGCCAAGGCTATCAAAAACAAATTACACATGCAAAACCTGCTCATTTGCATACTGTTTTCTATCCTTAATTTGCATATAATGTAATGTAACACGCCTACGCAAATTAGCGTTTGTTCTTTGGAGTCGTAAATCTCAGTGCCTTAGTGTCTCGGCTCTTACTTCAACAAGAGAATATCCATACGCCGTTTCCCCAAAACTTCTCCAGCTCTAATACTGAGTGTATATATAAATAACACTTAAAACGGTGCCGCAAAAACGAGAGCAATCGTACGGACACAATTCCTGGAAATTATCACTGAAAGCCACAGAATATCAAAAGAATGACGTTAAAACGTACATCATATTTCATACTTTTTGTTTGAAACGATACTACAAATATACCTATATCTATTAACGTTAATGTTCATCTTTTTTTGGCACTGTTTCAAAAAGTATGAACTTTTTTTTCGAATAGGATAGATGTGTGTTAAACCTGGAGCAACGCTAACAATTAACTTTCCAAAACAAAAGAAGCTTCTCTAATGAATCATTTTCAGTGTTGAGGTCATTAAAGGTGCAGTCAGTGATTCTAATCCAATCCACTCCTAATGCAGGTCTTGTTAAATTCCGCACTCAGGGTCCGCAAGCTGTCGGGGTGCGGAAAAAAATGCTCTTGACTCTGTAAACGGAGAAACAAAGAAAGTGGACTGGACCGAGCACAAACACTATTCCAGCCAATCAGAATCAGAATCAGGGGGCATATTCCAGCCAATCACAGGACAGGGGAAGGGGAGGGAGGGGCGGATGGAGGTGTTGTTGTTAGTGTTGTTGCCTTGGAAATGTGCGTCTATGAATTTAAGGGGCGGAGCTTCTGAAGGAGCACTGAAGGGAGGCGTGGATTTGTTTGGCTGCTGAGTTCCAATATAAACAATCTGTCTTTGGAACGCTGACCGCACCTTTAAATGATTTGGTTTAAAGTGGTGTTCAATAGTGTGTGTGTGTGTGTGTGTGTGTGTGTGTGTGTTTGTGTGTGTGTTATATGTGATTTAATCAAAATATTTGAGTGTCCAAAAATATATTAAATGTTTATTACTATTTTAAGTAATTTGTATTTTAAAAGTGTATTGCTACAAAATCTAAACGTATGGCTTTGGGGCAAATATGACACAGCATCAGAGTTGTTTTTTTCTCACACACACACACAAACACACACACACACACACACACACACATATATATAAATATAAAAAGACTTTTTTTTTCCAGATCCTTCCTTTTGGCCCTGAAGTCTGACTCAGAGGTCAAAGGTCTTTTATTACAGACTCAAGGGTGTTTAAACATCAAGTGAAAATGGGCTTTGCGCGCTGCTTGGGGATTGGAACACAGCCATTTTAGTGAGAGAAGGACAGGTCTGGAGATCATATCCAGCCGTGCGGGAGAGTACGAGAGTCTGCATCTCGGCTGGAGCTCTGAGTTACGGGAACGCTGGATGAGGTGTTTCATGTTATCTGGAAAAGGCTTGTCTGCAGACAACACACTCCTTGCAACATACATACCCTGTGACCAGTGTGTGTGTGTGTGTGTGTGTGTGTGTGTGTGTGTGTGTATCAGCACTCTCCAGCTGAGAGCTAGAACACAGTGTACGAGCGCTTTATTGCGGACGCAGCATTTCTCCGGCACATAACCGTTCCCTCTCTAATTGGTTCATTAGCCTCGAATCTCACTTTCACAGAAATGCTAGTGAAGAAATGCGGAGACGGAGTGGAGCAGAGACGCACCGCTGCGATAAAACATTATGACGAGGTTCCATCTGCAGCTCGGATCCGCTTATTGTTTACAGCAGATCTTATAACACAGAATATACGGCAGTATATATCCTGTCTGAGTCATCAGGGAGGCAGAACACAAATTTAATTAAAATATCAGAAGGACAAGCAACAAAACGCTTTAAAGCTTTAAACTGAGGATTAAAACACTCTGCGTCATGCTGGTGTAGGGAACTAATCAACTACAGTGTGGTGTAATGAAGCGGAGTCACTGTTCCCATCCCGAGGATGATTCGTGTCATAAACTGCCACGTCCTGAACTGTTTTATTCCTCTTACGCCACAGCAGGTTTACTAATGATTACAACTCATTACAGAATGATCTGCTTACGCTCACAAAACAAGCTCTGACACTGGAGACTCCTTCTGTAAAGGAGGAAATAAATCTAATACAAATGTTTCTCATCTTTACCAAGGGTGCCAATAATTTTGGAGCAGACTGTAAGTTTTAAAGGGCCTCCACCTTAATTCTGACCCTGAACACCAAACATGAAACACTTGAACACAGAGCTGAGATGCACGGAAGGACAAACGATACGTTTTCATTCCTGACGCTGACTCCGCCTCCATCTGCGTCACTCCTGACTTTAAACCTTGGTACATAAATATTGGGTAAAAGCTGCTGTTATCATTTCTCACCAAGTCTGTGTCAGAATCTTGTAGTGTGTGCGTGTGTGTGTGTGCGTGCGCGTGTGTGCGTGTGTGTGTGCGTGCGCGTGTGTGTGTGTGTGTGCGCGTGTGTGTGTGGTATAATACAGTAGTCAGTGAGTGCATGATGGCCTTCTATAAGAATGAAGAATCGATTGTTTCCTGACATATCTGTCTAACACACACACACACACACACACACACACACACACACACACAGAGGGGTAAAAATACCAGGAGCAGATGGACGTTTCGTGAAGCAGGTGGCCAGAATCGTAACACACTGCGCCGAAGCCGAACACAACCTTCGTGTCACGTGACATGAGCATGAAAAGGCATTCTGTTTTGCTTTAATTTCCCTCCATCCGGCCCAGATTAAATAAAGGACATGAAACGAGGCGAGAAGGTTTGCGAGCGTGTTTGTGTGTGTGTGTGTGTGTGTGTGTGTGTGATATAACAGGTCAATATGGAGGACATGATGTGATTATACTGAGCTAAAATTAAACCAACAACACAACACACACCTGATTATTAATAAAACGCCTCTTTGTTTTCACCTGCGTATGAAAATGATGTGAATGAGTCACAGCGTCATGATGTCACAGTTTTCATTACCGAAATGTGACGCCGTGTGACACACTGTTGGACAAATCGAGCTAAAATCAGCTGGAGTTCTAAACTGAGGCTCAGGCGAGTGTGTGTGTGTGTGTGTGTGTGTGTGTGTGTGTGTGTGTGTTTCCTGATGTATCTAAATTTGGCAAATTAGTAAGTGTTTCATTTTGTGACAGTACAAAAGTAAATGTGGCCATGGGTAATTTGCTGTGGTATAAAAAGTATAATAACGTTAGGCAGGTGCTGTCACAGAACAATAATCAACTTCAGGCTGGTAACAGTGTCTCCGCTTCATCACACCAGCCTGAAGTTGATTATTGTTCTTTAACAGCACAACATGGAGTGTTTCGTTCTCTTGTACCACTGCAATCTGATCAAGAATGGCATGTTTTTATTTATTAAAGAACCACGTGTCACACTTTTGTATCCATTTATTGTTCCATGTAATGCTGTGGAACATTTTAGTTCCTGGTCTCACTCACACTCACAGTTACGGAGGACAAAATTCCCTTTCTGAACAGAGCAACAGCTTCCCACTGACCTCCGAAGTAGGATCCGTCGGTCAGCTTCATCTCCTTGTTGTGCTTGGTGATGACACTGACGACGCCGTGCTGGATGAAGTACATCTTTTTCCCCACGGTGCCCTCGCGGATGATGTAATCGTTGGGCTGGAAGACCTCGAACTTCAGCTTGCTCAGCATTCCGGTGACGAAGTTGGGATCGGCGTTGGCGAACAGAGGCATGGTGGCTACCAGTTTCCTGCAGTTAAAGTTAACGATCTCCTGCAAAAAAGACAATGAACAGGAACAACAAATCAGGGCTCAGTGTTCCAAAAGCACAACAATCAGCGTTAACTGGTAAAGCGAGCATCACACTGAACTCTCTCCCTCACTCTCTCTCTCACTCTCTCTCTCTCACTCTCTCTCTCTCCCTCACTCTCTCCCTCACTCTCTTGCTATCTCTCTCTCTCCCTCACTCTCTCTCTCCGTCTCTCTCTCTCTCCCCCTCACTCTCTCTCTCACTCTCTCTCGCCCTCACTCTCTTGCTATCTCTCTCTCCCTCACTCTCTCTCGCCGTCTCTCTCTCCCTCACTCTCTCTCTCTCCCCCTCACTCTCTCTCTCACTCTCTCTCTCCCTCACTCTCTTGCTATCTCTCTCTCCCTCACTCTCTCTCTCCCTCTCTCTCTCTCTCACTCTCTCTCTCTCTCTCACTCTCTCTCTCGCTCG
>JAQQZU010000011.1:21512502-21523628 GCA_030068025.1 Parauchenoglanis punctatus
TACACCAACATTCTCCACCAGACTCCAACATTCTCCATCAAACTCCAACATTCTCCATCATACACCAACATTCTCCACCAGACACCAACATTCTCCATCAGACACCAACATTCTCCACCAGACACCAACATTCTCCATCAGACATCAACATTCTCCATCAAACTCCAACATTCTCCATCATACACCAACATTCTTCACCAGACACCAACATTCTCCACCAGACTCCAACATTCTCCATCAAACTCCAACATTCTCCACCAGACACCAACATTCTCCATCATACACCAACATTCTCCATCATACACCAACATTCTCCATCATACACCAACATTCTCCATCAAACTCCATCAATTCTCTATCACACACCAACATTCATTATCCAACAGCACTCCTCACCAGCACCAACATTTATCAAATTCAAACACTGACCATCAAACAATAACCAACAAATTCTGTGGTTAATTTTGAAAGCTGTTTGTGAGAATGTTGGTGTTTCATGGAAAATATTCCTGAATGTTGGTGTTCCTTGGTGTCTGATGGAGAATTCTGGTATAGACCGGTGTTTGTTGGTGACTACATGTGTTTATTGGTGAATATGGAACATGGTACATACAGCAAGCTTTAAAGTGCATTAGCAAACTTACACTTTTGGAAAACATCTATAAATCTGCTGATAATATTTTCCAACATTCCACAGTGTCCTTTTTTTTAATATTTTGCGATTACTTAGCATCGCTGTTGGGAAGTGAATTCCGCCAGGACGTCTACTAGAGCACTTCACTCAGGAACATGGCGCTGACAAACTAAAAGAAGCGTCAAATTATTTCTGGATGGCCCCAATTCCCTGCTCTCTCTCTCTCTATGTGTGTGTGAGTGTTCTCAGCAGACGGATGTGATAACTCTTCGGTAATGTACTGGCTCTGTAGTCGGTCCCGAGTTGCTGACTGCTCACATTTCATTCTGTTCCCTCTGAGACGCCGAAGTGCTGAGAAGAAAACTCGGCTCCCGAAAAACTCTTAAAGCGGGACGACACGTCTAGCGCAACACTGCTGATATCTCGACCCCTCTCCTGCTTCCGGCGTGTGGGCGTGTCCACCTGCGTCCTTTTCACGCCTGTCTTTATGGCTAAACCGATCACTTTTGAGTCTTTCATTTATGTAATCCAGGATTTAATCTGCAGAGTCTGTGCTGATTTATGAGACAAATTTAAAGACAGATGTTTTGATTGCTCCACAGCAGAAAAATAGAAGATTCATGTTGCGTTTGCATTTGAAGGACGAGAACAGCCGTGCGCATTAAAGATGCCATTCGCCATTTATGTTGGTGTTTATTCACACCTTGTCCTACCTGGAAATAAAAATGCATTGGAATGGAAATGATGTTTCTTGTTTGTTTGTTTGTTCAGTCAGAATTTTTCTTTAAACCCAAACACACCGCTGAAATCATTTAGCTTCCCTGATTTGCCATGATGTCACACACACACACACACACACACACACACACACACACACACTTTTCCTACATCTGCAACACTGTTTGTGATTAATAACAGATTGGATTTTAATTATTGCGTGTCTGTGCATGCCAGAGAGCTTCGCCTGAACAAAACACACACCTCGGTAATTAATGGAGGAAATCCGCAGCCCAGGCCCAGAGGAAAACACTGCAGGTCTACCTATCGACAGCCTGATGTCGGATAGCTTAGTAATAACGTGTTATTGGCCCACAGAGATAGCCGTAACACACCTAGCCAGCTGTTCGGACGTGTGTGACATCTTGAAGGTGGAAGTAAATATTAACAGGGATGATGGAATACTACGGCAACAGGAAGGACTGGGAGGTTTTTTTCCTTCTTGAATTGAATTGATTTAAGATTGATCTTGAATTGTTTTATAGCGACATACAGCCAGATATTTGAGCTAAGATACACTGAAATATCTGGAGAAAAAAACCCCCCAAAAAACAAGAAACCGCAAGCAGAGCTGAAATACATCCGGGAGCATCCTCGTGATTTTCATGCCACTTTAACTAGGGAAGAGAATCTCTAAATTCCTTACAATCTGATTCAATTTCCATTAAAAAAAATGTAATATTTATGTATTTATGCGTATTCGCAACTGCCATATTAAGTCCAAACTTACATTAATATTTATGCAGCTGCTTAAGTCTTCTGGGCGCCACATTCAGATTATTAAAATCACCTGCGTTTACGTCACACCTCGGAATCTGGAAGATTATTCTTGAGTAGAAGCGTCTGACATGGCGTAGTGGCAAAGTGTACGCAGGATGGGATGCCAGTCCATTACATCTGGAAGTTCGGAAGTGTAGAAGGAAGGACATTTTGAGAAAAGTAGTAAGAATGGAGGTTTGGAAGGAAGTGTGGAGGAAAGACGTAAGGAAGGACGTCTGGAGGAAGGACATCTAGAAGTCTGGAACTTTGGAAGGAAAGAAGGATGTTTGGAAGGAAGGAAGAAGGGTGGAGGAGAAAATTTGAAAGTTTGGAGAAAGGAATTTTGGACAATTAGAATGAAGGATCTTTGGATGGATGGAAGGAAACACATAAGGAAGGAAGGAAGATCCTAAAAGAAAACACACCGCTAACTCACATGTAGCAGTAAGAGAGTATCAGCTTTGTGTAGTTATCCATTTAGTAGGTCTTGATGTTAGGATAATGATCAATATTCATGCGGATTTAGTTTTACATGTTTAGTAGGAGTGCCAGAGAAACTCACTCAAAGTGCCATTTGACATATTTGAGCAAAAACACAAGTCCTGATTTCTGAGGCTCAGAGTTACAGCGCTGCGCTACAGAAGATAATAAATAACATGAGACGCTAATTATCTGCTGCAGTGCTCCTGTCATGAAAGCCATGAAATAATTGGTGCTTTAATGGTTAATGCATGCTTCTATCTGCCAGAACTAATAGGAAAACATAAAATGACACACACACACACACACACACACACACACACACGTTCTACATGCTCTAATTAGCTGTGACAGTAACATGTTAGCATGTTGCTTCAAATAGCTTTACACACACAAGTCTGTAACACTTTATTATCACTAATGTTCCAGTGAACATCATCATCTATCTGACACCCACAGATCCTGATACACAGATACACATAGCCAGAATTCTGACTCACACACACACACACACACCTGCACTTGGACACCACTGAGCCAATCAACACGCTTGTCAAGTGCAGTCCTCTAATCACGCCGAATCACTTGAGCGCACGGCCACCGCAGTAGTACGTCTGATTGCAGAGGAGGAAAAGAAAGGCTTGTTATTTTTTATATTTATTGATGGCTGGCTTGGAGATTAACAGAGAGAGCAGCTGACACAAAGCCAGGCTCTGAACGAGAGCAGACGATTACGTTGTTCCTACTCCTGTACGTCTGGAGTGTTGGGTGTAGCTCAACGCAGGAGGCGCTAATTCCACGTGACTGTATTGCCACTGAGATCTAAACTGGTTACGCCAAATAGATTTAATGTATAAAGAGTTTTTTCCGGGGTTATAGAGGAGTCAACTCTGGAGAGGTGTTAAGGAATCCCTGATGTAATCTGGGTGCAGTTTACGGAGTTTATGGAGTTTTTATTCTTCCTGTAATCCTGAACATGTGGAGCGACTGAAGGGGTCTGAGTCCAGAAACATCAAACACCTGCGCTCTAAAACTTCAATTTATAGTCATCATACGTTTTATAAGCCTCAACGTGGAGAAGGAAGGAAGGAAGGAAGGGAAAAGAAAGATAGGCATAGACATCGCTTCAGTTCCGGGATTTATATGGAGTAAGACGACAACACAAAAAGAAACACACACACACACACAGAGCCACATAGTGGACATTAACAGTTGGACTCTGCAGTTTTATCATTCACACTCAGTGTGAGGTGTTAGTGGCAGTAAAATAACACATTCGGTGTATGATGAGTGTGTTCGCGCTCTCGCTGTGAGAGAATAGGGGAACTGTGCTGTACTCCAACCCTGCGTTCACACTAGCAAGCTACAAGTCGCTCATGTCACTGCTACTGTCGCCACTTGTGGGCGTGGCTTGTCCCCCAGTGAAAAGTATTTTATAGGTTTATCTCATCGTGGGCACTAGGACCTGGGGGAAGGCTGCTGCTTCTCTGAACAAGCACTGCCTCGGCTGTACCGCTTACGTTTCGCAAAACACAAGTCAATCGTTGAAGGTGTGACATGAAGTCGGCTAAAGATTAACATTATATACAGAGTGACGTGTTATACAGAGTAAACAGACCTACAATATGAATCTGAGGCAAATTATAGTCAATATAGCTAGCTATCCACTTTTTTAACCAGTTATTAGGATAAGCTAGAAGCTGTACAGTATACCACTCAGAATAACTAGCTGATGTTTTTGTTGTTAATTCTTATCTGTTTATAGTTATGTTTAAAGCTGTGGAACTTCTGTTCCCACTCACGTTATAGCAGCTATAAACAGTCGTTCCCCCACCAGCCTTTCTTTCCTCTCACACTTTTGAAGTTAATATGATAAAAAAAAGCAGTTTGCCATGTTCCTAAGAAACCTAAAAGTGTACGACTTCCTAAAGATGTTGGAAAACTGAAAGCTTCACAACTTAAACTCTGACTATTACCAAGAAAGAAAGAAAGAAAGAAAGAAAGAAAGACTAACTGCCAATACCTACAAAGAAAGAAAGAAAAAGTCGTGACACACAAAGATGCTAGATAAAGTTTTTTTTTCTCTCTGTTGAAGTAAATAAGAAAGTTACTGAGAAACCACAAAGTGTAAACTGTCCCGGAGATTTAACGCGACAGCTTTACCTCCGACTTTTACAAAGCGCTGACACTTAAGAAAGGAAGAAAAGACTCTTTTCCTGAGCCTGTGTTCTTCCTGAGTGATGATGCTACGTAGCTAGCTAAAGTTACCACAGGAGGTTAATGTTAGCGAGCTAGCTTATGCGAATGAGTTAAAAATGTGAAAACTGAAGCTTTAAAAGAATTGGACTTTCTTTGAGCACATTTGACGTTTCTCACCCTTTTTTCCTCAGTCTTTTTTTTTTCAGGTTGGATGACATCCGATCTAACTCGGGCTGACATCTGAGATAAAAGGAAGGAGCAATTAGAGGCCCTATTAAGATTTGAGTAAATTTACTTTGTCTAGCAGATTGCAACCTCAGATGCCAGATTTAGCCATTAGCAGCCGCTGTCATTAAACCTGGAGCTGAATTATTAATACGCAGAGGTGTTCTCTATTGATTGAAATGTGAAGATGAAGCAGTACAGGAATGAGCAAGTGCATGGAAACACGCAGATCTCACACACGTGACGTTATAACGTTTAAATCCTGATAATCCCACGGTGGGAAATGTTGGACCTGGAACATCACGACCTTGAACTAATATCAGTGTTTTATCTGACAATTACCCGATTTTAAGATATTATTCCAAAGCAGATAGTAACTTTCTTACTTTTGTGCCATATTTCGGTGTGAACCTTCTCGCAATACATTCAGTCGCATGTCAGTAATATATTTTTAGCAACAACAAACTTTTTTCCCAAAAAGACGTCAGATACAACCTTATAATTCTAAGGTTTTCAGTAACTAGACAGAAGAAGATCCAACATCTCCCAAACTTTTTTTTTCCATTTATATAATAATACACAAGCCACATAAGTAAGGAATAAAACACTCAGTGTTGTGCATTTAGAGGAAAATAATCAGTGATGAAGTGGTGTGACGAAGCGAGTTACCACCCCAAAGTAGATTATTTTCCTGTAACAACACATCCTGAAGTCTTTTATTCATCTTACACTCAGCAATTTCCCCAATTAAATTTTGTTTTTAACTTATTAAAGAATGACCCATCATAATTTTTATCAGTTATATTTAATCTTCTCACTTAAGGAACAGTTGTTCCTTCACCAGCCTCTCTCATTTCTCTTGAAGTTAATATAAGACAAAAACCCCACTAAACTGAGAAACCATAAAGCTGCCTTTTGTCATTCATCTTTGTTGATATTCAGAGCCATAAAACACGTTTTTTTGCGGTTTAAATCTCGGCTCCCGTTACAGCCGAGTTTAACATAAAGCAATGAAGCAATGCGAAACACAGTATTATAAACTTGCACATGTTGGACGAGCAGGTCTCTGAGGTTGTGGTATTATAATTCATGAAATAAAAATGTGTCTTGTTCTTGATTAAAACACATAAAACTGAACAAAAAGGGGCCGTGGTGGCTCACTGGTTTACTGATCGCTAGGTCGGGGGTTCAAGCCCCAGCGCTGCCACTGTAGGACCCTTGATCAAAGCCCTTAACCCTTTCTGCTCCAGGGGCGCCGTATCATGGCTGACCCTGTGCGCCGACCCCGACTTCCTAAGAAGCGGTGAAGAAAAGAATTTCACTGTGCTGTAATGTGCATGTGACAGATAAAGCCTTCATAATAATAATAATAGTAATAATAACACACAGGATAAGTCAACAGGGGTTGTTTTTAACCCACTGGTACAGAAACATACCCTATGCACTAATAACTAACCCAGCATTGGGAAGGTGTTAAACCCCTAAGGTGTAACTGGCATGTGAGTTAATTCTTATTAGGCTAAACGTTAGCATTAGCCCCTTGAGGATTAGCACCTGGTGTGCTATCATGGTGTGATGATTAAGCAGCAGTACACAGCATTCTTCTCCCTGCCTCTCTCCCCATTAGCCCTGTGGGAACGTCGCTTACAGCATGATACTGCTACATCACTGATATCAGCACCCACTGCCACCAAAACACACACACTCCAACACACCTCCCAACACACACTCCAACACACATCCCAACACACACTCCAACACACACTCCAACACACATCCCAACACACACTCCTACACATTTTAATTGCTACATTTTCTTTTCATTTTATGTATTATTTTAACTACTGCAATCTTTTATTCCTTTATTAGTGTCATTACACCAGTGTGGGGTGAAACTACAGCGCTGTAAAAGAGAAAGAAGTGACAGAACTGTATTTCACACCTGCTTTACTTCTGTATGGTTCTTATTTTAGGGCCTGATCGATATACCCGTTATTAAATTCACACGGAGTGCCTTTCTGGGTTTGTGCATCAAATACTTTCCTTTAGAAAAAATAAGAAATTAATTTCTCTTTATAATTATGTTCTTTTTTAGTTATTTTCTGATGTGTTCCTTACTTATTTTGCGGCCAGATTGCGTTTTGCGTTTGATTTGTTCACGTGTGGAATATTTGTTCTTTTTTCTGAAGTTATTTATTTAAGCATTTCCTTTCCTTTTTTCCTTATTTGTCTGTTTTTTGTTCAGCACTTGCTGCATTCCTAAATGAATAGAAGCTAATTCTTTCTTCTTTTTCCCCCCCGATATGTACCTATGTGGTCTTGGGTCATATCCATAATATACACTTTTTCCTACAGATTTTGCTAAGAGCACACACATTTACATTTTATTCGAAGGAATTTTTTTCAACTTCCCAGAAAAAAACTGACCACGCAAACAAACTTTATGCTTGAGGACGGCATGAGAGCGTGTAAAATAAATAAAATGATAAAGAATGGTTCACTTGTGTGTTTCAGCCTTTTTATATTTATGATTTAAAAGAAAAGCACTTTTTTGTGTGTATGATCAGGCCTTTCAGAAAGATCTTTTGGTGTATTTGAGCAATAAATATTTTTGAAGACATGCATCCTTTCTGGTTTAAAAAAAAAAAGAAAAGAAAATCTGCATTTTAATGGGGCTAAATTATGGTTTTACACTGAATACATTTAAACCAGCTGCATTTTATTAGACTTTCTTTCACTTTTCCTCATCTGAAAGAGATTATACACACACTGTAATACATGCCAAAATTAATGTACTGGACAGATAACAGAAGTAAATTTCATAACAACCAAAGAAATTCACCAAACTCCGTCTTTCAATTTTATAACAACCAGACCTGCCGGTGCATTAGATTTAGGAACCGTCGTACAAATACTGGAAAGTTCAAAAACGAAAAGAGGCAGCGTGAAATATCATGCTGTTGGATATGATCATAGTGCGTTCGTTGTACACGATGGGAATTTTGCGACGGTCCCAAACTCTGCCGCAGGACCACGTGAAGGCGAACAACAACAAGCTGATTATAAACACGGAGCAGTAGTGGTGCATGGCGCGTGAAGTTTCCTTTGGGGACAGAAACAACATGGCGGAGCGAATTCAGTTAAAACAGGAGACGGATAAAGCAACAGATGGAGGTGAATCTCCAACATGGCGTTTTTCAGTTTACTAAATATCCAACGCTCATGTGATAACAACACATTTGAATACTTCACATGTACTTTTAATAGGTTTATCAGATGAACTAATAGCCTACCCGGAAGTGTTTTATTCCTCTTCCTCAGCAATTTTTCAACAATTACAGTATTTTTTTTTTTTAATTAAAGAATTTAAAGTTTTTTTTCTTTTTTTTTTTTATTAATTAAGTCATTGATTTATTTTTAAAATCCGTTTATAGTTATGTTTAATGTTGTAGAATGTTCTAGCAGCTATAAACAGTTGTTCCTTGCCACAAAGAAGTGCAAACTCCTCTGTCAGGAAGATGTTGGAAAAGCTCCATAAATGTTAAATAAACATCTCCATGCACAGAATGTAACCATTCCAACGAATATATGTTTAATTTTGTTAAATAACATGGTATGTTTTTATTTATTTATTATTAGGCTTCAATTATTGGGCATGTCCACTACACATGCCCCTGTGTAAGTTGCGACTATAGAAACAATAACGTATTAGAAGGAGCTGTTTTGCAGCTCTACCACTGTCCGGGCTGCTGTCATAGAAAATTAATCAACACCGTCTGACCAATCAGAATCGAGGGTCCGACAGGGCTGTCAATAAGGCGATACAGTACTGTTGATACGGTGAACTGCTTCACAATATGCATTTAAAGTATGAGCGATCACCAGGACTGGTGACATTTGATAAAAATGCTTCAATTAAAACACTTCTGGGGGTTTTGAGTACTAGACTAATGCAGCATTTGGACAAAAACAATTTTTTAAAGGAATGGTTCATTGAAAAATTTCTTTCTCTACCCGACATGCCTTCAATCAGCCATGACCGTTTGGTGTCTGACATTTGCTTGGTTAGTTCCGAGAGATCTGTGACATAAGTATATATTATTATGCTACATAATCTAATATATTTTAACCAAATAATTTTGCAGACTTGTTTACTTCCAAATCTCCTATATTTCATATCTGCTCCACTTCGTTCCAGTTGTCCAAAATGGACGCCCCCTAACGTTTGAGCGTTCCCGAAGATTTGTTAATGTCTATAGGTTACAGAAAATTTGCTTCCTAAACCACGTCATCTGAAGAACTGGATGTTGTTTTGAAGCAGGCATTTACACAAAAGGTCTCGGCTTCCGTTGTTTATCTAATGGTGTAATAATAAATGATGTAATTTGGATTTTTTTTTTTCCGCTAAAATGAAAAAATGAAATGGAGAAATTTTCAGGATGCCATTCTCACTGAGTAAACTGCTTGTAAATTAAGTGTGTGTTTAAAAATGTCCTTTATGTCTGCAGATCCTAGCAACGCCTCTCCGGAAATGAAGGACCGTTCAGTGCAAACTAATATTAAGTTTGAGGAGGTGTTGGAGGAAGGCTTTCATGACATAAAGTAAGTGACTTCCTGTGATGATCACATTCTGCTGACCTGCGGAACGGTACTGCAGCATTCTCTGTGTGAGAACAATATCGTGTGAGAGTAATAGTTCTCCGTAATTTAATATTTTGCGCATTTTTGTACTAATATCTAACCAACGTGTTAAAATGCGATCCAAAAAAATCACTGAAACACACTTGACTTGAATTGAATTCAAACGGTACTGGATACTTGCACAAATATACCTTATCACACAGGAAGACTGGCGAAAATACCCCCATAAATTTAAATACATTTGAGAGTTGTTCACTATGTCACTGTAGTAATTACTTTTTAATCACATGGGCCATGCCTGTCCTTCTTCATGGTTGCACAGCTTGTGCACCAGTTATTAGAGCTAATCTGAAGTGCACAAAATCTGTGTGTGCCTTGACTGTGCATGACACGTTCAACGAGTCTGATAGAACACTATTGGCCTCCAAAATGACCAGGCTTCTATCTCATGGAAACCCCAGTGGGATTATTTAGAACAGCTGGTGCAATGAAAACTTCTCCCATGAATTGTAGCTGAATTACGCAGTGAAAAGGGCCAAAATCGACAGGAACTCTCTCTCATTACCTGACAGGATTGGCGCTCTTATTAAGGCAAGAGGAGGCGTAAACAAGTGTTGGAAAAGAAATGACACATGCAACTATTTTGGTATTTCACCAACTGACAAATTGAGGACTTGAGAATTTGATTGAGCGCCAGTCAAAATATCACCGTATTGCATCATGCTCGTTAAACAAGTCAAATACTGGAAATAGTGGTGCATGATAAAACCTCCTCTAAACGATGGTAACTCTTCACATTGGAACATTGGAAGTACAGTGCACCTGATTGAATCCTGCTCAGTTAACTCCGTTCTCCTACTTTATCCAGCTTTCTAGCTGTCACACATTTATGGTCATGTATCAATCTTTCCTGCCGTATCAAAAAACATTATCACGTTACTTTGGCAGAAAAGTAGATTTTAGACTCCTCTTTAGCCCGGAGGACACGGCGTCCGTGATTACCAACAAGAATGTCAAATTTGGTTTCGTCTGGCCATAGAACACTTTCCCACTTTGAAACAGTCCATTTCAGATGAGTCTCGGCCCACAGGACACAACGGCGCTTCTGGCCCATGCTCAAATATGGCTTCCTTTTGGCACGATAGAACTTTAGTCGGCATCTGCAGATGGCACGGCGGATTGTGTTTACCGACCGCGGTTTCTGGAAGTATTCCTACCCATTTAGTAATGTCAATGACACAATCATGCCGATGAGTGATGTAGCGTCGTCTGAGGGCCCGAAGACCACGGGCATCCAATAAAGGTCTCCGGCCTCGTCCCTTACGCACAGAGAGATCTCCAGTTTCTCTGAAGCTTTTGATGATGTTCTGCACTGTAGATGATGAGATTTGCAAAGCCTTTGCAATTTGAC
>JAQQZU010000011.1:21546917-21566208 GCA_030068025.1 Parauchenoglanis punctatus
ACACACACACACACACACACACACACACACACACACACACACACACAATGAATACATTCAACTACCTCTGCAATTTTGGCACGTGTGTGTCACTGCTAGGATTTATAGGACTTGCATGACATGGATTAGCACTGCACTGTCTTGTCTTGTGATGTCTGCACTGTCTGCAATGTTTGCACATGTTTGCATACGTGCACTTTATGTAGTCTCATGTTGTCTTCTGTTGCACACGTGCACTTTTGTAAAACTCAGTTGTACTGTATGTAGCACCTTGGTCTCGTTTCTCTGTGTACCGTATCACCTCTATATGGCTGAAATGACAATAAAAGCCACTTGACTTGAAAAAACATTATTAGCAAGTACTGAATGTTAGCTTAAACAATTCCTAAAACATTGCCAATTCTTAATGTATACTAGAACGTGCCAATATAACATTCTTAAAATAGTGCTCATACATACACTCACAAAAAAGAAAGTAAAGATTTGGACAATGGAACTTGCTTCTTAGTTTCATGGTTCTATTGAGGTTTTTCAGGCCCTGAAATAAGCTCCGCTACCAGTCCAAACAGGTCTGCCTTTGTTGTTTCCTCAAGTTTCAGCTATAGGAGGTGAGGTTTATTCAGGCAGAGGGAAAGAAAAAATATACCGTCAATATTTTATTACGACTGCAGTTCACCTCACAGCCTGCAGAGGGCTCTCAAAATGACAAAAAGCTCCTTTAAGTGGCCCCACTAGCAGTGGTTACTTAATGAGTGCAGCCCAGGCGTGTATTCGTTTGCATGTGCATGATGATTTACAGTCGCTTCCTCTCTTCCCTAAACGAAGCCGCAGTCAGTGACCTTGCAGTCTAATCAAGGAAGGTTTTTTCTCCTCTAATGAACTAACAGTCATTTAATGACTAGCGGCATCAATAATTAAATCCAAGGTGGCGATCGATGCAAACACCCTGTCGGTGGTTTCTCTGAGAGCACCTATGCATCTCTCTCACCCACACACCAAATCACACGGGCCATGTTCTCAGGCAAACGGATTTATTTCCAAGTTTTTAAAAAGGAAAGAGAAAAGACCTCTGCTGTAACGGTCGACATGTTATGCTCGCTATGCTTTCTGAGAGCAGAAAACGCTGCTTTAAAAACATGGAAAAGAGTCTGAAAATGTTGACGTCGGCGAGTGCGATCTGAGTTTTAATGTTCCGCTCGATAAACCCCAGGCACGAGAACGCTGCTGCTGAATTCTAATAAAGGAAAGAGAGAGCGAGAGAGAGAGAGAGAGAGAGGCTGAAATAAAACCGAGGTTTTAAACTCATATATTGGCTGTATATTATAGAGTACATCATCAGATGTAAACCAGAGCGAAAATTAAAACCTTATTTAATAACAGAGAAGGAAACAAATCTCATTCCTACAGGATATATATATATATACACACACACAGCCAAAAAACTGTACACACACTTCAGGAAGACTTCCACATGTAAATGTCCGGAAGCTAACAGCCACCGCGTTGAGCACCTCTTGTAATTGTAGAGTTGTATTAATCTCGTGATGTCTGAATAAATTTAGTATTAAAAGATTTATACAAATTTTTCTTTTTCTAAAGTGTGTATACACTTTTTTGGCTGACCCTGTGTATACAACACACAATATATTTGGCCAAGCGTGTGAGGACCTCCCTGAGTTCAGATGTCTGAGCCACACCCAAACTAACAGCTGAAGACCATGCAGTCCCGAGAGCCACACACACCGGCAGAGGAAGTCGTACTGCCGAGCTCAGTGACGTTAAACGCAGCCCTGTCACAGGACGCCACGAGTCAGCTGGTGAAATTTCTACCCAGGAAAGTGTGGTGTGAAGCGCCGATACTGGATTCTGGAGCAGTGGAAACGTGATGAGTCATTCTTCACTATCTGGAGGTCTGATGAACCAGTCTGGGTTTGATGGATGCCAGGAGAAAGCTACATACTGCAGTGCAGAGCGCCAGCAGTAAAGCTGGGTGGAGGAGGATAATGGACTGGGTACGCTTCCAAGTTTGTGGTAACAGTTTGTGAAAGGTCGTTTCCAGCATGACAATGCGCCTGTGCACAAAGCAACTCCATGAAGACATGGTGTTCAGGGTCACGAACTGGAGTGTCCTGCACAGAGCCCTGACCTCGACCCCACTGAACACCTTTGGGATGAACTGGAACTGGAGCCTCCTCGACATCCCAACATCAGCACCTGACCTCGCTAACGCTCCTGTAGCTGCATGAACACAAACCCCGACAGCCTCGCTCCGACATCTAGCAGAAGGCCAAACAGAAGACTGGAGGTGGATGACTAAGGTGAACGGCTCCATCTGATTGCCCGTGGTTTTGGAATGGGACGTCCAACGCGCTCATACAGCTATGATGATCAGGTGTCCACATACACGTATTTATCCATCATTCCTTCATTACATTTGTTTATTTATAATAGATGTAAATGTAAATAATTTTTTTAAATGTCCTTCTCTGTTACTCTTTCTTTTCTTGTTGAAAAGCCTTTTTTTTTTTTTTTTTTGTATATTATAAACGAAAAAGTACTACAAACTCCTGACCATAAAAGATTAATAAGCTGAACTTTCTGTTCACAAATGTGAAACTATTTGTTTCTGTTCACACACACACACACGCGCACACACGCACTGAAGAGCCAAGACAGTGTTTTTCTTGTGTGCATAATCAATCTCACAATGTAATAACCGGAAAAATACGAGAACGTTCCAAAGTCCAGCTCGCCCCAGGCGTGCGCACACCTCCACACCGCTCCAGAAAAGAAACAGATTTCCTCGTGATTATTTTTCGAATTTCCCTGAGACGCCATTACAGTTGCCGTGCATCATCTCCTCGGTGTTGTACATCCTGTAAACCTCCGCAGTCTGTTCAAACATTATTAAATCCTGTGTGTCAACTCATTTTTATAATTAGCTTCCTTCTATAAACTATTGCTTCTGTGAGGAATTTAACACCAACTGCTCAAGCAAGGACGTTGTTGTCGCTGTTGTTTGTTTTTCTTCCAGACATGACTTTTCTGTTTCTGGATTTCTTTTTCCAGCCGTTTATTTTTCTGGACGATTTGAAGTGGGTGCGACTGGCACGGCGATGACGTGACATGTCAGTGCTACCAAAGCACTAATCAGAACTCTGCTTACGACAATCCTCTCTTCCCCCAACAACAGGTTTACTAAAAGCAAAAAAAGCAACCAAAGTCACTAAAACGTGTCTGAGCGACTGGGAGCAAAACCACACCCAGTTTACGTACAATGATCTGGTGAAGTTCTACTTCGTATCTTTTAATTGAAACAATAAAAGGAATGAGAATTAGAAAGTATCTTCACTGCGATTGAGATAATCCTGATTTACACTGTTGTTATTATCTGTTTATATTATTTTATTCCCATAAATAAAACACGTCTAGAGTTCACCGTCACGATGACATCATTACATCGCAACAAGCCGCTAAGGAAAGCAATGTGAGCAGTTTGTTTCTGTTTTCTCCTCCTTCACTCGTGCCCTCTCTCTCGCTCTCTCTCCTTTGTTTCATTACTCAGTAGAGGAACGGGATTTAAAACGCTCGGCTCGCTCCGTCTCTCTCAGTGTCGCTGAAGCGAACGATGTTCATGTGTGAATCTCTTGCATCCTTCACTTCCTCTCTCTGGCACTGAGACGTCCCAGGCTGGACTCGCCTCGGGCTATTTTGGTCCCCACACGCACACACACACACACACACACACACTTCTGCTTGGTACCATCCAAAGGACACACAGTTCTGCATGAGGAGCTGAACAGCATCGCACACTGCTTCACACACACACACACACACTCTCACTTCACACATACGTCAGTGTTATCGCTAACACCCAGAGGTCATCCGAGGTCGAGGAGCCTTTTTTTTCTTTCAGTTTTCTTTTCTGACAAAAACTTTAGTACAGAACGTACAGTACAAAATTATCGGCAAAATGTGAAAATCCGTGAAAATGTTTTTTGTCATACTTTTAAATAAATAATGAATTTTTTAAAAAGTTTTTTTTTGCTAAGGACGCCGTTTTGAAAGCTGTGTATCTGCAGTACGAGCGGATTTTCACTACACATGCCCAGCATCCTTCCTCTCGCTGAAGGACGAACAGAGAAAAAAAATCTGCTTGACCATCTAGTGCCAAGGTTGCCAGATCAGCGATTTTTCCACTGCTGCTGAGTGTTGATTTTTTATCTAAAAGTTAAGAGTGATTTCCTCACCAGCCCGTCTTGTTGCTTTTTTGACATTAAAAATTCATTAATAATAATAATAATAATAATAATAATAATGTGCTGTATTTTCTGGATACAAAAAGGAATGTTTATCCCAAATCTGACACTATGATACTGCTATCTGTCAGCATGGCTAGGGTGCTAATAAATGTTTTTCAGTGCTAGTTGTGTACCCAGAACGTGTTTGTAACAGGTAGCAGGGCTTCTGTCAATGCGCTAACAATCTTACATGGTACAAAAAATTGGACATTTATAAATAATATATAAATAAGACACGCGCCCTCACCAAGCTCTGACGCGCTAGCCGAGCTGCTCGTGTTGCACTGTGAGTGAAGGTTGTAGATTATTTTAATTGAAGCCTGCTTTCTCTTTTCTGGAAAGCTCCCAGTGAGCCTCGGATTTCAGAGCTAAACTGACTTTATTTATGGCCCTGGCTGGGCGCTGTAGACCATCGATTGGCGTAACACGAGCGCCAATGTACACGAAACAGCGGTGCTCGTCCAACAGCCGTGTACGTTGGCGCTGTTCCTTATTAGCTGTGTGTAAAGCTGTGTGTGTGGATAACAGAAGGATTGTCCTTACAAAGGTGCCCTTACACACTGCTGCACTCCGCTTACTCGCACGCCGGTGGTCTATTAATCATGCCGCCCCACATTCGCTCCCAAAACCCTGCAGGCTGGGAGCTGCTGATTTTTTTCTCTCTTTGCTTTAGAGTTTTTTTTAGAGTTGGGTCACTTTATGTAACTCTATCCTGTTCAACGAGAGCGGTTTGTATTGACGACGCACAGCACGGTGCGTCCTCACAAAGGTACATGACCGGAAATGACGGTTACTTCCTGTAAGCAGGAGTGATAAATATCAATGTTTACACGATATTCCAATGTATCCCAAATGTACTTCGTTTGATCGTTCAGGACCTTCGGTTTAACCTGAGCTATGATGCTACTGTTTCACCCAAAATCTTTTTCTGTAAATTGTTACCTCAAAGCACATTCGTTTCTGCCGCAACATCACACTCACACGGCGTGTTCACTGCGTTCAGGGTCAGAAGTTCAAATGTGACATCATGTATGTGTTTAGGGAAAGTTCCAGGTGTTCAGAGTCAGGTTACGCACGCACTTAAGCTGATCAGGTTACACCAGACTTAATGCTGTTCTTTGCTGGAGGTGATATCGCGCAATATATATTTGTTTCCGGCAAATTCCGCCCCATGTACAGACACACGGTCTGAAGCCCCATGTGCGCAATTTCAGTATTAACTCCTCTCTAAGCACACAGAGCTCACTCCTGAATACAACCCAGTGTGACTTCATGTCAGCTATAAACTTGACGTTACACTGGACGTTACAGAGGCGGCCATCTTGAACAGCCAGGAAGTCACCTTTTTTTTGTAGTGCATCATTTCACCCCCAAAAGTTTGAAGCTGGAATTGTAATAGACGAAATGATAGCGCCATTGTAAACTATTTTACAGTCATTTGTTTAAAATATAAGATGATGTGATACAGTGCTGGTTGAAAGAGGTATAATTTGGGGTGAGAGAGTCTGACCTGCATTACCTCTGAGCGTGTAGCTCCGCTGGTATACTAAAGAAGGAAACAGGTGCTGAACATTTCTTTGGCGAGGATGTAAACCTGTATATGTAAATATGTAAAAAAGTTCAAATGTAAATAACGATGTTATGGAGGCGGCCATCTTGTTATCACATGGATTAAGCTCACCCTCGCTGCGCTTTGCTTCTGAGCTCACGTGGCAAGCGGACGTGACTTTCACTCGGCCATCGTTTACCTTACAAAGTACACCCGTATGGGTCGAGGAATGACACGAAGGGCCCACAAAGACAGATAGTGAGATGAGGAAGAGAGTGGGAGGAGCTTACAGACAGAAGAAGGCCTCGGATGCCCGATACGGTAATCCAGGCCGAAGCTGCCGAGAAGCCATTCACAATTCCTAATTATAGAGTCAGAAATTACCAGCGCTTAATTATTGATCAAGGCCACGCTTAATGGTTGTCAGTGGGCTGATTGCTCATGATTCAAATGTCAAACCTCTGATTCCACATGCCATCACTGACTCGAGCAATTCTCCCATCACTCTGCAACCACCGGAGAAAATGGTTGAGCATGAAATGCAATCAAGACTGAAATATTAATGTCTGTATGCAGCTAGGTGAAATTAGCTTTGGCCTCCCAGTACTGATATTACTGACAAAAAACAGAATTAGAGCATACTCATTTAGCAACATTAGATAAGCTAGCCAGCTACCTAAACAACGTTACCTGCTAGATGGAGTTACTGCACTACACCACAGTGCTGCAGGATGCTGATTAATTTACTGTAACAGCAGCTCTGACAGTAGCGCAGCTGCAGATCACAGGTTTACATTAAGGTGCTCGTTCTAATACGTTATCATTTCCATAGTAACAGCTCATTCACGAGGGCGTGTACAGCGAACGCGCCACACAGGAGACGTTTATGTAACTTTTATGGCAGGAGTCTCCAGTGTCAACTCTGTGTTACAGTCAGAGGTAAATCTGGAAATGGAAGTTTTCTGTCATCTTCAGGACATTGGAGTTTATGCTTCGCGGTTTTGCGGTAAGCTGCGTTTTTTTTGTCGACTGCCGACTGCAAAGGGGAGCTTTTATAGCTATTTTATAGTTATTATATGGTTATCATTAAACTGTAATAGTCAGTGATGTACATTTCCTAAATCTATCCCTGGTAAAGGCTTATTTAATGATAAATCTTTATATCACAAATATTTTTCGCATTTGAAATCATGCACCTTTCAGTTTCAGCTTTACAGAAACTTTCCACAACTTTTTTTTAACTTTTGTTTGACCGTATTACTCTCAGGATCCTGATCCTGAACATCGTCTCTGTAGAGATCGAGTCGAGCACATGAAAGGACTTTCTTTTGTGTTGTTAAATTTAGATCTGGTCACACTAGAGAAGAAGAAGAGATTCTACTCTCCACTTAGATGGGATTGATGGAGCCATCCAACAAACAAGTGCTTTGATAAAATAGAGAGAAGAAGGAAAAAGAAAAGTGATTGAAGGGAGAAAAGAAAAATCTGACAGGGTGTCGGTGAAAAGGGCAGGTCTGCTCCCGTCAGCCTGAAGAGAAACAGAGAGAGCGAGCTGGAGAAAAAGAGGGATTGGACTGGACTGGTGTATTCGTACAGCACTAAAAAAACCTTCGAATCACATTGACAATGCTGCTTTATCCACTAACTCTGACTTTTTAACCCCAAGATTTGCCAGAAATGCAGGTATTCAATAAACATCAATCTTAGATGATAGATATTAGCAAAAAACACTAGCAACTGTAACTCGTAGCTAGCTCAATAAAGTTTAAATGACCTCACTCATTTTGAACAAGCCTTTAAAATGTTTATGTGAGGCGTCGTCCATTGAAAGCTTTACATTTTGTTGAAGTGAATACGAGTAAACAGTGTAAACTTTCTGCAGTGTCTAAGCTAGCAGCTCCTCAGGTTCTTCCGTTTTTACTTCATACAACTCACCAGCACTATGAAAGGTCTCAGAAGATCAGTTTCTCAGGAAATCTACCAGCGTTTGATGTTCGCACTGTACAGGAAGTGACTGCGTGCCAGAAACAGAAGCAGCCTAGAAACTTCCTGAGGTAAACTAGCTAGCAACTAGCACAGTATTAGCTAGCTAGTTTAAACAAAATACTTTTTACAATACTTTTCAGAGTAATGCTGAAATAACGCTGTGTATGTACACAAAATATTAAAAAAATATATAAGCTTTTTCTTGACCAATGTCTTAGCAGTATTCGCAGTGTTAGCTAGCAGCCATGGTGCAGCTAGCTACTTTTAACAGGAGATTAATTATTAATTAAATGTACACAAATTGTGGATTTATAGAAATTTACAGTCAGCTCCAAAATGATTGGTAAATTTTAATACGTGTCTCTAATGGATAGTCGTGTTCCTGTCTCGCTCACACATATAGGTTTAGATGTATACACTCCCACAATCACACTTATTTTTAAAGTGCTCCTGAATCAAAATTGGTGTTTCAGTAGTACATAGACGGCAAAATAATATCTAGAGAAAAATACATTTTGGAGATGTTTTATATACTGGTTTTAATTTTATAGCTACTGTCACGTTTGTGTAATGTATCTCTCTCGAATCATACTTCAACATGCTGTTACTCTGACTTCCTGTTTCAAAGGGAAATACATCAACGTATGGGAACAAATCACAGCTCTCAAGTCATTTCATAGGGACTTTATTTATAAGTTTATACCAGAATTGAAGTCTCTGATTGTATTCAGAAGAAATGAACTTCATCTGCAGTGACAGAATAATTTAGCACTGCAGTTTTCCCTCATTCCAACTCACGAGGATCACACACCAGCTTTAATCATGCAGTAGAAACACACACACACACACACACACAGAAAGATGGATAGAGAGCTTAATTTCTCGTGTGAGAGACACAGAAAGCAGTATTATGGTTCTCTCTGTTTCTCTCTATGCATTATTTTTTGACTGGAATCTGACTGTCAACTAGCATTTATCAAACACACACACACACACACACACACACACACACACACACACACATGCACACACTCTTACTCTTGAGGCAAATTTAACACTTTTTCACAGAACTCTCAAGTTTCAGCTACATTTCATCACCATCAGCGCCGTCACCATCGAGACGTGTTACTTTTCTTCAGATTTGAAATGAAGGCTGCAGGTGCTAATTCAATACCGGTGATACAAAACGACTGCTGTTTTTAAAAAATGGTGTTAAAAAATGGCCATTAAATTCTTTATTTCATGCACTTTAAACGTACTACATCCTAAAAACCTTTTTAACGTGTGCACTGCACTATGATCAAATTTGAAATGTACTTTAAATATATTTTTGAAAAACTCCAGGGCTGCATATTTAATTTTTTTTCTCCATATGGTATGTTTACTGATGTTGTCATGCTGTACAGTCATGCATCTACAGAAGATTAGCATCTACTGTATTTAATTCTATCAAGAAACAAGGATTAGCGTAACTTTATTTGAAGCTAATAGTAGCTTTGGCTAACCCACAATTAGCCAGGGTTCAGCATGTGCTTGTCTGTAAATATCTGCTGAAGCTGTAGTGTAAAGGCAGCACGCTGTTTGGTGAACCGCTAGTCACGATGCTAACGCCCTTTATTTTCAACAGGAGGTTAAAAGCAGGTTAAAGGTTAAATACAGTGCTTAGTGTCTGCTTTGTGTTATTTGGTATACATAATCTATAATCATAATTATAATAATGATTGTAATTAATAAAAGTGTTACAGGTATTGTTTCATTGTCCTTCCTGTTCCTGCTAGAGATGCTTTTCTTGAAAATGTCCTGAAATATAATGTTTATAGTAAAAAAAAAAAGGGTGGAAATTTTTTTTACTGTAGGATCACTGCATTAAATGTTGAATGTTTATAATTTGAATAATGTTGTAGAATTTGATGCAGTATTTTAAAAGTGTCTATGGTAGTGACATCACAACACACGGACTTTTAAATGTCCTTAAAAAATGCAAAGCCAAATGCAAAATGCAAATATATTTCCATATAGGGATTGATGTGGTAACAATATGTTGAAAAACAATGGAACAATGTTAAGATAAAGGTGTGTTTTATCTCTTTATAGTTACATAATTACAGCACGTCTCAAAGTGTTTCATTCCCTTTATACCACGTCAGTTTTCCAACGATTACAATTTTTATTGATATGTAATACCTTTTATACATTTATAGTTACATTTTAATGTTGCGGAATGTCCACGGAAAAAGTTATTTCCTGTTCTCAGTTCCCTTATAGCAGCTATAAACAGTCATTCCGGCACCAGCTTCTCCTTTTTTCTCTGTTGCAGTTAATATGACCAAACGAACTTGTCACGTTACTGAGAAACTGTAACAAAGCGTAAACTCCTTTATCCTGATGATACTGAAAAACTTTTAAAACTGTTACAAAATGCTGACACTGGAGGTTAATTCCTTCCATAAATGTTAAAAAAAATTCTCCTTACAGATCAACAATTATACACATTTTTAAAAATCCTTTTACTATTCGTGGAGCATCCACCATACGAGGGCTGTTACTATGGAAACGATCATGTATTGGAGCGAGCGCATTAATATAAATAACGCTGCGATTTGCAGCTTCACTACTGTCAGCTGCTTTTATAGAAAATGAATCAACATCTTCAGTCTGTATTGGGCATACGAACAGGCTTGGGTGTATGAGTGTGAGATGGAAAGCATACACAGACCGATGAGTGTGAGAGTGGGTGTCTACACTGACCTGTGTGGGTGTATGAGAGCTTCGACTGCTGTGTGTGTGAGTTTGTGAGTCCTCCTTTCAGGCATTGTAACATCTCTATTTACATCAACGGGAATCAAAAGGTCAGAGTGAAGTCCCACCGGTGCTGTGTGCCATCAGACCTCACCCTCATCAACCTGAACACACATCTCCTACACACTCCATACCGACACAATCTGTACCTTCACCCAGCGCTGCAGGTTTGATGTACGGCCACCGGGGGCAGCGGCACGACAGCGCCGACGCAGTGCAGTCATGACTCAGCTCCTCGACTCAATCTGTCACCCTACTGTCTGACTTTTAGTTTCACAAGTGCAATCTAAGGAATTTTGCAACAAAAAGAACTATTTTAAAATGTCATGTGAAACCAAACTGCATATTAATATAACTGGATCAATAACTGTTGGAAGCTCTCAAAGGAACCTTGAGTGAAAATATACAAGCTTGTTTCTTACAGAGATGACAGGAATACTGCACAGGTTCCACAGGTTTTTTTTTTCTCTTATTAACTTCAAGAGAGAGAATAAAGAAAGGCTAGTAAGGGAAAGACTGTTTATAGCCACTATAACATAAGTGAGAACAGGCACTTACCTGACGTTCCACAATCGGTCATAAATAAAACATCTTTCATAAATAGAACACTGCAGTTTTTGGCAAATCGCTGTGGAACAAGAGAAATAAAACAATCTGAAATACGCATCTATAGGAAAATAAATCAGCTTTGTGGTGGTAACAGTATCTCTACGTCATCACACCACCCCATCCTTGATTACACAGAGAGAGGTGAAGCTAGAGCGCAAGCAAACCAAACACCTGTGGTGAAACTCATCTCTTCTTTTTCATTACACAGATAGGTGACTAGCCTTTTACATCCATACAACACAAATTAGCCTACGTGTGCTAGCAATTTGTTAATTAGCTAATGCCTAGCTAACAGAATAAACAGCATCAACCATCGCAGCACACAAAAAATGAGAATCCTAGTCTTCGATACAGAAAACAATATAGTAGCGAAATACAGTAACACTAATGGATCAGAAACTAATCAATCTATCGGTTTTAAATGTCATATTTAACAGCCACCGAACACCCAAATTCTGTTGACTATCATCACAGCATCACAGATTCTAGAAAATTGACTTTTTGGCAACATCAGTGACTCCTCTGTTTCCCATGGCGTGCTCACAGGGCGCCCGCCTGAAGAACCGAGTGTTCCTGTTGATCCCATCGTGGCCAAGATGCCAGCACATACACACACATACACACATACACACACACACACACACACAGATTGCTTGTGGGACGAAGGATGTCTAATTGAGAGGAAGTGAAGGGAAATTACATTAGCATGCCTGGACAAAGTGAGTCACTTGTGAGATCTAATGAACATCAGAAATATAGAGAAAAGTTCTAACACATACACTCTCTGCTGACAGAGCAGGAACAAGGTCATAAAACAGTCACAAGGCTTTCATGTAGACACGAATATGGGCCAGACAGGCTCTTTATATTAATCAGGGCACAATAATGTTAGTGAAACCTAAATTCTAATTCATTCTTAAATAAATCGTTTTCTAGTCACACTAAAAGATGTCATGTGTCCTCAGATATCCTGTACATTTTTCTCATTTTAGCTTGTTGCTTAACAGCAGCCACAAATATTGAAGAACTTGACTTAAAATTTAACTCTGAAATCTGTCAGATTACATGTTAGCCAGCTAGCTGTCATTAGCAGAAGATTATTAAATTACCTTAATTATTCATTTGAAAATGATTAACTGACTACTATTGACTACTGATTAATTTATTTATTATTATCTTTAAAATCCTCTGAGAAACAGTTTCAAGTTAATAAGACATTACTATAATACATGTAGCGTTAGCAGTAAAGAATTATGAGCACAAAAATCCTTGTTAAGGATGCTTGTTTTAGCAAGCAGGCTAGCATTAGAAGTGAAAGTTTTAAACTATATAAATTCTCTCAGAAATCCTGTCAGGTTAGCGTATATTAGCTAGCCAATTGTTTCTAACAAAGATTATTAACGATCTTATAAATGATTTATATAACTGTCAGAAATCTTGTCTGATTAGCTGGTGTGAGCTAGCTGGTTAGCATTAGTCGTGACTGTAGATACATGAACATGAACAGATATGAAGTTCAAAATCCTCCCTGTCCTGCTGAGAGGCACCATGCTAGCCAGCTAGCTCGTATTAGCAGATAATTATACTAACAGATGTTTACAAATGCTGAAAATAACAGAAGATTCGTGACTAGTGTAAGCAGTGAAGCTTATAAACCTTCAGGAAGCCTGTAGGAAAATGTATAAACTGAAAAATTAGCATTAGATGGAAATATTATATATATTTACAAATTCTTCTCAGAAATCCTGTCAGGTTCGGTCATGTTATCTAACTAGAATTAGCAGTAGGCCTAAATATTATAAAAAAAAACATTATAAATCCTTACAGAAATCCTGTCAGGTTTGCTCTTGATACCTACCTAGCATTAGCAGAAAATAGGATAAATATTTACAAATCTCTTCAGGAATCCTGTCAGGTTTGCTCTTGTTACATAAGTAGTATTAGAGGTTGATCTAAATTTTATAAAAAGTATTATTATACAAAATTATTATTATTCCTTTCAGAAATCTTGTCACATTTGTTAATGTTACCAGGCCAGCCTAGCCTAATAAACCTTTATGAATGACTTCTCAGGTTATACTCTCTATTAGCCAATTAGTTAGTTTTAGCAGTGAAAATTATGAAATAATTATAAATGATATAAATATCCCTCTCGGTATAGCAGAGGTTTTATGTTATGTTTTATGTTAGCAGTCATTGCTAAGTGGAATTATAGTGTAGTTTTAATAGAACTAAATCTTTTCTTAATAATTTATGGACACATCTGAGAGAAATGCTATCATTCCCAACAATTTCATCTCACACCACTGTCTTCGGATACAAGTCTTAACTGCTTTATCCTAGCTAGCTAACTCAAATTGGACATTAGGTATTTTATGATTGATGTCCATATTCCCCAGTTGCCTAGCAACACCGCTTTCATGATTCTAAGCACTTTCCAAGGCCACTCTCATTTCCTTATATGGCCGCAATGACGCCTGGGTTTTATATTATTTGAACTCAATAACACACTTTTGCAGAAAGACTTTATTTAATAAATCGACCAAAAATATATATTCAATAAAATCATCTCGGGGCTAAAAACAGATTTGATATCGATCGGATAAAATGCCATTTGGCTTCTCTCAGGTCACTAACGCCTACTTCCTGCTGCAGGGGAACTGATACACATGCCCACTTAGCACACACTCCGCTTGAGGAGAGCTTTAGGGCCGATCCGGGACACATACAAGCACACACACGCACACGCACACGCACACGCACACACACACACACACAGAGCCCTGAGAGAGGATCTTCTTCAGCTCAAGAGGTTTCTCTGAGCAGCCGCCTGTGGAACAGCAACAATCCCTCAACCAATCAGCTTAAGCGCTTTCACAGCAAATTTGCATATCAGCAATCCTGGGTCTCAGGTGACACCGCCCACTTTTCCTCTCTCTCTTTCTCTCTTTCTGTCTCTCTCTCTCTCTCGCTCTCTGAATTCTCTGCCAGTCGCTCTTCCTCTCTGTCCTCCCCCTCTATCTTTCTCACTCTCTCATCCACCATAACATTACTTCATTGCCTCTTCTCTCTGTCTGTCTTTCTTTCTTTCTTTCTTTCACACTCTCTTATTCCTCCTCTTCCTCTCTGTCTGTCTCTCACTCTTTCGTTCTCTTTTCCCTTTCGGTCTTTCTCTCTCGTTCTCTCTTTCATTTCTTTCTCATGCTCTCATCCACTCTCTCTTTCCCTCTGTCTGTCCTTCTTCTCCTTTCTTTCTCCTTCTCTCTCCCTGTCTTTTACTTTCTTTCTCTTTCTCTGTCTGAGCCACTCCACCTTTCTTTCTGTCCTCATCTTTCTCAATCTCTCATCCATCATTTATCTCTTTCCCTCTCTTTTTTCTCTTTCCTTCTTTGTCAGTCACTTTCCCTTTCCCTCTCTCTTATCCATTCACTCCCCCTGTCCCTGTCTTTCTCTCTTCCTCTCTATCCTTTCTTCCTTCTCTTAATCTATCAGCCTCATATCATCCTCTCTTTCTCTCTTGGTCTCTCTCTTATGGTCTGTCCTTCGCTCTTCCTCTCTGTCTTTCTCACTCTCTCATCCATCCTCCCTGTCTCACTTGTTCTCTCTTACAGTCTATCCATATCTCTTTGTCTCTCCCTTTTTCCTTCACTCTTGCCCTCTTATCTCTCTGCCTCTCATTATGTCACATTATTCACCCCGCTAATGCTTCCATTCTCTTTCCTGCTTTCTGTCTTTCTCTCTCTGTATTTGCCTTGTTCTTTCTCTTTCTCTCTCTCTTTCTCTCTCTCTCTCTCTCTCTCTCACTGTATGTTTATAAATCTCATGGTGTTTAATCTCTTAAAATCTTATCTTAATCGCTTAAAACTTATTATATATATAAAATGTATATTAAATTATAATTTAATTGTGGGAATTCATCATCTGATTAAAATCTAACCTGAATATGCACCAGCTATAGAATGAGGTTTAAAAAAAAAAACCCTAAGCATTAATCCCATGCCGTGATTAGTATCAGGCAGGTGCAGAGAGAAAATGTGATTATGAAAATTTCCCCACTTCCCCTGCTGTTAGCCCGAATGCAAACAAGGCGGCCCTGAAATGGCTGACGCACCGGCGCGATGGAAACTCTGCGGCTGTCGCCGGGGCAACATGACTCAGCTCCAGGGGGCGTGGCCAAGAGCTGGAGCTGTCAGTCACGTGCTTCGGCAGCAGGTGGACTCATGTAATCCCTAGCAGTGACGATGACACCGTGTCCTGCTGAGCCACACACACACACACACACACACACATATGCTCCTGGCTGGCTATACCTGCGCTCACCTGGCCCTGGGGGGCGGGGCACCTGCGTGGTACAGGAAAAGAGAGAGCAATGGAGGAACGACAGGTTGTCTGATGTGTCCACCTCAAAGGGCGCACAGGTGCCTGGTACCGAAACATGCAGGTGGAGAACAAAGGACTACAGCACACACACACATACACACACACACACACACACACACACACACATCATTTCAGTCCAAATGCGAGTGAGTGAGTGCAGCCACAGCATTCACAGGCTCGAATGTGTTTAAATTTGAGGAGCAGAAGAATGAAAAAATAAAAATGGAATTGCTGCTGAATCTGTCACGAACTCCTTGCTTCTTTTTTTCTTTTTCTCCATTTCATGAGTCATGCTTTCCCTCATTCAGTACCTACATTAACACCGGCTAGCTCCAAACAACTCATTTTCATCCCTTGCTCATAATATTTTCCTCAACATTAAAGTCATATTTCTGCTACAGGGATGATGATGATGATGATGATGCACTTAATACACAAACGTGATAAACCTCTGCACATATTTTAAAGGTGCACTATGTAGGATTTAGGGGCTCTATTAGCAGAAATGGACTATAATATTCATTAGTGTATAATCAGCTGTAACTACGAATCGTTGTGTTTGCATAAGTTTAGAACGAGCCCTTTATATCTACACAGGGAGCGGGTCCGCTACAGTAGCCCAGAACGGACAAACCTCTAATACACGCATGGAAATATATAATAGATGAAAAAAAATGGAGACAGAATGTCTGTTCCTTTGTAAACTTTGTATAAAAACTCTGTCTGCTGTTACTGGAAAATACTCAATGCTATGTGGTAATATTAATTCCGCCTCATCACATCGTCCCGTCGTTGATTATTTTCCAATAACAATACAAGAAGTTACTTTATCTTTATAATTTACACTTTAATAAGAATGTTTTACAGGGCTGAGTTGAAAAAATGAAAATGATGAAATGAAAGATACCTTCAGTTAATGACGACGAGTCAAAAACAAAAACATCAATTTTCCATGTTCTCTTTTTCCATTTCAGATAAATGTCGCTCTTTCTGCTTTCCTCGTCGATTTGGCTCAAAACATCTCCTTTTATAATATACAACAAAACTGAAAAATATTTTTCCTAGGATTTCTCTGTGACTTTTTTCCCCACAGTATTCCTGTGAATATTTTATTACTGCTATCACCTTGTGACCCTCTGAGGCACAACAGGAAATAAAGGCTCTTAATTCCTCTCATATCCCTTATTTTGCTGAGAAGGATGTCGGTATCTCCATCACTACTTCCTGTAAAATCACTCAGATTGAGATAAAGATAAAAAAATATGGGGATTTTAAATAAACTGTATCCTTTTACTGCAACAAACAAATCATCACAGATAATCAGGTTTAAACTCCTATCTAAGCCCAGATCCACACATTCCTCCTCTTATAGTTCTGTTTGCATATGAATGAGGAAGCTCGCATCATAAAGCAGGACATTTCACTCACATTACTCCGTGACTGCTTAAAGGAGATTTCTGCTTATTTACACATTCAGCTAGTTTTGGTGTCGTTGACGTGCGTAAGAGCATTAATTACTGATAAAGAGAGCAAAACAGGTTTTATTTAGCACAGGTGCCACGCTCACGTGACGCTACTGCCGTCATGCTCCGCGTGTTATTTGGAATTATTCATTAATCCACTGAACTCGAAACTCTGGAAGGTGATTTTTTACAGTTCCGATCGAAAAGCTTTCCGATGCTTCGGTTCGGAATAACACGGACATCCGGAGCAAAATCATACTTGCGCAGCTAGTCTCTGAATTCGATAAACATTTAAGAGAATCTGGACGGATTATTTCTGCGTGATCGGTGATGAGAAACGGTGTTTTGTTTCATCCGTGAGCACGCAGTCAAATTCACGTAGATGTAGTCTCTGATACGCATGCGAAAGGAAAATAATATTTGTGCAAACTTAATATAATATCATGAAAACAGCTGAAATCCTTAAAAAAGAGAGCCATCAGCTCCAAGCGGATCGTCGTCAGGACCCAGATTACAGATCCCGATTAAAGTCCTGGAAGGACGTGTAACCTTTAAAACACGTTGTTCTGGTCTCGGAGCCGTCAGACGACAGTGCTGACCTCACACACTGGCTGATCTGTTTACACACATCGAGCTGTTAAACAGGACCCTGAGCGCCTCTCGCATGCCGCACCGTGACCTGCGCTGGAGGTCGAGCGGCTCACGTTTCCTGCTCTCAGATCGCTTTACCTGACGCTCGAGCGAGGACTGATGAATCATTGGGTCTGAGAGGCTCTTAAAGCTGCAGCGCTCTCAGTCTGTTAGCCGTTAATACACTCCTACGACGGTCACATGACTTACTAATCACTACCTAACGCGTGTGCGTATTCAGAACACACGGCTTTTCAGTGTTAACGCAGACACTTTTTGTGTTTTTTCAGTAATTAAGCAGGAATGATGTAATGAATTATGGATTCTGATTGGTCAAAAGCTGCACATGACAAGTTTATATTTAATGCGCTCGGTCTAACACATTATCGTTTCCTTAGCAACAGCTCAGTCACAGGGACTTGTACAGCGGAGACATAACCGGATGAAAAAACGTGCGTAATCACTGCTTTTGTGACGAGATATTTATTTATAGCGTTTATGGAAGGAGTCTCCGGTGTCATTATTTTTGACACAAGTGAAATTAATGGACAATTAATTGAGGAGGAATCTTGTGTCATTTTTTTTTTTTTGTCATTTATTTGTTTCCAATATTTACTGCTGAAGACAGCCAGGTGACCACGAGCAAACGTGTAAAATGCATAAACAAACCAACGAACAAACAAATACATTTGTGCCGTTGGTCATTTTGGTCATTTCCCCCTACAGAATGACTGAAAGCATTTGTAAATGTTTATAATCAGCTATGAGTCAGGAATATTTTTTCATTTTGATATATTTTATTGTGACGTAACTAAATGATGAATGAACACAGGCGCATTAATTCTTTTCCTGTTTTTTTGTTTTGACAGGATTTCTGAAGAGGTTTGTAAATGCCCATAAAAGCGCATGACTGGAATATTTTCTGTCGTTCGAACAAAGTTTTTCTGCTCAGGCGTGCGAGTCGCGTTCGACGGCGAAACTGTGCCGAAATCATTCAGCATAAAACCTGAGCTAAATGTCATGGCGTGAATGTCTTCACCAATATGCAAATGTGAAATATGCAAATCAACCCACTAAACAATCCGGTCTTACTGTGATCCTGTCAGGACTCGGACGTGCAGCTGTGGTTTTGGAGGAATCGCAATTAAATAAACTCAGCTGTGTAACTGGAACATCAGTTATAAATATTAATATAAATAATAATATAATAATAATGGTTTGTCCGTATTGTGTAGCTTCGGTGTTTGTGTTGTTTACTGTAGTGAAGATGAGCAGCTGTGTTGTCCTTTAGGAACCTGTCCTGACACACACACACACACACACACACACACACACACACACACACACACACACACACCAGCAAGGCTCCACAGAGAGGATGGTGTGTTATGAGCTCTGATGTGCAGACAGATGTGTCTCATAGTCATGGGGATTGAAAAACAACCAACCTCTCTTTCATATCTTTCACTCTCTTTCTCCCTCTCTCTCTCCCTCTCTCTCTCCCTCTCTCTCTCTCTCTCTCTCTCTCTCTCTCCCTCTCACTCTCTCTCTCTCGCTCTCTCTCTCACTCGCTC
>JAQQZU010000011.1:21569460-21593218 GCA_030068025.1 Parauchenoglanis punctatus
GTGTGTGTGTGTATGTGTGTGTGTGAGAGAGAGAGAGAGAGAGAGAGAGAGAGAGAGAGAGAGAGAGAGAGAGTGCATGCAGCATTGAAGATAAGCCTACTGCCAAGTCTTCCAGCGCTGCCAGACCCTGGCAACAGCAAAACACATGCACAACCTGGGAATACGTGTACATGTGGCTTCCCAACCTGGGAATATGCAGACACACACACACACACACACACACACACACACACACACACACACACACACACAAGCATGTCTGCATAGGCCACGCAAACACCCATGCTTTTCTACAGCTCTAATACACACACTAACATCCGTTTCATCCTATCCTGGGAATACACACACACACACACACACACACACACACTCTCTTGGCTCTTTGACAATCAAAACATCTCTCTTATTGGCAAGCAGAGATGTTGAGATGAAGCGGATGTTTGTTAGTGTCTTGAAAAATAAATAAATATATTTTAAAAAATTAATTATATAATAAAATTACTTATTCATAAACAGTTTAAATTAAAAAAAGGGAAAAACATGTAATATTTAATATTAATATATTACATTATATATATTCTGAATATATTATGTATATTAATAAATATACATATTTAATGCAAGTCCAAAAAGTGTGTGTTTTTTTTCTGTTATATTTGTGGCAAAAATCAAGTGTATGGAATACTGAAGTGTTTGGAATACTAAGGCATATGGAATACTGAAGTGTTCGGAATACTAAGGCATATGGAATACTACTCTCTATTAATTAGAACAGTTTCTAATAACCAATTTAAAGCACACAACACAGGATTATTTGAGATATCCAACAAATATTTAAATTTAATTTTTTTTAACCCTGTCCATGGAATGCTGAGGTGTAAGGAATAATGAATTGTACGGAACACCACACTCCAATGTTAAATAGAACACTTTAACACAGCAAACACAATAGTATTATTAACTAGCAGACAGATATATACTGAGAAATATTCAAATGTAATTTCACTTTGTGCCAAGAAACACGCTGTACGGAATGCTGATGCTCCTTGCAAGCTTGTGTTTGGAATTCTGACACTACATGGTGATTATGCTTAGATTAGTTTCTTTGAAAACTACTGATCCAAATTTTACCCCTCAAAATGCAAAAAAACCATCACAGCTGTATAAAAATGTGCACTTCGGTAATCTCCACTAAAAGAACATTCCCGGAATTCCGAGCTCAAATGCTAGCTAGCCATGGGTAACAGCGTCACGTTATTTACCCTGATGTTTAGCTTTGAGGGTTTGGGTCAATGTGATTTTCAAAATAAACTGATATGCATTCACCTCTGATTTTCCGCCATGTTTAAACATGGATGTAAACATGTAATGCTATGTCTGGAATGGATCATGGGAAATTTCATAGGTGTATAGAGCTGTAGAGAGTCCTAGTGGTAGTAGAGTTTTCTAGTAGTAGTAGTGTTTAATTACTAAATAATTATTACATTTAATTACTAAATAATGATTGTACTATCAATTACTTTAGCAAACCTAGCACAAACCACTAAGAATTTAAAATATTAGAATTAATGAAATGCAAAAACGCCACAGCCTGTCCATCGGTTTAGATACGCGCTAGCTTGCAAGGCTAACATCACAACAGCTCGAAAGATGGACTGCTACTCTCTAAACTATGAATGTTCAGTTAGCGTTTAAAAGAATAAAGACATTTTTGTTATCTAAATGGTTTACCTCTTTTTTTTCCTTCTTTTTTTTACCATTTTGGAATCGAAACAGGGCATCGATAAGAAGCTCTTAGCCCTAAGCATGGAAACGATACTTAACCTTACTCTTTACAGCACAGAAAAGAGTTCATATGTGTAAAAAAAGCCAGTTTACTGAATATTTAGACGTTCCTCACAACAACAACAACAACAACATGATAAATACTGACAGTGTAAAAAGCCAAAGTCGTCCTCAAAAAACCTCCTTCCAAGAAATTTGATCACTTATACAATGAAGCTCCACTTCACAATAAAGCTTTCCAGTGTGAGTTATAAACAGTCGAACAATACGGTTTGTGATGGTGTGATACGGTGATATTTTTAGACTAGGCTATTATATAGTCGTAAAATTAGAGCGTAGATTCAGGTGAAGATGCTGTGGCACTCTCTTTCACACACCTCCTGTCCCTCCTGTCCATCTTTAATTTGGTGCTCTGACCTGGATTAGCCTCGGCTGTTCCCCATTTGTTTGTGTTAGTCACCCAGAGAGAGAGAGAGAGAGAGAGAGAGAGCGAGCGAGGGAGAGACAACTGTATCCTTGTTTCAATTAGGGCCAGTCACAAAGTGCTGACTCCACCGGCCTCTGTTTGGGACGCTGCCAAAGAAACACAACCTGAACGCTCCGAGGCTGGAGGCCAAACCTACTTCAGGGACACTAAGCCACTTCACACGCACTCCTCTCCGGCCGCTCCGCTGCGTTTACCATCCAACAGCTTCTGTTAAGAGATTTGAAGCTGCTGGCAGCCAATCAGAAGGAGACATCAGGATCTTAATTACTGCAGTTCGTCGGTTTTAGGGGTATTGTTGCATTTTAATCAGCGCACAAGACAAGAAGACGTTCATTTTAGAGCAAAATCAAAGCTGATCTGCACAGAAACCATGGGCCGGTTTTAGGGAACTCACCGAGAAAGAGTTTAAAAAAGAGTAGTTTTTAAAAAGAAAACATAGTTATATGTATATGTACTGTGTTTCAAGACAAAAAGCGCAAATCAGTTCTGAAAATAAATATCTGCGATTGGCTAGATCGAAAATTCATTCTAAAAAAAAAAAGATTTTTTTTTTTTGTTAATAAATTGTAATATTTCTCTTTTGTTTTTTCTTTTCATTCTTTTCATTTTTTTACAAATCAAAAAGTCATAAGAAAAGAAACTGAAGCATAAAAAAAAAATCATTATTAGAAAAGGAAAGGGAAAAGGAATACATTTAATGATTATCATATTCATTTATGGTCGAGATCACTAACCTATTATTATTATATTTATTATAATTTATTAATTACTTACATAATGATTTATTCTTTTTTTTTAATTATTTTGTTATTTTGTGTTTGTTTAAATGATTTCTTGTTCCTTTTATCTGCCACTCCTTGACAGTAAAAAAAAAAAAAACCTATAATAACTAAATACAGATTGCGCTGTAATAAACACTCAGTAAAGTAGTGAAGCTAGCTAACGCGGCCGTTAGTTTTCACCGAGTCAGCGCGAGAAGCGTCTCCTCTGCATCCTCATTGCTCGGCTCCTGAGACGAGGTGAATGCAGGTGAGTTTTGCACCAAAACGCTTGGGTTATGTTCAGAATCTCTTTTAATCTCTCTGTGCTTGTAGTTCTTTTTAATCTCAGTGTCATTTCTCTGAAGGATTTCTTTTCTCCTGCTAATCCCTTATACGGATGCAGCGTACGCGACGTCTGGGCTTCCGACAAATTTGCAGTCTGTCCTGGAAAGAATGATCCAAAGATCCAAAGATAGGGCAGCAACAAACATTCCATCAACTTCACAAACCTGATCATTACATTTATTTGAAAATGGTTAAATAAGTAAAAAATAAAAGTTATCATCCCAAAGATGATTATTTATATATTAATAAACAACTACACGCCTACATGGCTAGCAGACTAGCATGCAGAGCACTCGACTACTGGAAATGAACTGCACTGGTAAGTTTTTTGTGAAAGGAAAATCAAATGATGACTAATCCAAAATGCTAACTATTCACGTTATCGCAAAAGTCAACCTGACAGAATTAGAAATGTAGGCTACTTGGTGGTTGATAGAAAATTAACCCCAGCTTTACATTACTTATTTGTGCGCATTCTTTTAAAATGTTAATCAGTGATGAAAATTGTCTTCTTGTTATTGAAAATTTTGCTAACCAACAATCCACCGTTAGCTGAACGCTAAACTTACTGTGTTTTTTTTTTTTTTTTGTAAAAAGTCAAATGACTAGTCATGTAAACCAAAAGACAACTCAACTCCATTGGAAATGTACTTTAACTTTAACTAAACGCTAGTTATGTGCGGATTTTCTTCTAAAAATTTAATCAGTCGCCAAAATTGGAACTTTTGCTAATCAACAATCTAACAGTAGCGAGACACTAGACACTGGGGCATCTTGAAAAAATGTCTAAAATGGCTTTTGATGGTTAATTCAAACATGCTAACTAGCCAAATTAGCTCACCAGAGAACTAGAGAGTTGGCTAGCGTTACCTATATGCTAGGTGTGCGCAACTTCTTGTGTGTAAAGTTTACTTAACCGTTGCTTTGTGAAAATCAAAAATAACCCAAGAAATTAGCCTGAAAGTCAATTTCTGTTGTATGCTAATAATTTTTCCAAATAAAGACTTCCGATTGGACGGATACGCGTGGCGTTCTGTCTTACCTCCTCCCATTGGTGGATGTATCTGATGAGGCGTGAGAGGCGGAGCAGACGCAGCAGGCTGAGGATCTTGGTGAAGCGGACGATGCGCAGCGCCCGCGCCGTCTTGTACACCTCCGAGTCGAAGCCCTTCTCCACGATCAGAAAGATATAATCCACGGGAATGGAGGAGAGAAAATCCACCACGAACCAGCTCTTCAGGTAGTTCATCTTAATCACCTTGGGGTCCAGGATGATCTCCGAGCTCTCCTCGTTGACGATTCCCGTGCGGAAGTTCATGACCAGGTCCACCAGGAAGATGGTGTCCGAGGCCACGTTGAACACCAGCCAGGTGGTCGTGGTCTGCTCAGAAAAGAACGTTATTCCTACAGGGATGATGATTAGGTTCCCCATCATCATGATGAGCATGATCAGGTCCCAGTAGAACCTGCCGTGGAGATAAAAATAGCAGCTGGTCAGAGATTTGCTTCACACACACTTACACACGCACATGCTCGCCAGGCAAGCTAATCACAAATTCCAAGCTCTTTAATGAAAAGAAACTTGGGATAGGGAGGTTAATGAGGGCATGCGAATGTTCTCAGCCTTTCACAAACTCCATGGTTGCACTTTCTTCATGCTTAACATGCACCAGCTGCTACAGGGCTCGAGAGATACCCAACGAGCTGAGAATGCATGTTCCCGGGATTAGCATTGAAAGTCGGGCATATAAAAGTTCCCGGATCTGAAATTCCACACATTCTGGCTTAGAACTGATCTTAGCCTGCGTTCACACTACAAAGCAACGAGTCACTTGTGGGCGTGGCCTTTCCAGCATTGGTTTTTTTTTATAAGAAACAGTAGTAGCTATTTATAATATCTAAAGCTAACTATTGAAACACACATTAAGTAACACACTGTGAAACTTGCTTGTTTGATTTTCATGTTACATGCTAGGCTTCTGAATAGCTTCAGCTTCAAATTAAGTTAGCAAAGCTAGCTAACTGTACTAGCTAACTAGATAACTGGACTAACTGTAATGAGCTAACTCTGCTACAAATTGTCTCATTTTTACTTTTTTCCCCTAGGTTTCACAAATTGTACAATATTTTCTAATTATATTTAAGCTAATTCTCGCACTTAGCCTATTTCTAGCATGCCTGTTTGTTATTATTTTTACAGTAGACAAAGAACACCAAAATACAGTTAGCCATATCACCTTTACCTTTATACTATCTATATATTTAAATTAGCATTTGAATTATCTAGCTGAAATTCACTAGCATTATCGTAGCAAATGATAAAGAACTGGTCCTTATAAAGAGAATTAGCAGGTTTTGGATTTAAACATTTACAGGTCATAACATTTGCCTTACATGAATCACCCAGTACTGCTTATAAAATGTTTAATTACTGAGATATTCTATAGAGAAGAAGTCGGGATCGCTGCTGTTTTCCAAACCGAATATGTTGTTAAAGCTAGCTAGCAAGTTTGCTCATTTAGCTAGCTAATAATAAAGCGTCTATGATGTCAGAATTAGTGTTTTTGTACAGGTAGCTTGCCATTGTGGATGCTAATAAGTCAGTATATGTTTAAACATGACAAAAAAATAGGTTTTTTTTAGATGTTCTTATTTTAACTTTACAGTTTATCATTTCAGGGAAAATAATGAAAAAGATTTTGATGAGTCATCATGTTCTCGACCGATTCTCATCCGGTTAAACGGTCTCTACAGCGCATTATGTCCCGAAGCGGCCGCAATAAGCAGCTAGTTACATTCGAACGTGAGTTTCGCTCATGTCCTGTATTTACTGTTTGTTAGCGTAAACCAATAGCGTATTTGTTGTATGACCAAGTAGTGAGCAGAACGGGTCCACTTTTCCGAATCGAGCTCTTCCTGTGAGCGGCAGTTCTATAAAAAAACACCTCATCTCTTCCCGTCTCTCGTCTCTCACCCTCTCCGAATCCCGACAGCCAGATCCGAGCCGTCGATCAAAACGCAAAACGTCTGACAGCCTCTATTTTCACCTGCTGCTCTTTTATTAACCTTTGGTTGCACCTGGGACGAGCTGGGCAGCCTGGATCCCTGCGTCAACGGCAGCTTCCGGAAAATTCCACTCGATGATAACTTCCGCCAAGCCGAGCTGCGCTTCACGCCGAAGGAGTTTACTAATCGTTTCAAAGGTTTAATATGCGATATTTGACAAGAAGCTATTACAAAAAAAAGCATTAAATCACCAACCATGATATCAGTTCAGTGGTAGTTAGCTAATAACCAAATTATCTATAGCAGCATATATTTAAAAGTCATTTTCCATAGATACACTTTACTTGAAGAGGAATTACTTTGGCACTTCACAAGCTTTGCATAAATACTTTATAAAGCAATACTGAAGGATTTATGATGTTGATGTCATGAGAAGACCCATGCTGAAGAACCTCAATCGCTAGCTAGCACTCACCAAGCGGGACTGTCATGGCCGCCACACTGCTGTATTGTATAAATTCTGCATAAGGAGCTTTAATAAAGTCTCTGTTTTACAGTACAAGCTATTCTTACAATCTTTTCAGCTCTAAAATATTGGGTTTTTTCTCCCTCGAGCAGCTGCTCATGCCTGGTTCACGCTTCACCAGATGTGCTCCTGTAACCCTGCTTTCATATTAAAGCCACAAAGTGAGACGCCACTGTTCACTTCTTACGTCCGTGCGTGACACGGAGCCATGAGCTCAGTGACATGCCATTTGAATGAGAAGTATAGACACGTAGTAAAAGGTCATCAGTATGGTGAAGGCTTCTATAAGGAGACGTTGATGCAGCAGTCAGCAAAAGGTAAAGTAGATCAAATATAATATAGAAAGAGTGTTTATAGCTGCTATAATGTAAGTGAGAACAGAGAGAACATAATGTGTTTTATACAGAGAGATCAGTGGCCTGATCCTGTGCTCCGACGTTACTTCGCTTCTTTTTTTTGTACCAACAGGAAGTTCCCAATTACAGTTTGAGTCACAGGAATGAAAGAAAAACTGTGGCTTCACCTTATCCTTTCATATACATCATGAAGAATAATAAAGCATTAATGATACCACACATGCACACACACACACACACACACACACACGTCCATACAGGAAGTTGTGGAAGTCCACAAATAGTGAAAGGAGGATGAAACACGACACCACGCTTTGCAGTTCAAGCAAACATGTACAGTATACACAAGAACACACACACACACACACACACACACACACACACACACACATAAAGAGCACTCAGCTATGCAAAGTACACATTACACACTCTCATGTACTCCTAAACCTCACACGAGCTCAGAAAGCATGCAGCTATGCAAAATGAATATTGGGTTTTTTGGCACCTCCTACACACTCTTCTGCATCCTCAATCTCGTTTTTTCGATAGCTGTGCTAATGTGACAGGCTAAAGCTAGCAGGCGCAGGGAAATGTCCCAGTCACTGATAACAGCATTCATCTATACAAAAATAGATGCTTTCAAGAATCGTATCTGGTGCTGAAAACCCCACCGGTGCCTCCGTAACAGATCCGCTTTGAGTAACCGAAGCGTCAGGGCCTTGCTTTATAAATATCTCCAGATCATGTTTCTGATAATTGTGCGTCCTTCGCCCTAAACCGGGCATCCTGCTGCTTGATCATATCCACGGCAGGTACTTTTATGCCTGTCAGTGGTGTGTTATGCTCAGGAGCTGGGCTCGAGTTACGTGTCAGCCTCGCTGAAGCGTGTAACAGGACATGTGCGCCACTATAATAGAGCTCCAGAAACTAAAGCCATGATGATGCTGTAATTGACAGCTGGTAGTTTTCAGAGGTGGGACGGTGGCCATGTTTGGGACCATCTGTCTCATCGGCGAGTTCCAGAGAGCAGTGAAGGTCACAGGGGGCCGACGCAGACGTCTCATGTGTCCCCGTGTCTCTCACCGTCCCTGCTGTGCCTCTGTATTTAACAGCGACACGTGAAACGTAAACACAGCAACCACCTTCAGGTTCAAGTTCATCTTTGCTTGCTTTATGTATAACAAATACAATAAAAGACTCATGCTGCTGAGGTGCTCATATTCTCATCAGATTAATATGAATTAAGCATCAGGTTAGAAGAAGAAGAACAAGAAGATCAAGAAGAAGAAGCAGAAAAACAAGAAGAAGCAGAAGAAGAAAAAGAAGAACAGGAAGAACAAGAAGAAGAAGCAGAAGAGGAAGAAGTAAAAGAACAAGAAGAACAAGAAACAGAAGAAGAAGAAGAAGAAATAAATGACCATGTGGCATGATTGGTATAAGAACATTAGCACACTTGGGAACTTTGCTGTTATTGGAAAATAATCTACAACAGGCTTGTGTGATGAAGCCGAGTCACTGTTACCTCCCCGAAGTGAAAGATTTTTTTCTGTAACGTCCTGCAGTGCTTTTTATGAGACAGTAATCTGTCATTGCTTACAACTTTTATTTGTAAAAGACTGGTGTCATATTTTTTATCCATTTATAGTTACATTTAATGTTGAGGCATCAGCAAAACAAACAAACAAAACAAACTAAAAGCTTGGCATCTTACCAAGAACCCACAAAGTGTAAACTCCTCTGTCCTGAAGAAGATCCAGCTTTACGTCTGAATGTTACAAAGTGCTGACACCGGAGACGCCGTTCAGAAATGGAACATAAACATCTCCTTACCGCAGAAAACAGAAAAGTAGATTATTAGAAAATTAGAAAATGAATAGCTTCTGACCAATCAGAATCCAGAAGTCAAAAAGCGCTGCGCGATAATTATTTATACAACACCAAGAGACTGGTATAAGCGGCTCTTAAAAGACCGATTTGGATTTCTGTGCATTAGCATTAATTCTGTGCCCCTCTGCTTGGCCTGGTGGTGCGTTCGCTGTACCCTAACATCACCCCGTGTTGCTGAATTTAGGCCAGAGCTCTGCGCTGCAGGTGGAAAAACAGAGCTAGACTAATTAAAGAGCACCAGAGGGCATCATTTTGGAAAAAGTGAGTCGCATTCAACAAGGACCTTCATCAGACTTTAGGACACGTCTCTGAAGCGGGCTGGAAAAAAGAGAGGGAGAGGGAGAACAGTAGAGGCAGAAGGAAAGAGCGAGCTAGACCAAAAAGCATCAATAATGCAAGGAGAAGTTGCAGCCCCCTAAAAATAGACATTAAACTTGGTTTAGAAATCGAATGTTGTTTGACGCTGAGGAGGAGGAGGAGCTCGAATACAAATCCTGCTTCTCTTTTTTTCCCCGTAAACAGCGTTATTTATTTATAAGCCCGAGACTCAATCTGAGATCGGTTTCTGTCTGATAAATCCATACTCCGGTGAAAGAGACAAACTCTCTAACAGGTTTAGTTTCTCACGAACCTGAAAGTTTCCATCACATTTATAATTAACTCATAGCATATATCGCTTCATTTATAAAACAATAGATGTTCCAGAAGAATTGTGCCAAATGCGGATATAACATGATAAATAACTTTATGCACAAAATTCCCAAATTTCACCCCGATATCAGTCGATCAGTCGAGATAACTGGCCGGAAATGGGCTAAAATGCTAATGTAGCTCATAACCGTCGTTTCATCTCATGACCTGTGACTGGAGAATTGAAGAGGAAAAATAAAGCTTGGAAGGAAGTCGCAGAGATCCTACGTAGCTAGTACAGTTCGCTTCCTCCGCTAATCTAATCTGAAAACGAAGTTGATCAAAAATAAATCTTACGTGTATAAATCTTATAGTTATCTGTAGGCTGTAAATTTTGGTAACTAATACAAACCTAGACAAACGGCGCGATAACTAGAGCATGAGTTGCAGGTAGGAGGCGTGGCCTAACATCTGAAAAAGCGATTATGTGCATTTAATGTTATTGTAATGTGCACTTATTTTGCGACGGCGTTACTCATGTCCTTGGGGTCATAGTTGTTTATTACTTTTTAGCTTCTCTTACGTAGGAGCTACGTTAGCCTTGCAGCTCCAGTGCGAAGCAAAACCACATCTCAGCTAACCAAGGGTGTTTTGGACTGGCATGTTCTCACAAGTGGAACAAACAGGTAGAACACCTTCATTGCCATCTGGATGGGAATAAAATCACAGAGTCTCGTCTGTAAAGGACACAAACGCAGCACTATTTACCCTCGGAAAAAGGCTAAAGTCACCCTCAGACGCAGAGAGAGCTACGGCGTTAAATAATGGCATGTCAGAATTCCTCAGTATCAGCTTCTCCTTCCCTCTATTATAAATCACAGCCTGCATTTGAGCCGAGGAAAAAGCGACAGCTGAACTGCATCACGCCGGAGACGGACACGGCAGAAATATGACAGAATTTCAAACCGGCTGATTTTCTGAAGACGGTGAATAATGAATTTTATGAACCATTCATTAATCTTTACGCCACCTGCGTATTAAGTGGGATCGTGGGATATCAGGTTTCTGTCGGTGCTTCAAAACCTCCCACAAAGGACATGTGCTCGGTGTTGTCATTAGTCCTCATTCACTGGCCGCTTTTTCTTCTCCTCTATTCACGTGGCCCGGTCAGCGATAAATAATGTGTGGTCAGACCAAAGGGTTGATTAGTTTTCTATACCAGCAGCTCTGACAGCAGCGCAGCCGCAAATCACAGCTTTACACTAATGCTCGTTCTAATGCATTATCGTTTCTATAGCAACAGCTCATTCACAGGGAGCTCGATGTAAACAGATTAAAAACCGTGTGTAATGGTTGACGTGGTGAAGTTTTCTGGAAGGAGATGTTGCCTCGTTGAACACGTACAGCGTCAGCACTTCGGAACAGTCAGAGGTAAAGCTGGAACTTGAAGGTTTCTACCCTCTTCAGCAAACATGACGACGCTGTTTATAGCTGCTGTAGCGTAAGGAACAGGAACAGGAACCTGTCACGCAGAGCTGTAAATGGATCAATAGTACAACATGACATTCTTAACCAATTGAAAATTTCTGAGGAATTAAACACTTCAGGACGTGCTGGTATAGAAACTAATCAACTCCATGTTAGCACCGTTAACTCCACGTCCCGTCACCCTGTTGTTGATCATTTTCCTGTAATTGCACAACGCAGTGTTTTTACACTTACACAAACGAATTCTGGAGGCACGTTGGAGTTAAAAGATGGCGATGCAGCAGTACTGATACACTGGGGAGCAACAAAACAACATAAAAATTGAACATGTTGTTCGGAGAAGAGCTTTATGGTGTTTTGGCTCGCTTACAAGGCATAAAAATATCACAGTTTGATGGAAAGCCTTCTGGAATTGCATTCTAAAGAACATAAAAACTGAAACTGGAGAGTCTTCTGGCCCAGTTTCAGACCGAAGACTTTTTTCGTGTATGAGCTGCATTAGCTTCCAGGTGCTTTAGGGTCCCTGCCCTCCTGCCCCTGGAATATGGTCCGTAATTTCTGTAGTAACGCACCTCACGTAAAACATTAACCAGTGCAGTAACAAACTACCGTACCTGTCCGATTATCCCTTCTACCATAAACACATTGTACAAACGTCTGGAGACAAAAGTTCTCCGAGCCGTTACAGTCGTAGCTCATTTATACCTGTTCTTGTTCTCGGCACACGTTTATGCTATTATATTAGATATACAGTACGGATGTTTTCATGTTTACAGAGTAGCACGCCGCTCCAGCAGCTACGTTATTTTCTGCGTTTGTTTGTTGCTTTTATGCTGGCTATTTACTCCAGATATCGCAGCCTGCTTTTTCTACTTACAGTAGAACATTTACCATGAAGACATGAGTAAATGCTAATAATGGGCTTGATTAGTGGTATAAAGTACTAATGATTCCTGTTATATCATCGTGTCACACAGTCCTGAGGTCCACCACCCGTACACATCACTTTGCACACCATCTGTTGCTCTGCAAAGTATTTGCCCCCTCTACCCCAGGCATTATGAATGGTTTGGCGTCACTACGTAATGATAAGGTCATGCTAATGGAGCTCGTCTGCACTGGGAGCTCTGTAGGGTTCAGCGGCGGTGTAGATCGCATCGTGATAGCGGCGTGTTGGCTGGCTGCGCTGGTGATGACAGCACCGTTAGCGCCCTCGCGCCGTCTCCGTCCCTCTTTTGTTGTTAAGCTCATTTGTAGGTGTGATGAAACGGTGTGTTGAAAGCTCGAGCGAAACAGAGTCACCTGAGAAGGAACGATGTAAAGGTATTACAAACCCTCGTCTCATCCGTTTAAACGCACGACGGAACCAGCGGCGCGTTAAATAAACACGCGACGACGCAGCAATATTGTGTTACGGATACAGCGAATAAAGTGTGTAGTCTGTTTAGAGTAAATAGTGTACAATACAAAATACTAAATAATTTACCACTCAATGTTTAGGTCAGATGGGAGAATTCGGAAGGATGGGAAAAACCTCCTATTAATCTAAATATTAACCAATAAACAAATATTAAAAATGAACAAATATTAAGACACGTACGCCCTGCCGTGACTTCTGCAGTAGCGCTCCTCTTAAAAAACTCAAACAAACATGAAAACTACCGCAACTGCTGATGTAGCGTGCTTCTCCGTTATTATCGCTGTGTCCATAAGACATAAATAACAAGCTGACAGACAAACAAAGCATCACTAAGCAGGATTGTGATATGTATATCATAGGAAAGTTGTGTTGCATCATCGTGTTAGCATCAGCGCTAAGCTCATCCTGTCTCAGGTTATATCACTAATCCGAACTCACCTTGTCTCAGAGGGCTTGACACTCACCAGACGCACTCTCTCTCACACACACACACACGAACGACTAACACACAATGCTTTTGCGACAATCTTTACGCCATTACACAGAATTCTAACGTTGAAGTTCTTTGGAGAATATCGCGTACTCGCTGCACATCGCATGATTTTCCTGTTCTAAGTGTAAACACCCGATTTCTCCCGTCAGCTCATGACCACACCCATCACGAGGAAAACAAACACTGCAAGTGGGGGGACAGGAGAGAAAGGACACACTGTAATACAATAAACACGCTAACTTCATCACCGCGCGTTAATGTGCTGCTGTGACGAGCAGAAAGTGGTCGAGGATTCAACGCTCAGTAGCTTCAACACCGAGGTTTTAAACACACACTGTTAAAAATACCTTCAGCGTTGCGCTTCAAACACTGATTCATCACTTAAGGGTTAATTCTACACTCTAAACACTTGAACGATGATCTTTATTTCAAAAGCGTAAACACTGATCCAACACTGCTAATGCTAATGCACTGTTAATGTTAACACTTCAACATCAAGATTTCAATGAAAAAAATAAACACTGGTTCACCTTTAGGTGTTAATTCTACACCGCACTTCAACATTGAGTTTTATTTCAACACTGATTCTAAACTTTTCAACTTGTGTGTTAGTTCAACGTTATGAGCGTTTATTCAACACTAACGGGCAAATAAACACGGGAGGTTTGTTCGTTTAAGATTGTTCGCAAGCATTAATTTAACACTGTAAGGCAGCTTAACGCTGTGTAGCACTGTGTAACACTGTGACTGCTTCGAACACCTTCAATATTCACAAACACTGCATGTGTTAATTCAACACTAGTGTACTAACGCTGCAGAAAGTAAGGTGTTAACTCAGCGCTGAGCTTTAATACCGCAGGCATTGCTTCAATACAGAGGTTAGTCAAATTAAAGTTTAACAAATTCAACACTTAAGTGTTAATTCTGCACTGCTAAATGTTCCACTGTAGTTTAACATTACAAGCATTAATTCAACACTAACGGTTAAATAAATCCAGCACAGGAAGGTGGGGTAATTTACAACTGCAAGTATTAATGTAACACTGTGGGTGTTAATTTAGCATAGGGAGCAATAATTCAACACCGTGGGTGTCAAATCAACACTGTATGTGTTAACACAACACACAGTTCAACACATCAGCAACTAAATCAACACAAACACTGTATTTCCTGCATCAGCACTGTATGCACTAACACTGCAGACGTTAAATCAACACCACAGTGGTAACTGAACACAGAGCTTCAATACCAGTGGCAAGAATTCAACACCGAGGTTAGTGACATGAGTCTTTAAACCTTAGGAGTGAATTAAACACTAAAATGGAGATTCTGCACTGTTAAGACTTTAAACCTTGTGTGTTAGTTGACATTAATTAGTATTAATTTGACACTCACAGTTAAACACAACGAGTGTTAATTTAATACTGTATGTGCTAGCTCACCACTTACACATGGAAGTGTTAATTCTGCTTGGAGGAGAGTTAACACTGAGCGTTAATGCAATACTGTAGAAATCAAACCAATAATGTAATAGTTAATTAACATTGAAGTCTTAAATAACACTGTAAACACTTAGTTAACACTCGGTCCTAAAGTGTTCATTCTGCACTTTAAAGCGGTCAAAAACGAGTAAAACTGCAAGCAATATTTATAACTGCAGGTGTTGATTTAATTCAACACTGAAATGTTAATTCTGCATTGTTATGACAGAACGCTAAGAGTCGATTAATACACTTGAGGTGTTGATTCAAAACCCTACAAGTTCAATTCAAGATGGCAAGGCAGCAGTTACATGAATTACAGTGCATTTTCAACACTAAAGTGTTAATTCTGCACTGTAACATTTTCAAGTATGCGGGTGTTAGTTCGCACATTACCCTTAATTCAACACTCTCAGTTAAATATGCACTGGGGAGGTTAATTTAATACCGTATGTGCTAACTCATGACTACGTTAATTATTCAAAATGTAAGTGTTTATTTATTACACACTCAAAACAAACACCAAGCTTTAATTCAACACTGATTAAATGTTAAGTATGAACTCAACACTAAAGTGTTAGTTCTATACCACTTTCATCTCTCTGCGTGTTAGTTAAACATCACAAATATTACTTCAACAGATTAATTCAACTGTAGTGTTAATTTAATACTATTTTAATTCATTAAATACCGAATATGTGCAGTGTAATAGGAATTAACGCTTCAGTTCACAATAGTTAATACAATATGCTGGGTGTTAATTTACTACTGTAACCCAACACTGTTAGTAATTCAACACTAAGTTACCTCAACACTATAAGCAATAAGTGTACACTTGGCACCGCTGGTGTTAATCCTGCCTTCAGGTGTTAAGTTTTAAATACTAATAATTCAAATATCGAAGCTGTTTTGAAACACAAAATCCAAACCTTCCTTAAGAAAAATGACATCTCACCTTTAACTCAACATTATAAGAGCTGAACACTGCAGGTGTTAAGTCAGCACGGTGAGCAATAGTGTTGATTGTAAATTGTGTTAAATGTGAAGGCTGAATACATCATTCACAATCACATGTCATTTTAGGACATACAGCTGTGCAAAATTCTAACTTCCGAAAACCCCAACACACACACACACACACACACACACACACACACACACACACACACCAGTCACCTCGCTTAACGGGATTAGCATTAACTTCTTGAGGCTCAGTCAATGGGATGCGCTGACGTTACCTAGCATGCTTCAGGTCACAGAGTTACCCCTGGCACGGGGACAATTCCAGAATTAACACTTAAATCAAAGGGGTAGTTTGAGCAAAAATGAAAAGTACACAATGTCCCTGTTACCCCAAACGTTAGTGTTGCCCTGGAGCCTTGGACAATAGCCATCTGTTACTTAGCAACAATATTACAGCAATATTTATCTCCCAAAAACACTAGCAACAGCTAACATGAAAAGATTCTCAGTGACACATATGTCTATTACATGCTAACAGAATTAGCCTGATATGTAGCGCACCCATTATTTGTTAGCATCTTTAACATCTATCTTTACTCATGTTCACAAGTTGCTCGTGTTGCTCTAATGAGAAACTATAGCTGCATACAGCTTTTAAATTTATCCAATGAAACAAAAATTAAACAATGTTTAAAGCTGGTTGTTTGATTCATGCTACACGCTAGACTGCAGTCCAGAGTCGCTCTTTGAACAGATTAGCAAAGTATTAGCGGACGTGTACTAGCCACATTCACTCATTAAAAGCACCAACGATCTCTGCTACTTCTTTCCAAGCTTTATTTGTCTCTCGTAACATCTCTGTGCACATGTTGTATAATGAGGGGATAAGAAGAAACAATTATAGCATTATAATTTTTCTTCCATTTTGTACATCAAACAGTAGACAGGAACTAACTGCAGGTAGGAACTAAAGTTGTGAGTGGGGAAGTGAAGAAACGTCGCACCAAACGTGTGAAAGGTCCGGCCCAGGGAATCGGTTGGATCTGTTACTTCTTTACTGAGTCGTATTTAACGTGCATGAAATTGAGAAAATCTCAGGTCAGATTTCTCTTGAACACTGTAGAAATTGGTCACATCATCGCTTGCTAGTGTGAATGCAGAGTTACTGTGTGTGTGTGTGTGTGTGTGTGTGAATTTCACAGCCTCATAGCACAACAAAAAAAATGATCATTTTTCAGTGACTTCCGTCTTGTGTTAGCTACATCAACCCTGCTGATCCAGTGAAAATCTAGGCTAAAGAAGGAAACACTGAACACGTCACGCCTTATTTACATTTGGTGTGAAGGGAATGCAAACAGGCGGAAATACACCTTTAACACCCACAGTGCTGTGTTCAGGTGAACTATAATCATGATATATGTGTAAGCCTCCGTCCTGTAGGTGTTCATTCAACATTGCATGTGTTAATTTCACACAGGGGAGGGAGGAGGGGGTGGGGGGATAATACACGCTTTTTGCTGCACGGCTGAATGCTCGCGAGCTCTTTCCTCAGATATGGTGGTGTAAGTGTTTCATCATGTTTCCCTCCCTCTCTCCGGTTGGTTTGGTTGGGCTCACTGATGAGCTGAGCTCGCGCTTTGTCCCAAATAAATAAATAAATAAATAAAACACCCCACAAATAATGCACGGTTTCACCTGCTCACGGTCGCGCGCGCGCTGAGTTCACCTTCAACGCAAGGGCATCGCTGACTCTGAACCGAGCGCGCGCTGCATGGATGATGCGCATAGGGGAGCGCTTGCGTGCGTGCGCGCGTGTATTCATGATCGTGTGCACGCGTGTGTGTGTGCGGAATGTATAGGCTACATATTTTTATGTATAGGTGAATATATATATATATATATATATATATATATATATATAATGTATAAGTAACATATATAATATATAATGTGTGTGTGTGTGTATGTATATATATATATATGCACGTGCCTGCATGAAAGCAATAAAGAAAATGAGTCTTTGGTGAGCGTGTAAGCGCCTCCCACCTCCACCTTCATCTCACCTGAAGTCGCTGTACGGGTGGATGATCCAGTAGCCGGCGGTCTGCACGCGCTCCTGCTCCTTTTCCACGGCTTTCTGGCTGCCGAACATGCGCAGCGAGAACTTGTTCACTCCGGGCTGCAGCATCGCGCCAATCTGCCGCTGCATGAAGCCGTACTGCTGCTGTCGGCTCTCGTTATCGTCGCACAGCCCCACCGCAGCCTCCTCCCGGTCCCTGTCCCGGTCCGTCCTCGCGCTCGCGCTCACCGAGTTGCCGTGCTCTTTGGACGCACTGGGACTTGCACCTGCACCACCACCACCACCACCTCCTCCTCCACCGCTTTTCTTCGCCGAGTCTCGCCTCTGCACCGAATTCCCCGCGTCACCTCTCTCGTCCCTCGAGCTCGTCTTGTCCTCCATGACGTCTTGAAGCGGATGTGTGCTGATTAGTTTGTTAATTTGTTTTCTGTTATCACGGAGAGGAGGAGCGCGCGCGAAAAGGAGCCCCGCCGGAAGCTCCCTCTCGGCTCATTTGATGTGCTTCGGCTCGCGCGGCTCCTTTTGCCGATCGGGCAGCACGCGCACTGACACACCGCGCTGCTGCTGAAACCGGGCAGAGGCTCTCTCTCTCTCTCTCTCTCTATCTCTCTCTCTCTGTCTCACTCTCTCTGTGGCGCCCTCTAACGGAAATCACGGTATTACTTCAATTCACCTGCAACGACAAATTAGGAGAAATCAAACAGCAAAATATTAATAATAAATGTAGCCGCAAGCAGCAATTAAGGGGCCAAGCACGCTAACACCGAGTAAATGTCATGGAAAGAAATTTAAAAAAAAAGGAAAATGGGGAAATGATGGGACTGGCAGAGACAGATCGTGACAATTACCAAACATAACCACCACGTTTATGAGGCCAATCCATCGAAAAGTATTAGGAAATATCACACTTTTGCTTATTGCAGCGCCCCCAGTGGTCAAATGACATGAAATTTGGTGCACATCTTCAGCAGGTGGTCTTGAGTCGAGATACCAAGATTGGTTTCAATACATCAAAGCATTGCTGAGATATGGTCACGCATCCTGATTTTCATTTGGCAATGACAGAAAAACTGCCTTGAAAATCAAAAATCCCTCTCGTATTTCTTGTGAGCCTTGGTGAGAAGATCATCTCTGACAAATTTGAAGAAGACTACACAAAATTCGTGACCTGTGGAAAATTCATAAATTTTTAAATGAATCTAATATGGCAGCCGCAGCAATTATGTGGACAAGAAACTTCCCTTGGATCAGCCTGGGGACATCCCATAGTATTAGAAGACTTACTTTTCTAAGGCAAACTGATCAACCGTTATTAGCTAAAAATGCATCTTTGCTTATTGCAGCGCCTCCTAGTGGTCCAATAATACAATTTTTGCTAAGCTTCTTCAGACTTGGGTCCCAAGTCCGTAACCCAACTTGGGTTTTGATAGATGAAAGCGTTGCTGAGATATGACCTCACTTCCTGTTTGGTCACTTCACCATCAAATTTATTGGACAACTGCGGCCATATTGTTCGTTTAGCATAAAGCTTTTGACCTAGGATAAAGATGATACAAACTAAATTTGATGGTGATATGATCAATGGCCTAGGATGAGTACGTAAAAACAGGTTTTCTGAAAAATTCAGAAATGGCAGAAAATCTGATATTCAGAGGAAAAATGATCTAAATCCTATGATAGACATTTTAAAGGTTACAAGCCAAAATGTATCTTGAAATTTGTCCTGATGGTGGTGCTACAGGTATGGATAGATTCAATAAAAATTTGGTGACTGAATATTTTGGACTGTCCTTTATTAAAGTGACAAATTTCAAAAAAATGTACCAAGCGGTTCTAGGGGCTGCCATAGACTCCCATGGAAGAAAGTCTAATAATTGTGAAAAATTCTAACAGTTACAATAGGTGCCTCACACGTATGGTGCTTGGACCCATAATAATAATAATAATAATAATAATAATAATAATAATAATAATAATAATAAATGAAAAGAATATTAATAAAAAAACTGTTTATTTTAGAAACTAAAATTCACAAAGTGCTGAATGTATGTTTAAAGGAAATATGAAATGTACAGTATATATATATACAGTTATAATAGGTTTTATAACAAAGGAATTAATAAATAAATCAATTCCAACATGATCTAATATGCATAATTTAAAAAGATTTATATATCTTTGTTTCTTTGTTTTATTTATTTTTTATGAGTGGGATTGAAACTTTAATTTTCTGAATGCAGTTTAACGGACATGCAAAATATGTGTATACAAATGTGATAATATGTTATAATATTCTAATAATTAACTAATATTTTCAAAACTAACATTTTTGAAAACTAAAAACCACATGTAAATAACAAAATAAACAAATATACTGTTTATTTTTAATGATTGGAATTGAAACCCATATTTGCTGATAAAGTTTAAATTTCTTATTTATTTTATTTATTCACGTCTGCGACTGTATTTATTTCATTTCCAACATGTTTATTCATCAAGTGTATAATTAAAATTTTTGCAATTCTGTTGTAGTTATTGTTGAATTGTTTGAAAGTAATGCTGATGCATGCGATGTACAGTGATTGGTGTTGGTCATATCAGCATGCGTGTTGAAGACAGAAGTGAATTAGTGGCAGAGTAATAGGATTAGGGAGAGATAATAATCTCCAGCTCACACATCGCGTTCTTCCTGTTCTGGAAAGTGATCTACTTAATAACGTATATGTTTACTGCATATAGTTATTAGATTTCAGATTAAAAGCTTGCAAATTAACATCATGTATGATTACAATCAGAGCTTTATCTGTGGTGATATTGTTTTAATTCACAGTCTGTTCAGGAGCAGGAGGTCTTTCTCACGTTCTCCTGCTGTGATTGGACACCCTAACCATCTGCATGTCCCCCCCAAAAAACCATCTTATTCCCAAATCTCACTTCTGCATTCTGTAAATCTGTACATACTGCTATAATCATTAAGACTGACTTGCTGCTCATCCCAGGATTCTTGTGAATGCTTTAAACTCACTTAAAAAACCCCTTAAACACACTCAGTACTGTTTGTCTTTAATCTTCCACACCTGTCATGATTTATAATCCCGTTCAGGGGTCCCAATCCCAATCCCCATTCTGTCTAGGTGAGTTTTTCCATGCCATTGTAGCCTCTGGATTGTTCATTAGCAATCTAGAAGTTCTACGGTGCAGATCTGAGGGTTGTTCCTGGTGAGCTGGTAATGAACACGTCCAGATATTTTACATAATTGCTTGAAGTTTTTAAGCAGAACACCAACAGTAATATCTATTAATAAAACTAATTTCCTTCTCTGATTCATATTCAGAAAGCACTTTAGCGCCATTAAGGTCACCATGGGGCTGGAGTCAAATCCCAGGAACACTGGAAACACCTAGGGGCAATTTATCGTAGTCAATCAACTTCGCAAGTTATTGGGAGATGGGAGGAAACCAGAGAACCCGGATTAAACCAACACCGACTTGAGGAGAACATGTGAGCTCGGGATAGAACCTGAGACCCTGGAGCTGTGACGCAGTAACACTTCCTGCTGTACCACACCCACTTTACCTTTTTTTTTCTCAATTATTTTCACAAGTTCGGCAGAATCATAATTTTAGGATCAATTTAATGATGACTCCTAATTTCTCCATTCTTGTCAACAGCTACAGTTTCAAAACTGGTGGTTTTAATTAACAACACAGATTTTTTAGCATTTGCTGTCATGCTGTGTTTTAAAACGAGGGCAAAACTACAAATATTCAGCAAATTATCTGTTAAATCATGTCCAGAATGTCAGTGATCAATGTCATTGCCTCATTCTGACATCAATATTTCTGCTGCTGTATTAAATTTTTGCTTGTTTGTTTGTTTTTGAGTGACAGGATGAGAGCGCTGCTTGCTTTTGTTCTTCTTTTCTAATACATTTTCTTTAGATTACATGATCACATGCCTTTATTTTGGTTCCAGTCCTGTCTCCACCCCATCTTGTCACCATTTTGTTTTCCTAATGTGTTCACCTGTTCTGTGTTTGTTTGGTTATTTGTGCCCTGCTGTTTCCATTCCTCTTTTGCGAAGTCTTGCCAATCATTTCATGCATTTCTGATCATTATTTCTTGTCTAATGTTGTCTTTTTTTATAATTTGTGTATGTGTTATCAGTTTGAAATTCCTATTTGTTGTTAACAACCTGTGTTTTGTCCTGCGCTACTTTACATGCTTCATGAGGTTAGATAAACGTTGCACTGTAAGCTACTTTTACTTTGATTTTATACGTAAGATGGTAGAGTTTACAACCATTGATAATGGCGAAAATACAAATACATAAATTCCACTACCTATATTTCAGGGGTCCCTACAATAAGATAGTATAAGAAAGTAATAGTGAGTGTATAGCACGCTGGTTCTCAAACCTGGGTCTGGGAAGGATCTGTGATTGTTTTTATTTTGTTACAGTGTTGGAATCGCCACCCACACTGTCACAGTTATAAAATTCCGGGGTCTAATTCCCAAAATGAACTCAGATCTAATGTGTTCTTATGGCTTCAAGCTTTATGGCTCCAAAAACTCAAATGATTTTCATTATATTAATCTTTACTCAAGGAGTCCATAGAATTTATTTTACAGTCGAAGGGGCTACAAAAAGTTTGAGATTCCCGGCTGTAACAGACGCTTAAGTTTTTTTTGGAAAACTGTGTGTTTCCAAAGACAGATGGGAGCCTGTATAGCTAGATCTGACCTTGAACCACGGTCTATTCCTGTCTTCTGTAAAGAGCACAGAAGGAAACGCCGCATTTGTTAAGTTAATCATCTTGAAATGGCTTCAACTTTCATTTCAGCTCTTTATTCAAACGAGCTGAACATCTTTTTTTGTCACTTTTCTCTTTCTGTGATTGTGCTGAAGTATTTTTCCTACTCTCACACCATCATCTAGCGAAGCTCAGGGAAAATTAGGAGACGTGTGATATCTCATCCCATTATAAGTTCAGTAAGTAATGCACAGATCTATTTGTCATTTGGAAAAGTTATAATTATTATTGCATTGTTAATGATCTGATAATCAGCATTAAACCCATTTCATAATTACTGGAAAAAAAGAAAATCCATCTGAACAATTAAGTGTTACATTTATATTCTGAACTATAATCCTGAATCTGCTTGAATGGCTCCATGTATTTTCTGGAATGTAGGTTCATATTGTACCTCTCTAAACCCTATCCTTTTACAGAAAAGTACAACATATACAGTATGTAAGGAATAAAACACTCCTAGTCGTGCTGTTAAAGGAATATAATCAATAATAGTGTGGTGTGATGAAGCGGAGTTCTTCTGTTCCCATCCCAAAGATCATTTTCCTATTAAAGGTCATCCCCGAGTGTTTGATTCCTCTTATACCACAGCAATTTGTCAACATTTTTTGCTAGCAATCAACAGTAATTTGCTAACAATTTTAATTTATTAAAGAATACGTCATACTTTTTATCCATTTAAAGTTACATTCAATGTCTGGGAAATCAGTGGGCTCCTGTTCTCACTCACGTTACAGCAGTTACTCCAGGCTCAGCGCTTTGTAACAGGTAAAAAAAAAAAGAGAGACTGGTGTCTATTAGTGTTGATTATTTTCCTACAACAGCACAGCACTGAGTGCTTTATTCCCTACACACTGAAAGCCATCATGAGAAGATTTTACACTTTCTCTATTCAAACTTACATGCAGAGTGACACCAAAACTACTTCCAGAGAATTTATGAACTTCCACATTTGCCGTAAACCTATTTCCTACTCGACCGAACAGACGATGGCTGATATGATGGCTGGTGTGAAGCAGCTGGACCGACTCTTGTTTTTTCAGGAGAACCGATTAGCGGAGTCACGTGGCGTATGAGGACGATGGGCAGCGGTGTGCCAACGGTGGGCAAAGAGGAGAAGCGGTGGTGCAGATTACCTGCTGATGAAATCCACACCAGTCCACCTGCTCCCTATTCCCTATACCCAGACCTGTGTGTGTGTGTGTGTGTGTGTGTGTGTGTGTGTGTGTGTGTGTG
>JAQQZU010000011.1:21602714-21613099 GCA_030068025.1 Parauchenoglanis punctatus
TAAATAATAATCTCATTTCTATTTTTGCAAGTCATTATTCCCATGCCATTATTATTAGTGTTTTCAGTTAAAATTCTACAAATAAATAATGACACATAAATTTTACTTATTTGTAGAAATTATCAATTACTTTGTTTTAATCTTCCCCTATTTTCTGCTTCTTCTCTTAAGCCGGTGTTTTATTTGCCGTCTGATCATATCGGTAGCAGCGAAGTGACGAGAGGCTTTAGGCAAACTGTCACCCGTCACTGAGATCATCTCCTGAGATACGTTTCAAACCAAAAACAGGATTCCAACAAGTCGCTGAAATATTCAGTATCTGACCTGGAGATTCTAATCTTTTCTCTGTCTCTCTCTGTCTGCACTGACACCTGATAAATATTGCATTTGGCTTGGTGACTAGTTCAGGTGCGATCCTTAAGTAATGTGTGCAGCACTGGCTGTTAATACTGAGCTTGGAAGCTGACAGAGATTATGAGTTTTGTATATTTGACTTATAAACACCTCAGATCAAGTACATTTCTGTTTTTGTTGTGGTGTATTTAATAAATAGATTTTTTTGCCAGCTGTTTTTCTTTGTTTTGAACTTTCTAGGGCTTTAAACACAAAGACTAGAGAACAGAGCCCTAAATACAAATCTGAGAAATGCAGATGTTAGGACATTAAGGCCCAAGGTGATGCAGTTGGGATTTCCAGGGAGGTAACTAGATGCTGTAAATGTGCATAGCATTGAAAATAATTCCCCACCCAAATATTATCTGCTCAGTGCTCATCCTTTTCCGTTCACTGTTTATAGTAACAGACGAGCCCCATTCTGTAATTATGCAGCCACAAATTAGCGAACAATGAACAGAACTATGTATTTTTTGAATGTTGTTTTTGTTATTTAATATATTTCCAAAAATTACAAAAGAACATTACAAAAAAAACCCCCACAAATGACCAACATTGGTACTTCGTTGCTGAGCTATTGTTAGAAATTAGAGCTTTGCGACGTCTAAGAAATAACTAACTTTGGCAGTTCAGTTTTGGCCCACTCCTCTCAGCAAACTGCATTCAGTCCCCCAAGGTCCATCTGATGAAAATCCTCCAGAAAAGTTCACTGGGATTCGAGTCAGTAAGTCGACTCAGCTAAGCAGGGGCTTCTTGGGTTAATGTAGCTGCATGTTATTGAAGTTTCCATCTTCTGCCCAGATTCAGTTTCTTGGCTGATAAGATTAAACTCTTCTCTACCATGTCCTGGTACATCGCTCCAGTCCTGCTTCCTCTGATGGCACGTAAGGCCCCAGTATGCTTCGTAGAGACACAGCCACACATCGTGATGCTCCCATCCCTGTGTTTCACTGTGGGTTTGGTGTGATGTTCCTGAGATCATACACACTGCACGTCTTTCTCCAAACATGACAAGCTGAACAATTTTTTCCCATTCAAATGTTTCATCTGACCAGAGTATGATGTTCCCAAATAGTTCTGATTTGTCTGTGATTCATTGCTCAGTGTTCTCTGTGTAACTGTTGCTCCTGCTTTCAGGTCATCCTGCAACTCTTTCCTACTGACTGCTGCCTTCTCTTCTCTATTGCCTTCCTGAACATCGTGTTGGGAAATCTTGCATGGCCAGTAAGTCCCGGGACGATTAGTTGTGGCTCCGTGAACTTTCCACCTCCACCTGATCGAGCTAATAGCACTGATAGGAATGTGTAAGGTCTTTGCTTTGCTGTGGCTCTGTAGCTTTTTGCATTCAAGTATTGCTTAATAATTGTGTCCCTGAGAACCTTCACCATGATTGCTGCTGGTTGCCTGAAATCTTCCCAACTCATTACAACAAAGTTAAAATGACACCATTTTCACAAGAACCTTTTCTTTGCAGCGTTTACAGTGAATCAATTTTGTTTTTTAAATGAAAAAACTTTTTGTATTCTTTAAGTGCATAGTCAGAAGACGTTATTAAATAACAATAGGAAAAGAGAATGAATCCTTATTTCCTCTGACTGCATATGGCAGCCTGGGCATGGTATGGTCTGGGTACCGAAGACGGTTACTGACGGTGACTAAGTGGCTGTCTGGTTTCACTTGGCACTCTGTAAAGCAATAAAACGCTAATAGACCTTCACAACACTGCAATGTTTGCTTGTGGTCATTTGGTCAGGCTGGTGTCATGATTTGATGATGAATCTGCTTTGTTTCCTTTAATGATTCCATTCAAAAATGTTTGAAAAGCAGCAGTTTGTTTTTATTTTATTTATTTTTTTAACGCTTACGCCAAAGACACATCAAGAAACATGTTCTTATTTACAGTCAATTCTGGCACCTGATATCCGCTTACATTATTCTGGTATTCAATATTATTTTTCATCGTTAATTTGTAGACTTTTTTTTACACAGAACACGCAGTGTGTCAGAATGGAATGCGTAAGCGTAACGTGAGGTCGGGGCAGCGAAATATCAACCCCATTACTCATGCATAGCGTTTGTAACGTAACACTGCTTATCTCCGGTTTAAGTGCAGCGAGACGACAGTGGTGTCATCGTCATGTCCTAGTAAACTGAAGTGGAGAGAAACTCTGGCACACGATTACACACTCACCTGTCAGTGGCGTTACACCTACGTCATGATGAGCTTCACTCAGAGGAGCTCAGGTGAACTCTAAATTGCCTTTAGCTATAAATAAGCACGTGTCATCCCTGAAATAGTCCAGCGTCCCATCACAGGTGTTTTCCTGCCTTGCACATTGCTGTTAGCTGCGCTACAGTCTCAGTGGCAGCTAATAATACTTTGTAATATACTGAATTACTGTTACTGTGTTATAAAAATTCTGATATTATCATTGCTAAATAAATGGCAGAATTATCATCATCATTCACTAGATTTCTAGAAGTTTGTTGTTGTTAATTATCATTTTCATTGTAATTAGGTTTTAGAATCTGTTTTTTGACATTCTCTCTGGTTCCAAGCTTCTTCATAAGATTTATTTTTTATTTAAGCGATATCGCAAGAACAAGAGCGCCGTTCTACCGTACATCCTATACTATACAGTATATACGACATGTCTACTATGTATTCATCATGGCTAATCACAGCCGATCGGTCGAACTCAGGAATGAGTAAGATTCAAACATTTTTCTGACCTAACTATTATGTCCTGAGCACTGCATTTCCTGTTTAAATTCTCCTGGAAATGATTCATGAATAAATGTGTACGTAACCAGAACAATAAACGAGGCTCAAAGTTTTCCAAATTTCATTGATTAACTCTAAGTATTTTAACATAGTTTAGTCCTTTTTCTACTTCCACATAAACTCTAAACCTTTGCTAATGTGCTAGATAAACTGCAATATTTTGATGAATGCCAGCCAAAAGCCCAGCATGAGAGATGGATATGCAGTTATCTCCATGGGAAAAACTGTAATGCAGGGCATTTTTCTTAATTCGTCTCTCCTGCAGGCGCTTTTCCCACAATCCTCGGTGATACTGGGTATTGTAAAGTCGAGACAGTAATGATACACATGAATCTCTGTCAGTGCAGCTATCATGGCTGACTCCAGAGGATCCCGCCTCAAAGGTAATGCTAATTCTCACAGGGTGATGTGCTAATGCTAAAGGACACACTCAGAGAGAGGGGAAATGGCAGTCCCTCTCTCTCTCTCTCTCTCTGTCACACACACACACTGATAGCACTTTAAATAATGGGAGCTCATCAGCATTTAATTCATTAGCACAGTGCAATTATAGTCGGAAGCCCATTTCTTTCTGTGTAGGCAGGGTTTGATGGTGTGACGGAGGCCCTGGAGTGTAGCGAGCCTCAGCGTATTTATCATACATGACTGTAATTGTCTGTAATTATCTATGGGTAATTGTTTGGGGGGGATGGATGGGGGAACGGACATCTCCTCTCTGGGATTCACCTCCACACTGGCAACTCCGAACACTTCAAACAGACCTTTGTGCTTGCTTCATTTTCTTCCAGCAGGAAGTGCATATCTCTCTCCTGCATGTCATTACTTTCCCTGGGAATTTAAGGGCTAATAAGGAGGTAAGACTCGAGGCCTACATATTGACTTTTGTACTTAGAATTGCTCTTGGGCATTGGACTAATCACTGGAGCAATGCACAAATGAAACCAACTCACTGAGGTAAAGACTTAGCAAAGGATTTAATAGTTAATTTTGACTCAAGATTGGTCTTTTCATTTGGACTCCATCTTTTGTCCCTGACTCTCTTAAGACCTCAAGACTCAATCTCATCTTGACAACAGCGGACTTGACTACAGCTCTAGGCTAACGTCTGGATAATGCTGGCTTCTAACTACGTGCACACGTATGCAAGATGGCTGCTGCACAGATCCTGAGGTCTTTTGGAGCATCGCTTTCCTCAGAAGGGTGGAAAGGTTTGATGGGATGCTAGCAGAGCTTGGCTACAGTCCTTCTGCCACTTCACGAAGACAAACTTGTCAGAACAATTGCAGAAATTGCACTGGTAGACCATGAGAAACATTCCCTCCGATTTCATGACAAGATTCATTTAATGGTAACTCTGGTATGTTATATTTACTCTGGTAAAAATGGTAATTTAAAGTAACTCTGCACTGGTTTACTACACACTGCATACAGGCCCAGTATACACTGTGTACTGCACGCTACCCCCACCCTAGCATAAAGTATAGTATTCAAGTATGACAACTTCCATGTAGTGTACTAGACTAGAGTAAAATAAAATAAGTAAATAAATAAATAGCAAGTGTACGTTCGTGTCGCATTAATGTCACATCGTGGGCTGGTGGCAGTAAATCAAAAAACCAGGCTAATGCTATTAGCAAATGCTAGTTAGTGACCTCTTAGCTAGCGAGCATGCCATTCAGTTACATTAGCGAGCTAGTTTGCTATCAGTTGGGCTACTTGTTCTATTAGAAAAACAAGAAAACATACACCAAAATATGCAATTTATTTATTATTTATTTTACATTTATATTCATTCATATCTCTGCCATGTTTCTGAAAATTTTGGGAAGCTTGAAATCATTGCGTTGCAGCTGACTTAGTACCACTGCGATGAAGACAGACGACAACAAAGTTTTGTATGTGTGAGAAAAATCCCCAAAGTGTAAGCGCTGCTACGATGCTTGTCTAAAGGCCTAAAATAGGAGGACGACATTCTGTGGAAAACTCGCAAAACAGCCGCAAATACTGTAGTGGAGACGGAGAAAAGTAAAACATGCTAATATGCAAGACAAAAAAGTTCTTATTATCTGAAGCGTACTTGCAAGAATGTGTGAGTGTTTTCATTTCCTTGAAAATGACGTTAGAGGATAATAATGACTTTTCCAACAAGTGGATTTTATTCACATTTGGGCTGTTTGCTGCTTTACCCAGAAAAGCAGAAAAGGTGTCGTTTTTATTCAGGTGTCTCCCATACTGCTGTAGCAAGGGGTAAAAAAAGTCATAAATGCTACGGCTAAACCTCTGCGTGTGGGTTTGTTCTTAGAAGACAATGTTTTTTCCAAGGTATGGAACTTTTGGAGGTGAGAAACAGTGAGAATATTCATCAGTCTAGCCCAGGTTCCTCTCTTAGTTCCCAGAAAAATAAAACATATGGGGTTCTTCTTGCACCTTCTTTTCCACATTCTTCTTACCCCGTCTCTTTCTTACTTAGATTTTTTTTTTATTTCCCGAGAGAAATGAAGACCTGACATCTTTCTCATTATATAACTCTGACAAGCTCCTTAGTGGCTGTCCCCTCCCGCCACGGCGCTCTCTCTGGGAGGTCTGACTGATACAAACCTCTCTCTCTCTCACTCTCTCTCTCTCGCTCTCTCTATCCGCAGTGCGGGACAGAGGCTGGAAAAGAGGGATGGATGGATAAATGAATGGATGGTTGAACGGATGGATGACAATCACCTCCGTATCCTTGTCGCAGGATGTTGGCCTCCTGCAGTGTTGGAAGATTGAGAGATGACCTCTAATAACCTTTTCTTCTATTTCTGCTCAGTGACATCCCATAATTTGAGTCTCTATTTAGATTATATAGCAATAAAAAATAAAATATCTAATTAGGGATATAACATAAAGACAGAATATGTACCTGTGTCTTTATAGCTACGGGAATATCAATAACTGTATTCAGATATAAACATGAAAAGGGCGTGGCCTAAACCTGGACCTTATCAAAATATACCACAGCAATATATCAACACTACAAACATTTAATTTATTAAACAACAACACATGTTATCCATTTATAGTTATGTTTAATGTTGTAGAATGTCTGAAGCTTCTGCTAATTTAGATGATAACCATCATGTCACATCTTTTCACAGATGATGTTGTTTTCTTCGCTGCTAGCTTGGCCTGAAATCATTTTTTCCTGTCTCCGATCTTCAAGAATCTAATATCCTTGTTTTGAGTCCTTGTTTTTTTGTTTCCTTTTTGCTGGTTTTCATGTTTTGGGATTTTGACCCCAGCTTGTGTGTTTGAATTATAATTAGGGATTGGCCCCTGATTACGGTATCTGGGTGTAATTACACCTCGATTACACGCTCTGTGTTATACGGCTCCAAAGTTACATCTTCCCTTCTTGTTTTCTTGAATAATCTAATGATCAGAGACATCAAACATACACACACTTACACACACACATACACACACACACACACACACACACACACACACACACACACACACACACACACACACGCACGCACATACAGACAAATCTCCATGGCTTTAATGGAATCAGGCCTGGGAAACTGTAGTGAGATGTCTGGCATTTCGAGCAATAATTACTTTCTTTGTGTGTGTTTAAGACATTGATTACACATTGAATTCCACGTCTAAGTGCTGATTCAACTCGACACGTCACATGTACACACAAGGAGGTGAAATAAACACCCAGTTACTGTGCAGCTCGAGCAAGGCGTGTCTATTCTGTGGGTAAAGTTCAACATGTACGTGTGCGTTGGTGAACAATAGATGACCAAAATAAATTAATAAATATATTAGAATTGTACATTCGATCCCTGTTGATTTATTTATGGTAATTCCGTTATGAACAATAAATAAGTGCATTTTTAATTGTGTGTGTGTGTGTGTGTGTGTGTGTGTGTGTGTGTGTGTGTGTGTGTGTGTGTATGGAGTGGAGTGTAAGTAAGCTTTGCATAGCGGTCGGGTTACACTCGGCTTGGCACCCGACACACCACTGAAATACCACACACACCACCTGCACATCTCTCAGAAACACACACCTGGATTCTTATTGTACAGTACATATACACACATACACACACACACATGTACACACACACGCACACACACACGCGTGCACACACACACACACACCCTCATTTATGAAAATCTTTTCCAAATAATTTTCTGTATAAATTATTTTTTTAAATAAATTAGAATGTTTAATTAAGAGTTTGTACTCTGTAAATTATACTCTGGTCAGCTGTTTTATTATATTAAAAACATTTTTTATTCATTTAAAAAAAAGTTGCAATTTCTCATGGAACACACAGCAAAGTATTAACAATTATATGATGTGACATTATAAATTTTTTAATTATTTATAGTATTTTTTTATTTATTTAACAATTTATTCATTTATTGTTGACTAGGGAAGTCAAATTGTCACGATGTCCCCATTTTCCCGTTGGTTGATCGATTCATATCTGCATATTTAAATATACAGTATTAAAAAAAAATAAAGCTAAAATAAATGATACATACGTTATATTAGATAAATTTGCAAATGTTATAAATATATCTAGTGTTTGTGCCACATGTGGTTATTTGTCTCTGTGTTAGCCTTGTGCTAGATTAGCGACCTGCCCAGGGTGTAGCTCCGCCTCTCACCTGCAGTCAGCTGGGATTGGCTCCAGCTTCCCCACCTCCCTGACGGATAAGCGGGAAAGATGATGGATGGATAGCTTTGGAGTGCCATATTTGAAATATATATTTAAATATATTTTCTGAATGAATCTTATTAACATTTACATTTACAGCCTTTATCCAGAGTTACTTATATAAGTGCTTTGAAGTCTCTATCAGTAAATATATTCTGATACCGCTTCACTAGGACCCGGGCTACGAATACCATCAGTCTAAACACTCTGTTGGCAGGTAATGCAGAAGAAAGCATGGAGGAAGTAGTTTTTCTTTAAAGTGAAGAATAAATAAGTGCTTCTTCTGAAAGAGGTAGGTCTTTAGGGGTGGTTTGAAGACACCCAGTGACTCGGCTGTTTGGACATCTAGGGGAAGTTCATTCCACCACCTCGGGGCCAAAACAGAGAAGAGTTTAGATGCTGGTCTTCCTTGTACCTTGCGAGATGGTGGAACCATTCGGAGGGAGCGCGGTGCAGTGCCGGTGTGAGAAGTGCTCGGAGATACGAGGGTGCTGGTCCAGTTTTTGGCTTTGTAGGCAATCTTCAGTGTTTTGAATCTGATGCGGGCAGCTACAGGAAGCCAGTGGAGGGAGCGTAGCAATGGGGTGGTGTGGGAGAACATGGGAAGGTTAAAAATGAGTCGTGCAGCTGCAGTCGGGATCAGCTGCAGAGCACTCAGTGGCAGACCTGCTAGGAGTGAATTACAGTAGTCTAGTCTCGAGATGACAAGGGACTGAACAAGTATCTGAGTGGCCTGTGTGGAAAGACATGGATGGATCCTTCTGATGGTGAAGAGGAGAAATCTACATGTGCGAGGAAGATTAGCAATATGAGAGGAAAAGGACAGGAGATTGTCCATGGTTAACCGAAGGTTACGCGCGGTTGACCGAAGGAGAGATCAGAGCGTTGTCCAGGGAGATCACGAGATCCTGATGTGGGGACGAATCAGCTGGGATGAACAGCAGCTCAGTTTTGCTGGGGTTGAGTTTCAGCTGATGAGCTGCCATCCATGAGGAGATATCTGCCAGACATGCAGAGATCTGGGTGGAAACATGAGTGTCTGAGGGAGGAGAGGAGAGGATGAGCTGAGTGCCGTCTGCATAGCAGTGGTATGAGAACCCACGTGAGGACATGACCTCACCAAGAGATCTGGTATTGAGGGAATCTCCAGAGTAAAGATCTTCTCAAAACTTTAGAGTTCTAATTCTAGTTTTGCTAAATGATGCACACAGCAATAAAAGATAAATATGATTCTGTGCGTGTGTGTGTGTGTGTGTGTGTGTGTGTGTGTTTATGTGAAAAACACTCAATGACCAGTAATAAGGTTTGATTACATGAGACTGCGCAAATTAACAACCACACACACATCTAAATCAAACAAATCATCTACCTTCATAATCATGACACACACTGTTACCATGGAGACGGGGATGAAATCCTTAGTGTCTGATGAAGGAGGGGACAGAGAGAATAAGTGTGTGTGTGTGTGAGTGTGTGTGTGTGTTGCCAGGGAAGACTCTGTGAATGTAATTAGGACATTGTGTGTGTGTGTCTCTCTCCCTCTGTGTGCGTGTGCGTGTGCGTTTGTGTGTGTGTGTGTGTGCACATGTGTGTTGTCTGGCTAAGTTTGTTTTGTTGAGTGTGCAGATTTAGCGATAGCGCACATGCATGACAGTGACATCACCTGATTAATGACGCCGTTAGCGGAGTGGAGGCAGATCCATCACTGCAGTGTGCTCCAAGCGGAGATATATTATTAACGAAATGGAAAAAATATATAGGTTGTCAGATACAAATGATACGAAAAATGTGCGAGAAACTTGTGGAACTATGACGTCTGTGGTGTGGATGAGATTTCTGTGTGTTTCTCACCGTGTCCTCTTGTTTCTTCCTCACATTCTTATAGAAACGAGAGCAAATCAGATGTTCCGTATCTCAGCGTGACAGCACAGCGATGGAGGACAACACGGCTCAGCGCTGCTGGGGAAACCTGCATGAGCAAAATAAGCCACACCCACTTTTGAATTATTATTATTATTATAATGACATTAATTAGATAATACTATTGAATTATGATTCACAAAACAAACGTAATTTAACGGCAATTGTTGCATTATTGTTTAACAAAGAAAACATAATTAAAAAAAAAATTCTATTTAATGAAAAATTTTTTTGAAAACAAATAGATTTTTGAGTTGAAAAAGATGTTTGTGCAAGAGTGCTAATTTGGTCTCTCTCTCCTCTCTTTCTTTCCCTATCTGTCACCCTCTCGTGTTGAATGGTCTCTCTCTCTCTCTCTCTGTCTCTCTCTCTGTCGCTCTCTCTCTCTCTGTCTCTCTCTCTGTCGCGCTCTCTCTCTCTCTGTCTCTCTCTCTCTCTGTCTCTCTCTCTGTCTCTCTCTCTGTCTCTCTCTCTCTCTCTGTCTCTCTCTCTGTCTCTCTCTCGCTCTCTCTCTCTCTCTCTGTCTCTCTCTCTCTCTCTCTCTGTCTCTCTGTCGCTCTGTCTCTCTC
>JAQQZU010000011.1:21639022-21650706 GCA_030068025.1 Parauchenoglanis punctatus
TTATTTCTGTGACCATTGTGAGTTTTTCTTTCATTGCCTGAAGGGTACCAACAATTTTGTCCACGTGTGTATATAGTATTAATAGCTTTAGCTAGCTAAAATTACCACAGGGGGTTACATCTAGCTTTTTCAGAAGATTACTGACAGTGTGTTCAGAAGATTACTATTTCAGAAGATTACTATTTCAGGTCATATTACCAAAGAAAGTTACTGCTAAATTGCTAAAGATACCACAACCGGTTATTGCTAAATAGCTGATGCTATATCAGGAGGATACTTCTAGTTTTTTGGTGATTTCTTTAGCTAATGGTACACAAAACCTGCGCTTAACGTTGCTAGTCTAAAAGCAATTATACAATGGGTGATTAGTAGAACAGGCAGAAAGGTAAAATCTTAGCATGATTAAAACTATCCAGTGTTTGTTGCTATTTATCATTAACAAGATAAAAGTCAGTAGCTAAAATTCCCTCAGTCATGTACTGCTGTCTGGCTAAAGTTACCTCAAGAGATTACTGCTACCTTTATGGTAATCTTTTTTTGAGCTGAAGTTACACATTTCTAAATAAATCTGTGGTAAAGTTTGCATGTATAGAGTATCTTATCTGTTTTTAAAATCTGTAAATAAGCCAGTGAGTGATTAGCAAAACAGGGAGTAACATGCAATCTTGTTAGCAAGGTTAACACTAGCCAGTGTTTGTTGCTAATTAATGCTAGCAAGATAAGGCAGTAAATGTAGCTGAAGTTTCCTCAGGAGATTACCGCTAGCTAATTCTACCTCAGGAAATGATGAAACACACAAATAAGCAGTGTTTGACAGAGAACTGATATAATTTTTAGTTTGTTGCGTGTTTTTGCAATGGTTTTTGTACCAATTTATCAGTAACCACACATTTATATCTCGAAGACAAGATATAGACAGGAACACGTGGCTCAGACGCTGTGTATGTGACGTGATTGGGATTAACAGCCTTTGATAAATTTCCAGAGATGCTCTGGATCAGCACGAGTGTGTAGCATGTGTTTATGTGTGTCTGGAGACATGAGTCAGCCTCTTGGTGACCTGTTTATTTATCAAAAACACTCACGCAATTGCTCTGTAATGCAGATACACACCGTAACAACGAGACACGATGGACACTATAGATATATTAGTATAAAACTCCAGCTCAGTGTATGTTAGCGTTAAACAACATCACGCTAATGCAGATTGCCAGTTACAGGGAATCAAGGTGTAGCTTCCATTTCATCCAGAGCCCATTTTTTACCGACCAGGCTGAGGTTTATTGTGCTTGCCATTATTTGGACTGCAAAGCAGGCGACAGGAAGAAAGAAATAAACAAACGGCAGGGTGAACGTCTCGGCAGACGCAGAAGAGCTGAACAACAATAAGAACATGAGAATGACAACCGCTGCTTTTTAAGCAAAACATGTTGACAACAAAAGTGTGTTTTTCTTATGGAACCTGAGAAATATTAGTCTTCTTGTTTTTTTGTTTCTTTGTTTTGACTTTAGCGTGTGTTTGGGATTTTTTTAAAGATGCACCTCAGATGAACCTGCGTCCATAGTGTTTTTGACCTAAGCTACAATCAGCTAAGCTCTGCACTATGGTAACGTTGCGTAACTCCTCCGCTCGATTAGCGCTATCAGAAAATATAGAATGTTCTAGAGAACGTGGGTGAATACATAACCACATTTCTATACTCTATTAGTACAGTGCTTGATTTTGAACAGACCTGTGTGTGTGTGTGTGTGTGTGTGTGTGTGTGTGTGTGTGTGTGAGAGAGAGAGAGAGCGACAGAGAGACTTGTTTTTCTCCTGCACAGATTTATAGCTAGCTCACATCACCACATGTGTATCTGTGCTCCCATTCTGTTTGCTTTTATTGTACTTTGTTTACATTTTTTAGATTACTGGAAGGTCAGATAAATATCTGTGGAATTTGGTCATTTGTATGAGCACCTTTATTAACTATGGCACACACACACACACACACACACACATATCCATCATTTGCTTACACGTCTAAAGATTTGTGTCTCTCGTGAGCTCTTCATCTTCCTCACTGTCTGTTAGCCTGCTGCGGTTCGGTTCTATAAAACGGTAACGGACGCAGTTCTGTGTCTGACGCTTATCTGGCTAGCTAGCTTACTTAACAGCACGTTAATTCACTTTTGCTAGCTTTAACAAACAGCTACCTAATGTTTTATTGATTAACCAATGATTTCCACAGTGTAAATGTACTCTGCTAGCTGGTTGGTACGGTAGCTAGTTATCATGCTAGGTGGGTTGCTAGCAGATACGACTCTTTAAAGTGTGTGAAGGAAACGAGGAAATTGCCTCAGACATCATTATCCAGTTCCTGTGAATAATTACAAACACCTCAGAGGAAAGTCATGAGGGAATGATATAACTCAGGGATGATGATAATAATAATTTTTCCTCTCATGTGTTTCATAATTCCATGGATGTGATGTCATGTGTAATATAACGCAGTAGAGTTTCAGTATGCTGTGTTTAACGAGGAAGGTAAACGAGTAGTGGGTCAGTCCTGCGCTTCAGTGGTGCCGGATTTTAATAAAACCTTCCTCTCGTCATACACACACACACACACACACACACACACACACACACACACACACACACACATGCATGCATTTGTTCTTCATTAGCATGTACAGATGCTCCAGTGTGAAATGTGCGTCATTAAACGCGAGTCCCACCTGCTTACTGATTTATTTTATGGATTAAGATTAAAAGCTTGGCCTTAAAAACGACATCATTAACTAATGATCACCGCGCTTTCATTTCCTCCAGCTGCCCTGTTCTGGATTATTAAACCCAAGTCTGTTTTTCCTCTCTCTCTATGTTTGTGTGTGTGTGTGTGTGTGTGTGTGTGTGTGTGTGTGTGTGTGTGTGTGAGACCCAGCCCGTACGCCATATTATTATTGTTATTGCTCTACTTGTAAACCAAAAAGTCGTAGTGAAATAATAAGTAGGAGAGTAATAAAATCGCACTGTGTGGTCATGTTTGCTGCATGCTCACGTGTTTACGTGTATTTATTTTATAGATATATTTATATTTTCTAGGTATTTTTATGTTTTATTTTTTTATTACAATCTCTCCTTCCAAAATCAAACAGAAAACATTTGTATAATAATGATTAGCCTTAGTTTATAAGATTGTTGCTGGATTTAATGTGAGACCTCACAGGTGTTGTATGATATAATGTGTGTGTGTGTGTATGTGTGTGTGTGATGCTGCCTTCTAGTGTTTCTTTTAATCTCGTAACACTTTTCCAGTTGTTGTTCTAGTTTCCATGTACCAGGTGTGCCACAAATACTGAACATTGAATTGTGGGCGGGGCTAATAACAGTGCAGGCTGTTTCTGATTGGTCAGTTTTTACACAGTCACCCTGATTGATGTCTCCGGTGAGAATCGGAACTCACAGGTTTATATTAATGTGCTCCTTCTACAGGATCCATGTAAAAGTCCACCATCTTTAACGAAAGCCGAATCCAGAGTGGCTTCTTATTTACTGTGTTTGTTCCCTACGTAGGATTCCTCTCTTTATGACTAAAGTATTGGCACGCTTGTGTGCAAGCATAACAGATCCTTTTATTCTACTTCTTTATTTGTACTTTCCTAGATAGAAATAAGAACCCGCCGTAAAAATGCCCGCCGTCTTCATCCGAGGCCGGATCCAAAATGGCCTCCTACTCAGTGAGGTTGTTCACTACGTAGGGTGTAACGTTGTATCCAAGCAGACTAAAGCGCCGTTTAAGATCCAGCAACAGAAGATGTGCAACTTCCTTTTCAGTGTTGTTGTATTTTAGCATCAACTGAAAAAGTTTGCGCTCCACAGCATGTCTATTTTCAGTACGATTTAAATATTGGCGCCCTTGCGTGAACGCAGAATTCTGCATTATGACCTGTTTATTTTTATCTACCTGTTATTTTGCTCACTTCTACATTGGATATGCTACTCAAAATGTCCGTATCTTTAACCGAGGCCAAATCCAGCACGGCTTCCTGTTCACCGGGTTCATTCTGATGTTACAGACAGAAAATTGATCCTTTTTCTTGTTGTTGTAGCTCAGCATCATCTGATTGAGTTTGTACTCCATCAATAATCATCTTCATTGTGAGGATTAAAGTATTAGCGCCCTCACAACGTCTTCTACAGATCTATGTATAAATGTATTTTTTGACATTCAATGATGTGTTATGCTCAGGTTCTCAGCATGTGTAGATGATGAATGTAATGACGGCAATCCTTCGTTCTTCAGTGAGTGAATAATGAGGCTGTGAGCTTACAGTTGTAGTAAAGTTTATTAATGTAACTGCACGGGTTTTACATTCCAGCCACAACACACACACACACACACACACACGATCTATACTGTGAGGTAGTCTGCTACTGATCACATGATCATGATTGATTTATTTCACCAAGAGACGGATGTATTGAACGTTTGAAGGTCATGTGAAGGTCACTCACACACACACACACACACACACACACACACACACACACTGATGACTATAGTTCCATCAGCACGTCACACACTTTAGCAGCAGGATGTGAGTCTGACAGGCTTCTGAGCAGGAGGATCAGGTGGAACACAGATTTATAACGTCATGTGACGCACCCTTTGTGTGTGATTTATGATTTATGACTTGCAGGAATGTCAGGACACATAAAACAGTCCCATAATTTTCCACCTAAGTATCAGACCACCAAAGCAGTTACACTTTATATCATCTCATAATACACACTTAAAATGAATCCATACTCTGTGCGATCGTTTTCAATGCTTTGTTTATTTGTTTGGGTTTTTTTGTGTTTAGGAATCTGAGTCATGCTTCAAGTTACAAGATTTGTATATCCGTAACCAATGACAGAAACATACCAGACGTAATCTCGCACACACACACACACACTGTGAGATTTCTTCACACACTTTACATAGATTGCGCACACAAATCCTGACCAATACTGACTGAATTAATAATTTAACCAATAAAATAATGCGAATGTTTTTGTTAATTCCACGCTAGATTAAACGGCCCATGTTCTGAGCTCTCATCTGCTACATATTTAGCTCACGTTCAGTTCATTCATTTCGTCCATAATATTCACTCCTATTTATGTGTCATATTCATACATTTAATATTTTCCTCGAATGATGATGTCAGAATAACTGAGACACGCCACCACTGGTGCTTTACTTTAACTCCGCCCCTCTTCTGAAGTGCACTTGAGTCTGAGGTCGGTATTGAATCCTCTTTGTGTGTTTCACGCTGCCCTGTTTGTGTTTATCAGCACTTGCTGAGATGACCTGAATGTCCTAGAGTCAGGAAATAAACAGTCAACCAATTAGCATCGGAATTCCTTTCATTGTGAGAATATAGACGATTGCAATGTCCGAGGTCGTGCTTTTACCGTAACGTAGTGGACTCAGGAGAACGCAAAGTGATGTGTGTGCCTACGTTTCTGTATTAGAGTCATTGTAACACACCTGTTTGTTAGTGTTTTTACGCTCCGTGCTGTCAGAAAAGCATCCGCGCAAGTTAAACATGGGTCACATGATGCTGGTCAAGAAGAAAAGAATAAATTCAGCTAAATTCAAACACTTGAGTGTTTAAACACTATCTATTAACACAAGCATGTGTTCGTTTTGCTTTTACACGGCTCTGACTCATTGGGTCATACTTCATTTTATTTATTTTTTATCAGTTTGTTCTAATGCTGTCCTCCTGGTTGCGTGTGACGGCCAGAGATTTATCCAGTGGAGATTTATCCAGGTTGATTTATTGTAAAACCACAGGCCAGATTGGCAGACCCGCGTATTCCAGTCTGTTATGATCATTTGGGGGAATTCCCCAGACTGTAGCGTGAGACCGTAGCGTTCCTCTCAACTGTACACTGCGTTCAGGTCACAGGAATCTGTCCGTGATTTTACCCACACGTGCCAGACGTGTCTCCGGTTTAACCTAGCCAATGAACGTTAAAGATGACTTTACGTTTACGTAGATTGTCACACCACCTATAGGAATAAAAAGTTTGTAGGCATGCTAGCACTGTCACGCCTGCTGCTAGTACTGATGAGACACAATAGTAGCAGAACTCTACTGCTACTTAGTTAAGCACAAATTAAAGAACACACTTAATTTGTTGGTTTGATTTACATGTTACATGCTCCACATCTCACGCTACACCAAAAATCTCCACGTACAAGTTTATCTTCCATTTTGTAATCACCAGGAATGGAGCTAGCTCGCCTGCGAGGTCAACTTTGGCCACCAGAGGGAGCTCTGGGCAGTCTGCTCGCTAATTACTCTCAATCAGGCTCTCCTATTGTTTTTTGTTTCTAGAATAACAGTTTATAGCTGATATAATGTAAGTGAGAACAGCGACGCGTTTCATGGACACAACATTAAGCGGAACCAGAAAGTGTGGTGGTGTAAGAGGAACAAACTACTTCAGGACATGCTGTGCCGGGAAAATAATCAGCTTCAGAGTGGTGAGACAAGTTCGGCTTCATCACACCAGCCTGTCATTGATGATTTTATCACGACAGCGTGACACCAAGTGTTTTCTTCCTTGTGTGATAACTCTGCAACACATATTCCCTATACGGATGTGTTTGTTGTTCTAAGCAGACTGAATTTAGGAGATAATCTTGTGATGAGAATATTTTTATAAACCCCAGTTGCGTCTTATAAAAAGTTTGGATCAGCGTTGCATTGTTATATAAGTGAGTCAGAACAGGCTCTGGCCAAGACACACACACACACACACACACACACACACACACACACACACACATGCACATCACATTAATGTGGACTGGGAACGAAACATAAGAATTCTTCTGCTCACTTTAGGTCACAATGTAAGCACTTGAGGTTAAAAATGATCTTTCTGTTACACAACACAACGTTCTTGTCAACGCAACAGCCTGCGCGCAACAAGCGCATCAACAACGGGGTACTGAAATGAAGCACTGTTACCAACCTGAGGTTGATCATTTTCCTGTAACCGCACGTCCCAGAGTACTGTAGTTTTATTCCTAGGGTTTAATTCCTACAGCAATTATAATGTTATTTTTAATAAATAATGACACATTTATCTGTTTATACTTACATTGACATAAGTCAGTTCCGCGTTACAGCAGTTCCGTCACCATCCTATTCTCTGTCTTGAAGCTAATAAGACTAAGATCGCAGCTTGTCATGTCACTGAGAAAGAAGCGTGACCTGAAGATGTCGGGAGACGTACGGCTTTACCTCTGACTGTTACGCAGCGCTGACACGGCACGCTCCTTCCATACATGAGAAGTTTGATTACGCGTGCGCTTTTAATCCGTTTTGTCGAACGAGCTGTTGCTATGGAAACGATACCGTATGAATATAGAGCGAGTGCATTCATTTAAAGCTGCGATGTGCTGCTGCACTGCTGTTATAGAAAACTACTCCACACCTTCTGACCAATCAGGATCCAGAACTCAGCAGTGCTGGGGTGTATTAATGCTTCCCATATTTAGCATTTCAGGCATCATTTTTTAATAAATAAACGTTGTAATAGTTGAAATGTAGCTGTGGAATAAGAGGAACAAATGGTAATCGTAATCTCTGCCTCATCACACCGCGCCGCTGTCGCTTATGTTCCTACAACAGCAGGACACGGAGTGTGTTTCTCCTTCCTTCTTTTCACGCGTCCCCGTTGCCAGGTCTTTGCAGTGGTAGACGTTTGTCCTCACGGTGATGAGGAGGAGAGATAATATTAACATAAATGCCGCTGCTGTATTCCGTGTCACTCTGAACAGAGTTGTATTTCCTGTTTTTATGTGTTGTAGGAAGAAATGCTGCGGAGGCTTTAAGTTCGTCCTGGGACAGTGCATTCCTGAAGGTACCAACTCCGTCTCCCTTTACCTGTCTCTCTTACTCTTCTTCTTCCTTTCTCACTTGTCTGTCTCACTCTCAGGCTCTCTGTCTTCCCTCTTTCCGTCCGTCTGTCTCTCTCTCCTTCTTTCTCCCCCTAACTCCGGCTTTCCTTCAGGTTTATTCCTTTCTCCCTCTCTCCATCTGTGGCTCAGTCTTTTTCCTCTCATCCCTGTCTTTATGTGTAATTAACGTCAGGTTTGTTCAGTAATAAAAGGTCTGTAAATGATCGGACACACAGAGGAACTTTCTCTTTACGTTGTGTTCGGAGGTTTTCGAGGTTGAAACCACTAACAGGGTTTTAGTCGTAAACGTCAGAGGAAAAGCGAGTCTTCTGGCACGCTGAGTCACACGATGAACAGTTTACCGTGTGTGTGTGTGTGTGTGTGTGTAAGCGGCGTGTTTTATGTGTCTGTATGAGGTAGTTCGCTGGTTATTTTCCGTGTGATTGAGCCGAGCTGATGTTTCCTCGTCCGCCGTTTCTGAGGAGAAGCACAGAACTTTCAGGAACGTCGCATCAGATCTAACCATCTAAATTTCCTCCTTTCCTTTTTCTCTTTGTGGGATAATTTCTAAAGGAATAATTGAACGCACACCATTAAAACTTTCAAAAAAGGAAACTGGATCTGGCTATTTGTTTGTAACGTTAAGTAATTGTATTTTTCTACACACAGCTGTCTGTGTTTTCATATTCGAGCGTGAGCCAGATGAAAACCTTACAAGTACGACATCTGATGTGAATTTTTTTTTTCTAGAGGAATCCGGACCCTGATTACGTCCTGGAACACGGAATGAAATCGAGATTATGTCGAAAAACGCTAACTTTTTTTATGACGCCTGTTTCCAATAAACAATGCAAAATAATCTAAAAATGAAGGTTTTGGTTTGACTCCCACTCGTCTGTAGATGTTCGCCTCCGGCACTGACGGTTATTACACTCCTGCAGGGCTTTAATACTCATTCACAGCTGAAACAAATCCATACAGAATGGCAATTAAACGAGGAATAATATTACAGAAGTGTTCCAGCAAGGACGTGTAGGAGTGTAAATAACGGTCAGCTGCGGTAAGATGAAGCAGTGAAACATGTAGATTACAGGCCACCGCCGCGTACCAGCTTTTTGATGATGTTGGACAAATCGCACATCTTGAAAGAATTCTTTTAGTCGACATCAGCTCTCTCGGAGTGCATAACGTCATTCCCGATTTAGTCCCGTCACAGTAGACAGTAAAAAACGGAGTGGGCGGAGCCACTCCACAGAGTGACGCTACTTCCTGCTGAGCCTCTCGCTGAGCGTGTGTCTACTGCGCAGCAAAAGGCTCGATTCAAAAATCAAACACGTCTTCTGCCTCACTTTCTGACTTTTTTGCCGTCTTTCATCCGCGTGCATCTGACTGTGGAAAGCGTTCCGATTCTCTCAGCTCTTTAAGGGGAACTGAAGGCTCGAACAGGTTCCTCAGATTTCTCAGATGATACTGTAGAATTATTATTATTATTATTATTAATAATATTAATCTTATTCAATTCTGTCTGATTAGAACATTTGTGATTTTGTCATGCATTTTGTATTCGGCGCGTGCAGATTATGACGTGTGCGCCAACGCCCCCTGTGAGCAGCAGTGCACGGATCATTTCGGCCGCGTCGTCTGCACGTGTTACCCTGGTTACCGCTACGACCGAGATCGCCATAGAAACCGGCAGAAACCCTACTGCTTAGGTGAGTCACGGAAACCCAAGTCATATGTATTAGCCTGTTTTCCGGAGTGTGTTTATTATTTTCGTCACAGTAGACGTGCTTCTCCGAGACTTACGGTAGAGTTAGGAAACGGTGGTAAAATAAAATCTTATAGGGTCTTGTTACATTTTTATGCACTATAAACAAATAAGATTTCAAATGAGAGTATTGCTAATAGCTAATGAATACATACAATATAAATAGTGAATAGATGCTGTATTTAAATAATCACTTCAAACACATTTATCCTAAGCATTGCATTTTATTAGCATTTTTTAAAGCCTATGATCTTTTCTCCTCCTCTCTGCTCCAGACATCGATGAGTGCAGCAGTAAAAACGAGACGGTTTGCTCTCAGATCTGCGCCAACACTCCGGGCAGCTACAGGTGCGACTGTGAGACGGGTTACTACCTGGGGGAGGACGGCAAGACGTGCAGCAAAGGCCAAAGGGGTACACGTATACACACACACACATTACACACAGTCTACACACAGCTTACACACTTCCTGTCCGCTCCGTGTCTGTAACAGTGGTGGAGATTTTCCACGACACGAGGATTTTATTAGCGTAATTTATTAATAACGTAAAGAAAAACAGGTTCCTGCAAAGTCGTAACCGTTCGTGTAAAAATGTTGGAGGTTTATGTTTCGTTTAGGGGCGGGGCTAAGGATTTTCTGCCCACTGTTCCGCTCATGAGCCTGGACTTTTTCTCCAACAGCTCATAAATTCGATCAAATTTGATTCGACAGGTTTCTGTTGGCTAATATTTATCTGCAAACTCATATAATTAACCTGTACTGATAAACCCCCCCCAGTTGTAGTTCTGTTGGTACATTCCAGTCAAACCTGTCAGATCTTGTGCCGATCTCTTAATTGCCAAAACGTGCATGTTTTTATCAGCTGCTTTTCTGCTGAATATTTTTAAAAGGAGCAACATGATGACGTTCTTCAAAGTGCTGCAGCCCAAACACACACACACACACACACACACACACACACACACACACACGATCATGGGCTGCGTCCCAAACCGCTGCACTAAATCAAGTGTCAGAGTCGTACGCAGGCTTGACTGATCAGACCTACTGCAAGTGGCCAGCGCAGTGGCGCACCTGCGAACACTTCAGCAAGGAGTCAGCTCAGAACTCGTAATGTTTAAAGCGCTGACTCGTTCTGAATCGGCAAACGCCACATGCTGCTACTTCAAAAAAACTTCACTTCTGTATGAAACTGATTCGGGGGCGGAGCTTCATACAGCCTGGGTTTGTCATGTCACTAAATTGCTTTCAGCCAATCACATGCGATATGCAAATCCCGTGGTAGTGGAAATGTTTATCCACAGGACATGTATGCTCATATATTATACATATCCATATCCGACTTTGATACTGAAACCCTACTCATGTCACCTTCGACAAATTCAAGCTAGTTTGATTAACATTGCTATCTGAGCTAATGTTAAAGGTAGCGTCTTTATATGTTAAAGGATAAAGAAAATCTCCAGAGAGCTGATCTGACTTTTGTTTACTAGCCTTTAGCTAGCCTATTAGCTAAGCTAGCTAATGTTAATGCTACGAGGACGTTTATGAGAACAGGAGGACATGGGGGTGTTGTAACATCTGCATGGTTATGCACATCTGGTATTATCTATCTATCTATCTATCTATCTTATTGATCTATCTGTCTGTCTATCTATCTATCTATCTATCTATCTTATTGATCTATCTGTCTAACTATCTATCTATCTATCTATCTTATTGATCTATCTATCTGTCTGTCTATCTTATTGATCTATCTATCTATCTATCTATCTATCTATCTTATTGATCTATCTATCTATCTATCTGTCTGTCTTATTGATCTATCTATCTATCTATCTATCTATCTATCTTATTGATCTATCTATCTATTTATCTATTTTATTGATCTACAAACCGGATTCCAAAAAAGTTGGGACACTAAACAAATTGTGAATAAAAACTGAATGCAATGATGTGGAGAT
>JAQQZU010000011.1:21650806-21672003 GCA_030068025.1 Parauchenoglanis punctatus
TTAAACTTTTGTTCCGTGATTTATGTTCTATTCTGAATAAAATATTGACATTTGCCATCTCCACATCATTGCATTCAATTTTTATTCACAATTTGTTTGGTGTCCCAACTTTTTTGGAATCGGGTTTGTATCTATCTATCTATCTATCTTATTGATCTATCTATCTATCTATCTATCTATCTTATTGATCTATCTATCTATCTATCTATCTATCTATCTATCTTATTGATCTATCTAGCTTATTGATCTATCTATCTATCAGTTGATCTTTTCATTAAAGCACTAATCATTCATTAATCACTCTTATTAAATCTTATGTTCATTAATCACTCTTATTAAACACCTGTAGAATCAAAACAATTTAATAAATAATAATGATGATGATTATTATTATTAAAAACGTGATTCTTATGTCTATTGTGTATAAAATATTTTAAATATTATATTTTACAAACAGGTGGCGGGAAACCCCACCACAGTCCGTCCATCTCGCCTTCCCCCCCCTTTCTCTCGTTCTCTCTTTTCTCATTCTCTCGCTCCTCAGATCTATTTTCCTTCTCTCTCTCTCTCTCTCTCTCTCTCTCTCTCTCTCTCTCTCTCTCTCTCAGCTCTCTGCTACATTTCCACCGGTGCACAAACACGGCCGTCGCTGTGTACACCATCACATTAATAGAGCATCAACTGCTGAGTCGCGTCACCTGGTAATCATTAACCCTCTCCTTTCACTGCCTGTTTAAATAAACCCCCCTTCTTCTACAGCACTGGTCTGGTTCCCACACACACACACACACACACACACACACACACACACACACACACAGGAGACGCAGCAGGTTTGGGCTTTGTAATGAAGCGGTGAGTTGCTGAAACGCTCTCTGGAGTTTCTCATCTGTTCCTCTCTCGTCTGCGTGTCTGTGAGAGCGATGAAACACTTTCACACTCTCACACGTGACTGAAGATGATAAATTGCTTCTTTTTTGAAAGGAAATGGTTTTGCACATCATTTTTTTTCTTATGCAATCTTTTAGGCATCTGTGTAATGGCCCCTTGATGTGTCTTTAAAGACGCCACAAATCCACTCCTGAAAAGTGTTTATATTTCATCAGCCATCATCAGTTATGATTAATTATTCATTATTTAAAACTCAAGAATATGATGTTAAGTTGTGTTAAGGTCTTATTCTAGCTTTGTATTCTTGTCATGTTCATTACATTTGCTGTTTTTCAGTTAGAACGTAAGCCATAGAACATAGAAAATAAGAAGTAAAAAATGAAGATTTAATACAGTCAAAATAATGAGATACAAACTTCAACGTCTTTATTAAAACTTGCAGTTCAGGGCTTTTATACACCACGAGTCCTGCTCACACACCATTCACTTCCTTCCTGCTTCTCTTTAACGTTATGCGCAGAGACCTAAAATATTTCAGTAATTGTACTACATTAATATAATTACTTGCCATTTAAGGGGCATTATTTTAGGGAACTTTCCCAGTCTGTAATCGTAGCCTAAATAAATACTCTTACTCAATTACATTCCTGCAACAGCGTTTCAATAACTAAATAAATAGCGCATTTTCACTCTCTGTTTATACACAGTGCTGCAGTTCTCGACTCTGATTGGTCAGAATTAATTGATTTATTGATTAAATGTCTAGAACAGCTGCAAATCACAGGCTTACATTAATGCACTCATTCTCATGCGTTAGCGTTTCTATAGCAACAGCTACCTCACAGGGACGCATAATAAACAGATTAATACCTTCTTTCTGTACGGAGATGTCTACTTCACGTTTATAGAATTTAAGTGTAAATATGAATGGGTTTAAAACCGTGTTAGCGAATAGTAACGGCACACCTACTTTCATTTTATTATATACAAATTTGATCCAAGATAACAATTGATATGAAAGATGGGTGGCGCCTAAAATGTTCCGCAAATTTTTATCAGCTCTGACGGAGCGCTCTTGTGGTCTTGAGCATCTTTTATAACTCAGAACTTCCTGTTTTCTTTCCTCGACGCTCACTGATCCATTACTCGCCTAATGACTCAGAGCAGCGCTGCATTAGCATGAACATTAACCAGCCTCTCGTGTTACTCCATCCGCCTGCTTCCTCTTTTCCGGGTCAGTTAGGGACACACACGACGATGATGATGATAATGATGATGATGATGATGATGATGTGCAAGTACCATCATCAGCAAGCTTTCAAATTCCAGATGTTTGGAACATGGCATTCCAGACCACTGAGTTTATCAGGGAGTGAACGGATGTGTGTGTGTGTGTGTGTGTGTGTGTGTGTGGAGGGGGTAATCAGCTTGGTCATGTTTCCTCTGAATAGATGGGAGGATGAAGGATGTACATTTTAGCAGTTTTTATAAACAGTGTAACGTCAGTACGTCTCTCATGCAGAATTTTGTTTTTTATATTTTTTTAGTTTACAGACGACAAATCACTGATGAGTATAATTTACTTCATAATATTGACATATAAAGGACAGAACCCCGTCTCTGGAACCGCACTTCTGTAACTGTAAAAATAAATATATATATATATATATATATATATATATATATAAATAAAATGCAAAATAATAGGATGTGCTGGATCACGTGCTATTCTGCGTGCTGCTGAATGCCGAGTGTGGAAGCCATCTTCTTCCATCCATAGAATAATTCTTGTCATATACTGGCAATTTTTAAATGATCTCTTGCTTTTATGTTGCATCGTATTATATTTGACAGCAAACAGACAAGCAAATAAAAATGCGGTTTCCTTCTTTAGTCCGCATTTTCTATGCCTGATGTTTTTTCTGGATTTAAAGCAGTGTTTGTGTTCCTGAAGATGAGGGTGCAGTTCTAGACGCTATTGAAAACCTCGTCTCAGATGCAAGAAAAATCTGCCGGTCTCAGAGATGTGAACAACATGAAGGTGATTTTATTCATCTGCACGACGAGCCCAGAAAAAGACTTACGCGTGTGCGTAACCCGACTCTGAACACCAGGAACTTCGTCCCAGAGTTTGTGTTTTTCCTTTTCTCTTACGATTTATATTATTTTATTGATTTATTTTTGCAGAGCCTCTCTTCGAGAAGTCTGATAACGTGATGAAGGCAGGAACCTGCTCAGCCACGTGTGAAGACTTTCATCAGATCAAAATAAACGTCTTTCAGCTCAAGCAGAAGGTATTTACTGCAACACGCATGTCCGTACCGCTCTCCTTTAACTGGTACTCTGCGTTGTGGATTTAGAAAAAAAAGGGAAATCTGAGCAAAAATGGTTTCAACGTTGAGATCGAGTTTTGTTGTTTGTTAAATTCTATACATTGAAATGAAACTGCGGTTTGTTTTGCGCCATTAATACGTGTCTGTTTAAAGCTCAGTAAACGTGTTATAGGACTTCGTGAACAGGTACGTTACAGACCCTCTACAGGACCTCGGGGAGGAACGGTGAGTTTATAGGCTAATAAAAGGTGATTGAAGTGACCTGTAGACGCACACCCTGCCCTCCACGTGGCCTTCACGTGCCCTCTCCTCCATCAGCAGCAGCAGCAGCCAGCTCCATCGTCATTCAGCTCTCAGCCTGCAGCAGCATGATGGATGGATTATTAATGTGTGAGAGAGAGAGAGAGAGAGAGAGAGAGAGAGAGAGGTGGGGGAGACAGAGAGAAATCAAAGGAGAGAAAGATGGTGACTAAGAGATTAAGAGTGACTAAGAGACAGCTCGACAGAAAAATAGAAATAGACAGAAAGATAGAAAAACAGAAAGACTGAGAGACAAAATGACTGACTGATAGATAGATAGATGAAGATGCATATGAATCAAGAAACAGAGATACTGACTGAGAGGCAGACAGACACAGAGACGGACAGAGAGATGGAAAGACAGACAGACAGAGAGAGATGGAGAGAGAGACAGTGAGAGAAACTGAGAGATGGAAAGAGAGACAGACAGAGAGACGGACAGAGAGAGAGGGAGAGAGAAACAGAGAGAGACTGAGAGAGGGAGAGAGAGAGACTGAGAGAGAAACTGAGAGATGGAAAGAGAGACAGACAGAGAGAGGGAGAGGCAGACAGATGGAGAGCTTGTAAGTCATTACTATTTAAACCCTGCTGAACTAAATGAAGATAAAATCGCAAAAGATGAAACTGTGGTGTAAAAGCAGCCTGAGGGACAGAAAGACGGATTGTGAGGGTTGGACTGGACTGGACCCGCTCCTTCCTGATGTGTGAGCTAGCGCCTGTTAGCCTCGTAGCTACAGTGCAGATCTACACACGCAGACGTTACACATGTCCCGGCTGATTGTCTGCGGTCGCTGTGAAGTGGACATGCTGTGCGATTACTTCAGCTTGTCGAGAACTCCTCGCCTTGTGTTTTTCATTAGTCGTGAGCGATTTTGCTCGGCGAACACGTTGCACGTTTGACACGCAGATCGTGGGAAATACAGGAACTGAAATCCATTCAGCAGACTTCATTCCTACAACTCTGTAAAAAGCCCAAAGCAAATTACAAATGGCTTTTAAATGGCTCGCGAATCCAGACGCTCGCAGATTTCTGTGCGCAGCCCGAGGCTACGTGTGCCGCGTGTTCGCTAGCCGGTGTGCTCCCGAGGTCACGTGCGTGCGTGTGTGTCGCGCTGTCTGCGGCTCGAGGGTTCAGCAGGTAATGGATACTTCCCTGACACGCTGAGAGCGAGGCTTTGAAGTGCAGCTCAGTGGAACACACCGCTCATAAAACGGGTGTGCTGATGTGTAGACATGGACGTGCATTACTCAGGGCTCGGCGCTCGCACATGTTACAGCTTATGGATCTGATTACATGCTAAAGGTTAGCGCAGACTCGCTTTCTTTCCCTCCGTGACGCTCGCTCTACTGTATTAGTCATGCCATCCTGTCAGGACTGCGCCATATGAGACGATTGCAGCCTTTTGGCTTTCTATCCTCGTCGGTTTTTCTTTACTTTTGACGTCTCTCTTCAGGTTCGACGTCTTTGTTTCAGTGCCTCTGTGTGGGATGTTATAATAAAAAAATGTAAAACATTTACTTCTAGTTGAAACCTTTGGCTAATTGCAACAATAATGCTAATTTCTGCTAGTACTAGCTAACTAGCTAAACTAGCTAGTAGTAAACTAGTAGTAAACTAGCTAGCTAGTTTTGTCACGCAAGCAAAGTAGCTAGTTACGGGAGAAGCCACATTGTGAAAACAGCTAATGTGATGCGACTAAATTGTAGCTAAGCTAGTAGCATTGGTGCTTGTAGCTAGCTTATACCCAGGCCTGCTAGGCTATGCTAGTGGAAACACTGATTCACCACAAGGGGCAGCAAATTACCATAAGATGTGGTGTAGCACATATTTTTCACGAACTGCACCTGCAAGAGGACAAAACAATGGTAGAGAAATGTTTGTGCCCTGAAGCTTCAGCGACTCCAGACTTTGATCTAAAAAGAATTGTCCCTCAACGCAGATGGCGATGCTGGTGAGCAACACTGAGGTCAACAAGCAGATGACCAGTGAGAAGATGCTGACAGCACATTCCTTCCTGCCTGGACCTCCAGGACAACCTGGACCTCCCGGTGAGCTTTAGCCGTCTGACACCTTCTACACATCTTTACGTTTAGCCTAAAGTGTGATATCGGTGATGTTGAATATTCAAAAAAAAAAATGATGGAACACATGGAATTTGGTTTTTCCCAACAGATGGAAACGTTGATATTCCGGTCACTAGCTAATTTTGTTAGCTAAGTTTCCAGTAAGGACAAGGAGCTTCCACGTTGGCCGTTTGTTGAATAAATGTTCTCCTGACCTCAACACTTGAACGTAAAGTGAAGCGCGTGTTCTTGTTCCCATGTCGAAAGCTCAAATTCACACGTTTCATGTTAGTGCACCATAAATCAGCGCTGTAGCACTCTGCACTTCTCTAGTTACCTGAAGCTCCGAGCCTCTCTGCTTAGCAGGTTTTTCTCTTGTTTCCTCTCATAAGAAGGGAAATCAGGGATCTCTGACTGTGTCCTGTGTGCAGACCTCAGAGCTTGGAACAGGGTATAATTGCATAGAATTACAATTCAGGGCATAAAGATTACGGCTGTAGATCTTGACCTGCAATTTCAGTTAAACCCAGTCTCGTAAACTTCTGGAAATGATTTCGTTACCATTCACGCAGATGTTAAATGTCTGCCGTGCCTTGACAACGATGTTATACGCTCACGTCGTTACAGTTTTTCCAGGGCGGTTTGTGTAAATGCTACGGTTACGCTGGTCGTATAATGTTACAGTCCGTTATTTTGAGAACTTGTTTCACTTGTCATGTCCGTACATATAGCTCGCTCTCTAACTGTCTCTCTGTCTCTCTCTCTCTCAGGGGTTCCTGGTCCTAAAGGTTCTCCTGGACCCCCAGGGAGAGCCGGTGCTCCAGGTCTGCCTGGTCCTCGGGGCCCGATGGGGCCGATGGGTCCCTCACCGGACCTCGCGCACATCAAACAGGGCCGACGCGGACCAATGGTGAGACTCTACACACGTTAACATACACAAAAACGAATTACATGACATACAGTGACATGACCTGGTCATATAATCTGATGTTCTAATTTTAAAACACATTTTGGATGTAAGATGTAGTAGAAAAGTCTAAATGTGAGTCATAAGCCTCAGAATACGAGTCATAATCTTTGATGTCTATGTTGAGTTGCAAGTCATAAGCTTTAAAATCCAAGTCAAATTGTGAGTGTAAATTAGAGACTAGAATGACACTTAAGCACAGTTGTATATATTACACGTTATACAATACATGTACTGTACATTTACACTCACAATCATTAGAAAAAACTAGTAAAGTTTAGCTTTATTCTTTAACGTCATGCTGGCAGCAGGCACTTATCTTAGTGCCATTACCTTCTGATAAAGCGGAGACTGGAGACTCCTTCCATAAACATTTATAAACGTCTCCTTACAGAAAACTTTTCCCTTTCAGCAAATACGTTTATCTTTGTTGAACAGATTAGTATTAGTGTTAGATTATCTGAACATCTGCCATCCAAGACTCTGTGATCAACCAATCAGGATGGAGAACTCTCTGTGGTGTACCTGTTCGACATCTCTGATATCTGGATACATCACAGTAAACACGAAAGACACGAGTGGATGTATTATCTCAGCGGCGCTCCGGTGAAGCGTCCCGCATTGAAGCGTCCTCTTTGTGAGTTCTGAAATCAAAGCCGGGTTTGTGAGAGCCGCAGGTGTCCGGCTCACGACCAGCTCGAGTTTAGATCTCTGACCTTCAGCGACCCTCCGGAGGGAAACCCGCTACAGCTGCAGAGGAGAAACCGGAGCTCGGCCCACCGCTTTCCCTCCTCAGTCCTGATATATCCAGTACAACATCACTGGGATGTGAAACGGCAAAATAAAACATTTTTCCATTCACACTGAGACCTTAACATAGGAAATGGGATAAGCGCTTATCGCTGTCTTATAGTGTCCTAGTGACCTTTAACTCACACCAGTGATGGAGGGAAAAAAACGTATTTACGAATAACGGACTCTGAAACGTTACACTCTGGACACCCCGCAGTTCAGAGCGTCACATGACCTCCGAGCCCCTGATCACCGCTGCTTTATTTCTTTATTTTTGGCTTTATGCACCAGCGAGTCGGAGGAAACTGACTGGAACGTGTTTTACTGATCCAGAATCAGCCCAGTGTCCTCGAGCTGCACCGTGCGTAATTACCAACGCAGGCTGGGGTTCTGTTCAAACGTTTCATACAAACGAATCTGTGTTCACCAGGATGCCAAAATCCTGAAAATGATTACATTGTAGTTATTTGCATTATTACTGGCATTACTGTTATTACCTAGTCATCACATTTATAATAATAATAATAATAATAATAATACATTCAGATTTTAGATTATATTTATTGTATATTTATTTTTGTGATATTTATTATTATTATTATTATTATTATTACTGTCATTACTGTTATTTCACAGTAATTATTTTTATAATATTTGAATAAATATGTTAGTGTACTTCTACTACTACTACTATTAATAATAATAAAAATACTAATAGTTATAATCATACATTTGTTTTATTTATTATTATTAGCAATAGTAGTATCATTACTGTCATTACCCAGTAATAATTTGTTCTTATGTTTTAGTACTGTATGTTTCAAAAAGGTGTTTTAATATATTGTTTATAACATTGTTTAACATTGTTAATGTGTGTGTGTGTGTGTGTGTGTGTGTGTGTGTGTACAGGGTCCTCCTGGTGCTCCAGGCAGAGATGGCATGAAGGTACTGTGTGTGTGTATGTGTGTGTTTTCAGCTCCCTTGGAGTCCTATCAACAATGAAAAAGTTCTACACACATAAGAGAAAATTTCTGTGTGTGTGTGTGTGTGTGTGTGTGTGTGTGTGTGTGTTAGCGTGATTAAACTGTGAGATTCCAACAGCTGAAACTGAATGTTGTTTCATTTTCAAGCCAAATATTTGTCGAGTTTCATTTGAATGAGTCACTGCAAGAACACACACACACACACACACACACACACACACACACACACACAAAACAATGCTAATGTAGCGCAGATTTTTATTACTTCAGCTCACCAGTTTAACAACGATCTGCTGTAAAATTCTCAAACATGTCATGAAAATCAGCGGAGCCTGAAAACAAAACAACGTTAATGCACAATGACACAAAATTTCAGAAAACAAATATTTTTCCACTCAGAAAAATAGAAAAATATCTGTTTTAAAGTTGTTGTTTTTTAACTTGATTGCAAGGACAAAATGTTTTGTCACTTTTTAAACGTGTCTGTAAATTTTGGGGGAGTGGGCACACATCCATATTCGGTTTGTTTTTTGATTTTTGTTATTGTTTGTTTGTTTTTTATGTTACTCGGCATGTCCTGGCCACTGGGGGGCGCTGCTTGAGACGGCTGTTTGGGCCCCACAGATCGCTGCTTGCAGCATTATTCACAATTATGCTATTAATCGATCCTTATTCAGTGTGTGAGTTGTAGTGTGTATTTTTATTGAAAGGAGCCTGAATTATGGTCATGTACATTATGGAACGTCAGCTCCGAAAGTATTGGCACTCTAATTTTGATCCTTTTTCAGCATGGCAAAAGCTAATTAACCACTAATTAGACTTTTCCCAAAAAAACAGCAGTTCAAGGTCAGTTTTGCAGCCTGTGTGTGTGTGTGTGTGTGTGTTAGTGTAAGTGCACACACACTCACCACCCAGACCTTGTTTGTAGGCAGAAGGTTGCTGTTATGTTTTTCCGCTCCCCAGAGCCGAATGGAGAACATCTGGCCGAGCTTACTGCCCCTGCGTGACCTCCCGACCTTCACTAATCCCTTCACCGAGGTCGACCGTTCCTACCATTCACGTCGTCATACCTCTACCCAAATGAGCTAGAGCCCAAATACAGCGAGTAACCAGCGCTAGGATAACATTTACTTACGTTTGCACACATTTACACACACTTCCCTGGCTCCGTCCTCCGTGTTTGGTGATTAGACAAAAAAATTTAAGTAAGACTGAGAAAACAAATACCGAGGGAATTTAAGGTGTCAAGTTTAAAGCTTGTTTGTATTTCTCGTGTGATACTTCTACTGTAATCCCACTAATGTAAATATTGTTTTGGATCCTTCAGGGGGAGAAAGGAGCTCCTGGACCTTCTGGACCTCCGGTAAGGACCTCCTGCCATGCCACTTCTTCTCACCGTTTCTCTCTGTGGACACCTCGTCTTGTTATGGATGTATATCTGTCTCTGGTACCGTTGACCTTTGACCTCTCGAACACACACCATGCTAGATCCCTACTTCCGGTTTCCAATATTCTTTGAAGCCCTTCAGGTCATGTTTTCGTATCTGGTGCTTTTTCCTCCTGTTGACTGTGGAACTGTACGCGGATTGTCGTTGAGCTGAAGAGGATTGTGGGAATTTCTTTTGGTGCTCACACAGAGCAGGTTAGGACTCCGTGTGACCCCGTCAGCATGAGGGTAAAAGGCTCTGCTGGGAGTCGTCACGATCAAACCTTCTATCAGTGAGTCGTTAGAGTGTGAGCTACTGCCGTAGCGAGCACTGGGGAACGTTCTAGATGAACTACCTCAAGCAGTCATTAGCTACGTTGCCAAACATCACAGCAATTTTTAAAGTGAATTTGAAGTGAACTCTCGCCAAGAGTAGACGCTGAGTAACGGCTACTGTTACATTAATTCCGACACGATGATGTCATCGAAAGAGCGTCGGCCAAACACGGCCACGGGCTGCCGAGAGCATCCGCTCCCGTACACGGCGCAGGATTTACTATGATGTAGTAATCGATGTAACAAAGATGGCTGACACGGACAGAAGTTAATATGTTAACAGCCTCTTTTTTTTTCTCCCTCGAAGTTCATTAATAAGACAAAAAAAAAAACACAGCTAGGTATTGTTTGTTATTGAAAACGTAAAGTTACAAAGTGCTGACAGCAGAGACGTAAATCTTACATAAACATCTCCGTATCAGCAGAGAATCAGTGATTAATCATGTTTTTAACCCATTTATTATTAGTGGACTGAACGTACACGTCCCTGTGAATGAGCCGTTACTATAGAAACGATAACGTATTAGAACGAGCGCATTAATATAAACCTGTGACGTACAGCTGCGCTACTGTCAGAGCTGCTGATTTGTAGCAGTGTTCTTTCAAGAGGTCAAAGGTCAATGGACATCTCCCTGACTACTAAACAGAGTTTATTTATAGGGGGCAAAGAAATATGGCTCAGGGAGGATTTATATACAACGCCTCTGATTTCTACATTGACTTTAAAATACAGCCTGTGTTGTGTGAAACATGTTTAGTTGTACTTTTGATGGAAAATGGGTTAAAGAATTGCGAACAGGTGGGATTTTGGAGATATTTGGTAGTTTTGGAGTCTATTCAACAACACATGATCTTTACAGTCAAAGTGCACTAAATAAAAAACTTGTAATTACAGAAAGCCGGGATTTACTAAATACTGACATGTACGAACCTGATAATACCTAAAAATCATGCAGACTGATTCACCTAAAGGTTCTAAGTTTGCATTTTGGGCATTTGTCCATTAAAGCGTAAAAGAGTGGGCGGAGTTCATGCAAACAGATCAGTTTATCGCCTGCAGTGTGATTTACAGAAATTGTATGCACGAGTGAGTACTTCTGAAGGGCAGGTATTAAATTTGCAGGAGTCCAAAGTTGCTTATAATGGACATGACAGGTTAGATATTAGCCGCATATCCGCACCTTCGATGCCAACAGGATTTAAATAACGTCCGTGTAAAAGGTTTTCATTCTTTAGGATATTAGTAAATCAGGAACTATGCAGCTAGAAGACATAATCGCTGAGAATGTTAAAATCAGTCAGCTAGCAAATGAAAATAAGAAGTCACTTACATGGTTAGCTAGATTCTGGTGCAATTAGAAACGTAAAATGTGTTAATAGTGGTAACAGGAAGTTGCTTTTCTAAACATTTTCCCTGTTGAAAGGTGATACATCCATGTGTTTACATTAAAATTATTTTGGTTAATGTCTGCTAATATCGCTTCCATGATTTTCCAATATGGTGAATATTTACTATGGATTAAATCCCATGATGCACTGCAGTAACATCATGTCGTACATCATGTGTGTCATGTTGTTCAGGGACCTCCAGGATCGTTCGATTTCCTGTTACTGCTCATGGCCGACATCCGTAACGACATCGCAGAGCTGCAGCAGAAAGTGTTCGGAAAGCAGATCCCGTCCCCCGCCGAGGATTTCTGGAAGGACGGCGTCGATTTCGGCTCCGGAGAGGACTTTAAATCCAACGGTCCTTTAAGAAGGAAGAGGAAATCACTCAGTGCGTCTGCTGATCCTGACTGGAAGATCTGAGACGTTTTATTCTTTTCAAAAAAAAAAGTCAAAAACTGATTTTCAAGAAGTGACAACAGTGTAAATGATATTTTATTTAACTGCATACTCTTTTAAATGAAGCCCCGAATGTATTTCTTTGTATGAAATTCTATTTTTTTAACATAAAAGATGTACATATTTATCATTCTCGTAGTCTGAATGAATCCTTTGTAATGCAGATGACACAATGCACGGTGAACGCTTGGCATTTGATTCATGATTCATCATAAATGATTCATTTATTTACTCATCCTCAGCGGTTACTTCTAAACCTTACAGTGTGCACATCGGCTTGTTGGCCGCTACAGGTGGCTAATTGTCTGAATGAATCATTTGCTAGGCTACAGATAACATAATGGAAGATGAACACTTGGGATTTGATTCATGATTTTTGATTCATCATGAACGACTCGCTCATTTTCACACCCACAGCAGTTATAGCTACTCCTCACATCGTACAAATCCATCCTTTAGATGCTAATTGTCCTGATTGGTTACCATGAAACATTGATAGCACTTGGCTAATGAATTTCTAATAGCCAGATATCGCTAATCTTAGCTTTGCTAACTTAAATAGCTAGCAAACTAGCTCACATTAGTTACATTACAGCAGGATTTCAGTATCGAGTTTTCTCACAGGTTTATTCATCAGCAGCCAATCTTGACCAAATATAATATTACCATGACAACCAAAACTATTTCATCAATCAGTAATCAATAATAATAATCAAGTTAGCTTGCATGCTGTAACTGTAACTAAGATTTGCAGAGTCTTGCTAGTAAGCTAACCTGCCTAATTTGTATTGCATAAACAAACCTATGTAGCTTAGCGCAAATCTCCAAACTAGCTAACTAATGCTAGATATCGAGGTCATGTTTTACTGATGAGTTGTCTACAGTGGACATGTTTAGCTAGTTAACTTTGTTCGGCTAACACGAGTTTATGGTATCTGTTTGAGCAGCAGCTCAGCTTTCTGTGCCATCACGACGTCCTCGATGTAGTAAACATGAAACATCACGTCTTGAACATGCTTATAGTTTCTATGCGATATGTGTGCATGTCTGGCTGCCGCTTAGCATCATTTAGCCACTGACAGGACCTTCTGGAGTTACACCATCTTTCAGAAGTGTTAGTTTAACCGAATAGCACTCCTTGTCTTTTAGCGTTAATCCTTAATAACATCAAGCTAACACTCTTCATGTATTCTTCAGTCTCATAAGCTAACTACGCGTCTGCTTTGGGCCCTGTGGCCACCAGAGGGCCCCCAAGAGCACTTGAAATATTTTTGTTTGATATGTCAGTGTTAATCATACAAAAATGCAATATTATATCATTGTGCTAGCTAGCTAATACCGCTGGTTTAATCAGTTCCCGCTGCCTCTGTCAGAGCCGGTGTCGCGTTCGTGCACAGTCGCACTGTAACGGATGTTAACTGGATATATATTACAAAAATAATGACTAACACTGCTAATGGTTGGGTTAGATTTACAGCAGGCGTTTAGGCCGGCCCTGATTCAGCCAGATGAAAACCAAACTAAAGGGTTCAACTCTAAATGTGACCTTTATAAAAGTGCTGTGATGGAAATCTACTGTACTTTAATTAAGACTTATTTCAGAGAGTTTGGATGTAAAGTGAAAGACTTAATAATCCAGTGGTCTGAATGTGGAGTGTGATGTTGGTCTCACATACCTCCCTCCATCTCACACACACACACACACACACACACACACACACACTGTCCCACTGTACTATAATTCTTTCACTCGTGCTGTAATTTTTTGCGCTTTTCATCACCTGCGCTGTTCATCTTGAGACTGTGCCGTGTGTTTGACCCGCCGCAGCTCCGCGCTGACCTTCACTGTTTACACTGCATGAGTTATGAGTTCTAAGAATGCACAACATGTGAGAATTATTAACTGCAAAAAAAACAACAGAAGAGTCATGAGCATCAACGTAATCGTTTTCTATAATAATAATAATAATAATAATAATAATAATAATATTCTTTACATTTATTTCACATTCATCACATCTATTCTCAGAATTAATGAAGAACTGTGCAAAAGTTTTAGGCACATGCAAAGAAATGCCATAAAGATAACTTAAATAATGAAATTAAATCTCTGTACTTAATGAAAAATAATACAAGTTGCAGGAGACTGTAATAAACTAAGCAACGTCAATATTTGGTGTGTCAGCCCTTCGCTATTCTTTAAAGCTCCAATATGGAGGATTTTCAGTGCATCTATTATCAGAACCGGCGTATATGTTCCATAATATACTGATGAAATTCATAATTATGTCCTCATTAGTGTATAATTAGCTGTGACTATGAATCGTTGTGTAGAGCGAGCCCTTTATACCTACACAGGGAGCGGGTCCACCTCTACCGAGCCGCCATGTTGCGCCTTCCACGTTACACGTTTTTACAAGCGGCAGCGTGAATCCGGAAGGAAGCACCGGAAGGACGACAAAGAAGAAGAAAGGAAGACGAGGAAGAAGAAAGAAGAGGAAGCAGTGTTTGCTGGAGCTGGAGAACAAGTTTGAGAACCAAATTGTGTAAAATGGAGGATCATATTTATTATTTAGCACAGAAAAAGCAAGAGTGTGAATGTAAGTAGTTGGAAGTACGGTACAGGCTCCTGACGGCCACCGTACGCTCTGATACACACCTGGAGAGGGAGGGGTCAGAGAGGGGGGTCAGGGGGCAGAATCACACACAGAGTGGGGCTTTAACAGCAGTCCCAGGTACCGTGAGTGCAGTTTTATAAGGAAATGAGGAGTAAGTGAGAATCTGCCACAGCTCTCCTGGAGACTTTGACTGTCGCTCCTTTAGTAAGTCCCAGCAGCCTTCATGAAGGTTTTTGTCTGAATAGTGGCTTCTTATAAAAAACATTTTTGGAAAAATAATATGTGGAAATCTAAAATGGTTTTGTACTGACTCAATAACGAAGAATTCATCATATAAACATCTATAATGAACGTTTGTACTAAAAAAAAACACAGGGTGCCTCAGACCTTTGCACAGTCCTGTACATGTCATATATTTATAAAAATTAAAACGCAATTGATTATTATTTTATTTTTATTCATCAGCATCTCGACAGTATTCACGCAAAGGTCATAAATCACATCCAGTCTGAACAACTCGGCTGATTTTCCCAGCCTGAAATAAACAGCAGGTATTTTCAACATGTAGCATTAAAGACTGTAAAAGCACTCGTCCATTTTCCCCACATTTCTTTTCTTCCTCCACACCATTTCACGCTCAGCTGCTCTCCATCCCGCAGTAATGAGCCGTGAGTCTTGTTAAAACGCTGGATTCATCGAAAACCTTATTTTGCACCGAGACATGAACAACACCGGCTGTGATTTATGCATGAGGGGAAAAGGCAACATTTTCATTTCCATTACACAAACATCAGCGTGATTAGGCCGAGGAAGAAAATGAACGCACGTTATTAACGTCAGTGACATGTAGGGGTGAGTGTTTAACGCTTAATACTCAGTGTGGTGGAAAAGAATTACTGGCACCCTTTAAAACATGAAAAATATCAAATATATAAATTGCATAAAGTAAATATTACACACATCTATGGATCATTAGATTTTTTTTGTTTGTTTCTCACTCTCTCAGAATCATTCTCATCACCTCGAGAACAAAATAAACAGAAGCAAATGATCATTCTCGTGTAAAAACCCTTAAAAATGGTTATATGATTCAATCTTCTTGTCATCCATCAGCATGAAGAAAATCAAAGCACTTTCCACATTCAAATGTCTGATAAGTGCAGAGTGTAGAAATCTCCCAAAGAAAAAAACAACCAATAAGTTCAGTACACTTACAAACAGGGTAATAATTTAAAAGAAAAAAGAAAGAAAGAAAGAAAGAAAAGAAGTAAAAAAAAACTCTGAAATGAATAAATGGTGTGTCAGAAATTGGACACGTGGAGGTAATTAAAAAAACCCCAAAACAAATAAAACACTACTTAAGGTGAACTTTTGGATTTGTAGAACAAACATACTGTGTTACAACAAAACTAAGCATTGCCTACATAGTATATTTTCAAATACGTAAAAAAGTTTTGCTCATTTTTTAAAGAAAGGTGTGTGGTGGAAATTCACCTGTAAGACATTCAGAGAAACTAAAGTCAACACTTTACTGAAAAGTACTCAGTAACACCTTGACCAGGTTCATTTACAGAGAATATGAATTCACAGAAGCTCAGGTGAGACTTTCTGACAGGTTACATTCCTCCACAGGTGATGCTTCTCATCTTAAAGAGCACGGGGATTACTAATACATGGAATAAAGAGGAAGCAAAAACTAAGAGAAGGAAGCAAACCGTTTCTCTTCTATGAAGTAAAATGTCAAGGCCAACATCACACATTACATTACACTGAGGAGGGTGTACAAACTTCTGCACAACATCACACACCTACACAACATCAGTTTAATAAATGGTAAAAAAAAAAAAAATGTTAGAATGAATTTTTATGTATTGCCTTTAGTCTCCAGTTGAATGAAGTAAAGTACTTTAACCGCTAGGTGGCAGCACTTACACAGGATTTCCCCCATAATACTGAAACAGGGAGAAGTTTAAGTTTTGACCACAAGGTGGCAGCAGAAGCCAAAATTAACAACTGCTTTTATGCTATACCGCTGGTAACGATGTTGAAAAATAGTATTAAGCAAAAATAAATACGTAATAATCATATAGATTACAGGGAGCTAATGTCAAATTACAATTCAATGAAATAACTCATCTGTAATTCTTATCTGTAACACTTTTCAAAGTATTACATAATAAATTACATAAATATAGAAGTTAGAAAACACTGAAATGATCATTTCGGTTGTTTTGGTTGTTTTGTTTTCAACACCATTAAAACATACACAATGCACATGTGGGTGCTTTCCAAATAAAATGAACATTTAATGCATATAAAAGGAATTCTGAAAACAATTAAAATATTAAAGTAGGTTGAAGAATATTTCAAAGGAAAAGTTTTTTTTTTAAATCGCATTCTCAAATGGTGCATTCCTCTAATACCACAGCAATTTATCATAGATTTTTTTATTCATTAGAAAAAGACACCATACTTTTTAATCCAAGTATATTTATGTTTAATAAGTTAGTTCCTGTTGTCACTTACGTTATAGCAGCTATAAACAGTCGTTCCCTCACCAGCCTCTCTTTATTCTTTCTCTTGAAGTTAATAAGAGAAAAGAAATGCAGCCCCACGTGAATGAGCTGTTCCTAAAGAAATGCTAACATATTATAAGACATGCATTGATATTAATGTATTTTTAAATATAAATCATTTTATTTAAGAATTATAAGTGCAGTAATAAAGCTTGATGAAGATAAGCTTGGCAGAATGAGTTACTCAAACCCTTTATCCAGGATTGCCCACGCTCCTAATCTGTTTTTTTGAGCCTGTAATTAGCATGATTTGTCCGAGCCTGTAATTAGCACTCTGTGGAAATGAGACGAGGTTAACGTGGTGTGGAAAAGGGGTGCAGGATTAGCGTCTTTTAGCTCAATCGCTGCTTTCACTGTTCGAACACAAACACGGCATTGTAACACAAACAGCGCGGGTCGGGTCTGATCCCGTTCCCCACCGTTCAGCTTCCTGAATGAAGGATGCCAGTTTTACGCCTCCCCTCGGGGGCGTCTCGCTCTGTGGGGTGGGCGAGGGGAAGGGGGGTGGGGTCAAGGAGGGGCGAGGACACAACACTCACTTTCAATCACCCCTGCTGATCGCGGATAATGGATAATGAGGGACACTCCAGAGAGAGTGTGTGGCCTCTGACCCCTGAGCTGAGGTCACCTGGCATCAACTGGCTGTGACTGGTCAGCTTGTAGACCATAATAAAATGTACTGTGAACTCCAAATTATTGGCACCCTTCAAGAGAAGGAAGACAAATAACTGGACAAAATGATTGACACCCAACACCCACTAAAGAACTTGTGTTGTGGTCAGAGAAGCTCAGGTAACTCGATTTATCACGCTTTACATCCGGAAGGAGCAGAAAAGCATGCGAGAATTAAACAAAAAACTAACAGTAAAAAGTATTGGGTTAAAATTATTGACACCAATCACCCTGTAAAGACCTCGTGCTGTGATTAGGAAGCCTGCTAACTTGAATAACCACTCGTTACAACCATGTTGAGCAGAAAAGCATCTCACAACACACAACACAGCAAATCTTACATTTAGACACCAGATTAATGAATATAAATGTTTATAAATTATATCAAAATATAATTCTCCTGTTAGCATCATTAGCTTTGAGTTGAGCTATACTTTCTTTTTTCTTTTCATTTACTTTCTTTTTGTTCTCATCAGGTATTCATTAAGAAGTTAAGTCTCACAGCGAGGAGGAAACGTCACATTTAAATGACAAAGGAAATGCAAATGGTCCCTTTCTGCTTGGACACAATGCACTCTGTTGAGAGCTAATGGATTACTTAGTGTGAGAATAACACTACAAATTAGCCAGGGCAAATATTTGGCCAGCCAATTATACGACCACAGACCGAGAGGAAGTTATAAAGCAAGTGGTGGATTTTCAGGAAAATGAGGCGTACAGGAGCTCTCGATCCTAGAAAGGTTTTTTTTTTGCCTTTTTCTGACCTCACAATGGGTTTGCAGAGGTTTAACCGCATGAGGACTTCTGTTTCAGTTCACTAAAATACAAAGCAACGAGTATTTACGCAACACCAACAAGTAACAACAACGTGACAACTGAGGAGATCACACCAGAGACAAGAGATATCAGACAAGAAGCTTATAGTAACGATAAACTTAATTACAGTATGGTTAAACTAGAATTCATTCTTGAGTTAACACTCACATGCTGGAATAATGGGAAGGTTTTCCATCCTCACATAGTCGACAGTGTGTGTGTGTGTCTCTGTGTGTGTATCAGTGTGAGGAAATGAGAAAAAAATCATTTTATATTGTTCACTTTAACACAGCTGTATACATTTGCCTTGATTCAGCACAAAAATATTTAAAACGTTTAAATAAATTATATTTAATTTAATCAATCAATTAAATAATAGATGATTTGATGAAGCCAAGTCAACATGATTTTTCACTGCGTATTTATGTCATGTTGGTGATACAGAATCATATTTTTAATTAAGGAACTCTAGTTATGTTACTTTACTTGTTTGTATCATGTTTGTAATGTAAAATCATATTATTTTGAGTCAAATGAAAATCTTAATTTTTAACCTGGAGAAATTTGGTTCACTTGTAAGGATTTCATTCGATTCAGCCTCGTATGAATCATGTTTTTATATTTATTTTTGCTATTATGTGAATAAGAAACAGTTTCACTTTCAGAATGTTGGACAGAATGGACAGAGAATTGCGCGTTTATTCTTTACGCATCAAAATTGAAATCAGACGTCGGATCTGTTCAGAGTTTATGACTCTAGCTGAAAGTGGTAACGTGACGCGCCACAAGTATATAGAACAACACATAACGCAAACTGTCGCATTTACAGCCATTAAAGGTGACCTTTTTATTTAATTTTTTTCCCTCCATTTTTCTTCCCAATTTGTTCACATGCCGATGGCCACTCATCAGACAGCTACCAACCTGAAGCGAAACATGAAGGCTAACACGTGCTTCCTCACGTGACACACGTGAAACCAGGCAAACGCATCTTTTTGAACTGCTGCTCAAGCTGCATTACAGGGCTTCATAACCCTCTCGAAGAAAGCGCTATCCACCCTCTTCCACATACACAAGCTCACACGATTGGCTACTGTCAGTGTGATTGACAAAGGGAGAGAGAGTATGCCCCTCCCACCCTGACAGCACAGCCAATATTGCACATTTGACACCCAAGTTAGGATTCGAACTCATGATCTATAATAATATGGTGATTGATTTTCTGTTGTACTACTAAAGTAATAAAATTCAGTCATGCTAGTCGCTAATCCAGAACTTCTTAAAAGAGGAATTTTATGTAATTGGACTTTTAGGGTGCCAGAATTTCCGAACCTCCAAGCAGAGTTTCTTATATGTCTTGTTTTATTTTATTTCAGGGTGTTCTTCTGTTTTGGACATAACAGTGTTCTATACATGAGGGACCTCCACTGTGTGTGTGTGTGTGTGTGTGTGTGTGTGTGTGTGTGTGTGTGTGTGTGTGTGAAACAAAGCTGTAGATAGTGCACATGTATTGAAACATTATGCTGAAGTGGTCCAACACGGTCCTGTGTGAAGACTTTTCTCACTATTCATCCTCACTAAAGTGCATTCAGGAGAGTGTGCTTCTCTCTCTCTCTCTCTCACACACACACACACACACACACACACACACATTCACTCCTTATTTATAACCATGGCAGAAAACCGAAGGACCTGAAAAAACAATACAGAAAGGATTCCTTTATCTGGACGAGTGCTCACCTCTGTGCTCCCAACTCGCTTTTCAGATACCTGCATGCAAGAGAAAGGGGAAAGTTGAGAGAAAGCCAGAAACAAAGGGATATCCTCAACTTTCCTCCATCCCCCTGTCCTGCGGGAAGAGGACTCTTTTATTCATCCAAAGCCTCTCATTAACTTTGCTCATGCTGTCTTGCTCTACGGAGAAAAAAAGCCACCAATTAGTTGCTCATCAGCTTCAATTAGAGAAGACAAAATGATGGGGAAAGAATCTCGTCCCTTAAAGAAGCTGGAAGACGCTGGATGATTTCTCTTCTTCCCTCAAAACTGTTAAACGCTGAAAGTTTGAAGCGAAGATGAAATGTTATCTTCTGGACATGTAAAACTGTCCAGAAGGAAAGCAAACACAGCATTTTTGAAGCATTGCTGTTATTTCCACTTGCGCAGCTTGTCATATTTTTTCATATCGAGTCTATATTTTACTCTTTAAAGCTAGCTGGCTGCTGCTAACAAGACATAAGGTTAAAAGAGGTTGCTAACTTTTCTGTCACTTCTGTTGAGCAGTGGTTATTTTGTTATTGCATAGTTCAGTCTGGGAACCCTACTCTTTCCTGAGAAATTCCTTTTTTATATGCTCTCTTTTCTAGCCCAGGTTAGCTCCTGTACATATACAACATCAACTGAGAGTAAATGCTATCAAATGCTAACGTGTTGTTATGCTAACAAATCACACTCATTGAGGAAACTATGAATAACACTTAAATGGGCGTGCGCGCGAGCGTGTGTGTGTGCATGCGTGTGTGTGTGTGTGTGTGTGTGTGTGTGTGTGTGTGTGTGTGTGTGTGTGTGTGTGTGTGTGTGT
>JAQQZU010000011.1:21680009-21694688 GCA_030068025.1 Parauchenoglanis punctatus
TGTGTTTTTGTGTGTGTGTGTGTGTGTGTGGTGCAGGCCTCCCGTTAACTCTGAATGTGTGTTTTTTTTCTTTCTTTTCTTTTTTTTTTTTTTTTTTTTGCAAAGCCTCCACCTGAACAAGAGATTCCCAAAGAGGAGCAGGACAAGTACCAGGAGGAATTTCAGAATTTCCAACAAGAGCTGGACAAAAAGAAAGAAGAGTTTCAGAAGGAGCACCCCGACGTCCACGGGCAGCCCTGTGAGACACACACACACACACACACACACACACACACACACTCCACCTCCAACACGAAGTCCTGCTTTTACAGCAGAAGCCTCTCACTGAGGACGTGATGGACAAATTAGAGAAAAATTAGAAAAGCAAGCTTCAGCAGTGGCACCCAGCTCAGTTCGGGTCAACACACACACACACACACACACACACACACACACACACCGTGCGTTTGCTTTGTTTCCTCTTTAATACATCTGTCCTCTAATTAATGTAACGGTATCAGAGATCCGAGTTCACTCTCACCTTTATCTGCTGTACTTTTGTCAGGTTTAACAAAAGGTTTTTAATCTTTACTGTAAGAGCAAAGGGATGGTACGAAAACTCATGTAGCAGAGTTAAAGGAAAGCGTGCAAGAATATATCATAAAGGTTCTAAAATAACATTGCAATTCATTTTTCATGGCACTGATAACAAGGAAAAAAGTTATTAAACATTTAGTTATATACCTTGATGTAAAAATGACTACAGCTGTGCTTTGTATTTGTTCATTCATGCATCTGTCTTTTTATTTAGTTCTTTAGTTATTTTTGTTAAACTGGAAATATTGTGCTTTAGGGGTCAACCTATTCATTCATTCATTCATTCATTCATTCATTCATTTTTCCTCCAGCATACCGAAGGTCAGTAATCGGGGCCACCAGGCTGATATTCATTTACCATAAATGTGATGTTAGTAGTTTGGAAATTGGCAAGAATTCAGTTCTTACTCACAATTTCCATTCAATTCGAGTATTAGAACATTATTAAAAAATACATTTAATAGAAAGTGTGTGGAAAAAAAGTATACTGACAACAGTATTCATCTTAAGTGAGATTATAGGGCCGACGTGCTTTTTGCCAGCTGTGGTGTTAATCCTCGACCTGTTGTTCCCTCTCACTGTGGAGGCGAGTTCAGGTACTGCTTCATTCCCGCGTTTCTCACAAACACCCAAAAGCACGTTTGACTGGATTTACTCAGTTTCAGTCAATGCAGTAACGCTGTGGCTGGGACTCTGGGCCAGACTACAGAAGCGTGTGTGGTGGGCTTTTTCATTTGTACTTTTTTTGCATCAGCTGTTCGCATTCACATAACAAAAACGCTTTTATCGGCAAGGAAACAAGTTTAAGTGTCGATTCCGATAATTGGAAAAATGCTGAATCTCAGCACTGATAATCAGTCGACCCTGATTATACCTTTATTATGAGGTACGACTAGTCAGATCTCGAAATCTCTCCATGATCCTCAGTACGGTGTTTTCCCTCCAGCTGGTTTATTTTTCACATTTTTCAAAATGTGAGCCACAAAATTTGATTGAAAAATTCATCAAGATGTAAAAAAAGGATGATGGAAACTGGGTTTTTTTCCCCCCTTCTATTAAATGATGACATAAGAGCCGTGAGTCACGTGTTTCATCTCGGTGTCATGATGAATGTAAATTATAAAACATAAGAGAACTCGCGCACAGTTTGGACAGATGAAGAAACTAATTTTTCGTCAGCATAATTAATTAAAGAAAGTGACATCAAACCGTGACATCGGTCTCCGTGACGGTAAATCTTTCCATTACGCTGAGTTGATGGAAGCGCAGATTTGTTCGGGGGTTTTTTTTGTTTTTTTTTTAACTTTTCAAAAATTGTTGAAAAATAAAACTAGCGTCATCTTTTTTCAGCTTCATTTCTGGTGGGTGGTGTGATTCATTTTAGGATCATATGAGGTCGAAACCTTATTAATCTAGAGTTACTGAAATAAAAATAAACATATAAACCTTTAAACGTAATGAGACCTCAGTCGCAGCCCGTCTGTCTGCGTGTTCATTTTGCTACAGTTTTATAAATGTTTCTTTTGTATTTTGAAAATCAATACAATGTGACTAAAGTTTTTAAAGTTTATCAATAGGATACTGAAACTGAGAGTAAATCCAAACACACTCCAGACAAAACAGGCTTTTTATTCAAGGTTAAATAGCTGAAGATCACCAGCGTAATAAAGACGAGAAGACGAAACATTCTTCTGAATTACAGTTTTGAAAAGTGCATCTTTGTGTTTTTGTTTAACGGAGTTAACTGTTGTGCAGAAGTGCAGTGAACTAGCTAGTGCTGGTTAACTAGTTAGTTAAAGTCTCCATGCTGATGGTCCTTCAGGCCTTCATATCAGGTCACGTTTGCGACGCTGTCGGTTTTTGCCGGCGTGTTAGACGTTCCGCTGTCTCTGCGTGTGACGTTCCAGTGATTTGAGTTCTCCTCTTCCTCAGTGGAGGATCTGTACGAGAGCGTGAGCGAGCGCGAGATCCGTCAGGTGTTCGAGGGTCAGAACCGAATCCACCTGGAGATTAAACAGCTGAGCCGGCAGCTGGCCATGATCCTGGACGAGCAGCGGCGCTACGTCTCCGTCATCACTGAGGAGCTCTCCAAACGCTCGGGACAGGCCCAGTCGGGGCAGGTAGGACCACAATTAGACGAGTAATAGATGAATGAAACGATGAGTGTCACAAAATATACGAACATCCCAGACTCGGGTTAATGATGGTGTAAGAACGTCTTGTGTTCCGTGCTGTTCGTTCAGGGTCCGAGTCAGGAACTGGACGCGATCATGACGAATCAGCAGGAAGTCCTGCGCAATCTCAACGAGTTAAGGTGAGCGTCGTGAAGCGTCCTGTCTCCAGCGTCACCGTTTCACACACAACCGCACCACGCAAACGCTTACAAACGCATAGATGTGAACACACTCCGTTTCAAAACAAGCATAACATCTCACGTGAACGGATTAAAAACGTGTGCAAGCGGTCTTTGATATGGTGACGTTCAGTGTTTATGGAAGGCGTCTCCAGCATCAGTTATAACAGACTGAGGCGAAGTCACACACACACACACACACACTTTTGGTTGCTCTGATCTGCTGCATTTCAGTCATAGGAGGAGGAGGAACCGTCCTCTTCCATGACAGATACGTTGTGAGTTCAAATCCCACCCTTGGTATACGCTCACATTGGCACTATATAACACCGAGCCACGGTTTCAGCGACGTTTACATTGAGATTTTCTATGCAAATTAGCCATGATGCTACAAAACAAGAAATCCAAATGGCTCAAAGGAGTCCCACATGGTCCAACATTTCTTCACTTCCCCACTCGCAGCTTTAGTTCCTGCCTGCAAGAATTAGTTCCTCTTTACTATTTATCCCACAAAATGGAGGTAAAAACTTCTAACATTATAATGAAAGCATTCAGAAGAAAAAATAAAGTGTATGTAGCTAGTTAAGGTAGTGTTATTTGTTAATCTAATCGGAGTATGAAGTACAACGCCTAAAAGCCGGAAATCAAAGAACTGCTTTTCCACACTGTTAGGTGTTGGCCCCGTCTCGCTGTTCACTCCCTGATGTAGTCGTCAGTGCGCGGTGTGGAGGTTTGCTCTTTTGGGTTAATCCACTTCATATTGTTGGAATTATGTTGCAGATTTCTCGCTGATCTTGTATAGATTAGCAAAATAATCTAGTAAAGATAAGCTTTTAATGCTGAATTAATCTACTGACTCGAGTCTGATAAAATCGCTCAGTGGAACCAAAAAGCTTCATATGTAGGTCATTGAGAGCCAATCTAGATCAGAGGAAGAGTTTAATGCCATCTAATGCTTGTCTGAACGTCTGCGAAACAAGTCAGCTTCCATTCTCCGTTTGTTACGAAGAAACCGCGAAGAAGCGTAAACTCGTCTGTCCTGAAGATCTCTTCAAGAGACCGTAAAGTTCCAGCTTTAGCTCTGACTGATGCAAAGCGCTGACCCCGGAGACGCCTTCCTTAAATGTTTTATAAATGCTTTTATGTAAACCTGTGTTAAATTAGTCAATAGCTTCTGACCAATCAGAATCCAGAATTCAGCAGCCAGATTTAGCTATCTGCCTGTCAGTCGTTTGGTCTTGGTTTTTTTGCTCACATGTTAAATCTCTAATACACAACATGTCTCTGACCCTATTCTGACTTAAATAACATTTTTTTGTGAAATTAAGTGATGCTACATGAAAGCATGCCATGTCTTCATATCTCATTCTTTGTGCTGTAATTGTGTGCAATATGGTCAAGAAGAAGGACAACATGGTTTTGGGGGGATTAATTTAGCCATATAATTTAAAGGTGGATTTTGGGAATATATTTTTTGTATACGTGTGTGTGTGTGTGTGTGTGTTGGGGGTGGATTAAAGGATTAGATCAGGGGAAAACATGCTGTAATATTTGTATTTGATTTATATTTGAAGAATTTCCCTTCGCCATGTATTGAGGCTTGAGTGTTGTGCTGCAGTGACGGTGTTTGACCACTAGAGGCGCTGTAAATCCTTTTTGCCTTTATTTATAAAGCATAACTTTTACTGAGTAACTTTTTTCCACAAGAAGAAGTGCTTGGACTAAACTAAACTAAAAAGATTAAATTATGAATAAATTGATTTAGGAGCCTAAGTATTTGTTGAATTGTTTTGGTGTATATTTATATATTCTGTGACTGTGAAGTTACTGAGAAAGTGAAAGTCTCTGTATCATTTCTACACAAGGTAAACATAGTTACTATTCTGTCGTGCATGTTTTTAATAGAAACAGCTTTTCAGCCACCATGCAGCAGCTGAGCGCAGCGCAGCAGGGAAACGCCGGCGATTTGGGCACGTACGAGACGATCCAACACTTCAACGACATCAAAGAGCATCTGCACGTCGTCAAGAGGAACGTCGAGCACATCATCCAGAGAAACGCCGTGAGCTCACACTGCACAATACGTCATACACCAAGTGAAAATGATCAAGAAAAAAAGCTTTATGTAGCGTAATTAATTAATGAGAGTTTTTAATGAAAAGAGCTTTGGTTTATGATCAAATAAAATATTTTAACAAATGCGTAATAGTGCTGTATATCTTATACATATATAATGTTTATCATAATAAATTATTCACTTTCTAAAAGCAGCCCAAAGCTATTTTTAAAATATAATTATATATTTTGATACTTTGTGAACGTAAACTAAAGATGGAAACTCCAAATTCAAATGTATTTATTTATTTATTTATTTATTTATTTATTTTAATTTAATCTATGATGCTTTTGATAATTTTCCTGATAAATGAACTGGACCAGAACATCTGTATTTTTGTTGCATTACTGAATAATAACTCATTCTCATAAAGTAAAAAAAAGCTGAACGTGGCTTTTTTTGCCTGCTGTTTTTTTCTTGTGTGATATACAGTGATGATGATGATTATATACGTGTTTGTGTGAGACCCTTTACGCTGTGACTGAGTAATTATTTTCCTCCGCAGTCTCCAGCGGAGAAGCAGAAGTGTCCCGAGCCTCCCCCTCCTCCTCCCTGTCTCTCCACAGTGCACTTTGTGATCTTCATCGTCGTCCAGACGCTGCTGTTTTTCGGATACGTCATGTACAAGTGAGTTTCATCCGCACGCGATGTTTACAGGGAAACAGCTTTTTGTTTCAGATCATTTTAATGCAATAAAATTCTTTAAATTTCTCTCTCTCTCGCTTTCAGAAGCCAACAGGAGGCAGCAGCGAAGAAATTCTTTTGATGAACTTTTTGCCGAACGCAGCACAGTCGTCTAGTTTTGTTGGAAAGACAACATTGCTATAAGTTATTCTACTTGAAAGCCTGAAGTATTTTTTTAATTTGATCTGAATTGTACAGGGTGTAAATGAGTGATTGTTCCCGTTTCGGTTTAAAGTCCCTTAAATTTCATGTAGTAATATATTTGGTTAGTGTTTTGAATTTCTACTTCAGTCTGTATTGCATCAGGAAACCAACCACTGTCCCTCTGAGACATCGCTCTACTGTAGAAACATGATCTTTTATATCTGAAGTTGTTTAGAGGGGAAAATGCTGTCTATTCCTGAAGCCTTGTAGCCAAACTGCCAAAAAATTCCTTGGATTTTTTTTTTTCTGAGTAATTTACATAAACAGAACACAAACCCATATGTGTGGTCCTATTATTTATCACTGACCTCTGTGCGACCTTGGCACAGCATAGAAAAAGACGTGTATTACTTACATTTATTTATATATATGTGTGTGTGTGTGTGTGTGTGTGTAAATTTAGTCATTGCCATCTTAAACCTAGTAGCAAAATCATTACATCACAGCACTACTCATTTCTGGATTGTGATTGGTCAGAAGGTGTTGATTAATTTTCTGTAACAGCAGCTCTGACAGTAGTGCAGCTTTATATTAATGTGCTCGTTCTATATTAATACTTAATCGTTTCTATAGTAACAGCTCATTCACAGGGGTGTGTACACTGATGATCAACAGGTTTTAAAAAATCCTTGATATAGTGAAGTTTTCTGAAATGAAGGAGATGTTTTTTAACAGTCAGAGGTAAAGCTGGAACTTCAGGACAGAGAAGTTTACGCTTCTTTACTGTTTCTCGGTAACAGAAAACAAGATGCATGTTTTTAATTTTTATTGATATCAAGAGAAAAGAGAGGCTGGTGAGAGAATGTCTTAACAGCTGCAATAACGTTTCACAATGTAAAATGTAACTATAAATGGATAAAAAGTGACCTGTACTTTAATGAATAACATTAAACACTTTGGGATGTGCTGTTCAAGAAAAATAATCGACTTTGAGGTGGTCACAGTAACTCCACTTCTTCACTCCGTCCTATCGTTGATTATTTTCCTGTAACAGCGTGGCACAATTTATTCCAGATGTTTCCTATTTAGGAATGTTTTAGGATGCTTAAATGCAGGCTACAGCAAACCCTTTCTCTAAGCTTGTGCTCTTTTTTTAGGTTACATATTTAATTCACTGAAATGTCACACTTGTTTGTGACAATATTTTTAAATATTTTTCCCATTTTTTAATTTTTATATTTTTATCATATATTTTTTTATCATTTAATTATATTAAAAAAAAAAAGCCAAAATATCTCCTGCACAAATGTTACTAGATTTGTATAAATTTGAACTCGACTCTAAAAGCCACATTCTGATGTTTGCAGGGGGAAAAATGTCAACTTTCTGGTGAAAAACAAGCACCAGCTCGACCTGAGTTGTAGCATTTGAGAAGGGCATGTTACGTTTCCTGGCCCGTGAATGAAAGTGAGGTTCCTGGTGAGAGCGCTGCGTAAACGCTGATCATGCTCACACCCCCTCATTCTGCTCCATTCACTCTTACTTTACCACATTGTGTAAATGTGAGGATTAAGAGACACTTTCGCTGCCTGAGTGATGCTTCTCGTCTCCTCGTCCTCATTAGACTGTTTTTATACAAGATATCAAAGTAATTTCATCCGAATTTGGCCATTTAATATGTGACCCTTAGTTATAAGTGGTGCATTTTTTTAGCATTAGGCTTGTTTGTCTAGAAAATAATCATTTAGGATAGAATTAAGCTGCATTACAATTGATATTTGTCAGCATATCAGATCTTCTATCAGTAGCCAAGTGATGGAATGATCACCATCAGTCTGGGTTTCCCAAAAGGCCAAATAGATTATTTTTAGTGTCTGTGTAATTTGGTTCATTCTAATTGGAATTACTGATTTATTCTGGTCCTGAGTCTTCACAGTGTTAGTGTGTGTTAATGGAGTGTTAGTGTGTCTGTAGAACAGTGACTCAGGAGCAGTTGGATGAGGGGACTGGTGTCTTTGTTCAGCTCTTGGCGCTGCAGAGCTTTATAATGATAAGAGTGTGGGTCACTCTCTTTTAGGTGTTTCCAGAATTTGATTGCCCTTTTTTGTATTTTAATAATTAATGGGTTTCGGCCTAATTCTGCCCTGCATGCGTTGTTTGTGGTGCCTCTCTCTCTCTCTCTCTCTCTCTCTCTCTCTCTCGCTCTCTCTCCCGCTCTCTCTCTCTCACACACACACACACAGGTTCATCTTTCTCTCTCTGCCCCACTCCCTCTCGTTCACTCTCTCACTCTCACTCTATCAGATTATACAGTGAAAGCGAGCACATCTGTCATGTTATTCCTGTGTCAGATCTCTTAGGTCAGCTTCATCACAGGATCAGATGTCTGTTTTGTGTTTTCTGATATCTGATCCACTATTTTTTACTGAATATCAGAGCTGAGCCATTTCTAATATTTATATCTGATATAAAACAGCTTGCTTTGAGATTATGTGACCTTGCGTGACATCCTCTATTGTGTTACAAGGACTGTTCCAGATTTTAATCTGAATAAAAATGATGCAGGTTCCTGTTTGGGTGCATTATCCTGATTTCTGTGCCATGTTTTAGGATTTAGCTGAAAGCTGTTTGAGCTGAGGAGCTGATCTACCTGTTCATTACATAATCTGAATAGCAGGCAGTCATATTTGTGAAAGTAATGTAAAATTTTTGTTAATATTTGTGATCAGACATGTCTGTGTGCTTTACTGCTGTAGAAGAGAAAAACCCAAGACCATCTGCCAAAGTCGAGCCGTAGTTTAATCCAGATTACAGTCTCTCTCTCTCTCTCTCTCTCTCTCTCTCTCTCTCTCCCTCTCTCCCTCTCTCCCTCTCTCCCTCTCTCTCTCTCTCTCTCCCTCTCTCTCTCTCTCTCTCTCTCTCTCTCTCCCTCTCTCTCTCTCTCCCTCTCTCCCTCTCTCTCTCTCTCTCTCTTTCTTCACCACTGTCCTTGACAGAAGCTGGTGAGTTAAACAAAGCTCCAAACTCTGCTGGACTGAAGATCTTTCACCAAAAAACCAAAGAACTGCCACGCTCAAACAGAAAGTGAAATGGCGTTTCTCATTAAGAGCATGGTGGGGAACCCGCTGAAAGGGATGGGACTCGGAGGAGGAGAGGACAAATCCGAGGCAGAAACTCCGAAGGACCCGGCGGCTGCGGCTGGGATGACCAGAGAGGAGTATGAGGAGTACCAGAAACAACTGGTGGAGGAGAAGTAAGTCAATATACAGTACTACTTTCTTAGATATCAATATATCATAAATGAATTATAATTATAACTCCAATTGCGATGATCAGCTTCAGCGTTTGTTGTCCATCTCTGCCTCTGGGATTATGGAAACTTCATTTACAGTCAGATGAATCCTCTTTGATCTTGTCTACCATGTTTCATTACACTAAATTGAAATAAAACATTTTTGATGTAAAACTTTATTTTCTGAACGTGTGAATGTTTCTGCTGTAGATTAGATTATACATTAAACCCTGTAAACACTGTGACATAATCCCGTCCTCTCTAATCCTCTCCTGAGCCGAGGCCATCAGTCAGCCATCATGTCACATCCGTTCAGACGTTTAGTGAGAAATAAAGCACTGTGTGCTGTTACAGGAAAATAATCAACGACGGGGTGGTGTTATGAAGTGGAGTGACTGTTACAGCTATAAGGTTGAATATTGCATGACATCATGCCATCAAGTGTTTAATTCCTCTTATACAGTAGAACAGCAGTTATTAATTTATAAGGCCCTGTTCTCACTTATGTTATAGCAGCTATAAATGGTCATTGCCTCACCAGCCTCTCTTTTTTCTCTCTTTTACCACTTCGAGACCAAAAATGGTCAACGAACATGTCCTGTTCTTTCTGATCGCTGCTATGATACACGTCTAAAAAGTCTCTAGCATCGTACGACTATTGAGAGTGAGAGTCTATCATATAATCTGACATCCAGCACATAGCACACCGAATTAGATTGTATTGCAATCATTCCCTCGCAATAAGTTATCCCACTGTGTAAATCAGCCTTAAGTCTGATTGCAGATCTGATGTGACCTTGTTGTGACCTTCAGGATGGAGCGAGACGCCGATTTCCTGCACAGGAAGGCAGAGAGGGCGACGCTCAGGGTTTGTCTTCGTGAGAAATACAGATTGCCAAAGGTAGGAACCATCATGAACACTACCTTTCTGCTTTGAATTATCTTCGGTCTACTTCCTGGTTCCTCTAGCTCCGCCTTGTCCACGCCCACTCATCCATGGTTAACTACATAACCGTTCAAAACACTGATTAAACGTCATGCAAAGTTGATGAATATCTGTTTTTCCAGGACAAGCACCTCTTAGATTGTATCTAACAGAATTAAATTATAAAAAGTTATGCTTTAACGTTAGTTTATCCATTCTAGTAAAGTCTTATGCTTATGTATATAGTAAGATGCAAACTTTCAAGTCCACTTGTTAGACTTTCCTTTCTGTTTTCTTCTTTGTCCAGTTATCTGGGGATTTTTTATGACTTTTCTTTTGCTGTTTTGTGTTCTGATGTGCAATCAAACTATGGTCCGGTTTCGAGGAAAGCACTAAATCGAGAGCTCTATAACAGAAAGATTAGATTACATTGAAATAGTTTGAGTTTACAACATTACACTTGACCTTCAGCTATATATCAATGATCATAATACCACAATGTCCATGTTAAATAAGACCACGGTGTTTGTTGTTTTCTGTTTCCTGCGCATGGATTTAGCATTTATTTAAAGCCCTAATCCTTTACTGAGCTCAGTGTGCGCAGGAAGTACACTATAGACCGTCTAAAAAAGTGCGTCTAGGGCTTTGCTTCTTTAATCACAGATACAAATATATTGCCTTGTTATTTACTAAATGTAAAGGAAATACAGGAATCAGATTGAAAGATACAACACACATATCTATACACACACTCATCATGCTTCTCACACACTTTACAAAACAACCCAAATTAATAAATGATTAAAATGATTAAAATTCAGCTATTTTGTGCAGCATGTTTTTTGGGTTTGGGAAATTTTTGGTTAGTTATTTCTCCCTTTTCTCATACATTTAAAGTGCCTAAAAGTCTATTTTCAAGTTCAAGTTCAAGTGAGTTTTATTGTCATTTACCGTATACATGTGGTACAGTGTACAGTGAAATGAGACAACGTTTCCCAAAGGATCCTGGTGCTACATATAAGGCAACAGAAGTACAAAGGTTGCACTTGTGCCACCGAGACACAACCGAGACAACATCAGACAACAGACAACAGACAACATAAAGTGCATGTGTGCAAACATGTGCAAACAGCAAGAACAAAAACAACAACAACATGTTCACTTAGGTTGACACTTTTCTACATTATCCACAATGCCACTCAGCTACCTGCCATTTTTGACTTCTGTGCATTCGAGCTACACAGTGGGAAACTAACATGGACCCCTCCATGCTTGTCCCAGCAACAGGCTAGCCTGCTAACTGTGATGACTGATGCACATGTCTCCAGTTGCTACTGTGAGCAATCTTGTTGATTTGACATCACTCGTTGGACTCAGGCTTCAGGAGACCATCCCGAGGTCCGGATTAGAAATTCCAAGTTGAGGGAGCTTTTTCTTTGGTTTTTCCTAGTCGGAGGTTGGAAATAACATGTTACAACTTAGTACAACACCAGCTCTCACTTTATCTAAAGAGAGTGATGCAGCGGCGCTTTAGTGTTTCAGTCTGTCCAGCTTTCTTTTCTGTACATCCTGCTCAAGCAGATTAGCTTCTAAAGCTTCAGCAGTCATGCTAATGCCACCATCAATTCTATCTCGCTCATCATCTTGTAGACCTCTCTCTCAGCCGAGCCGAGCCGAGTCTCTGCCATAACTCGGCACAACGGTGTCATATACCTGCGTTACATTCTGGAAATTTCCTATCTTGTCTTATCTTGTCTTGTCTCGTCTTATCTTATGACCCTTCACCTCCTCTTTGTTGTCAGAGTGAGCAGGACGAGAACATGATCCAGATGGCCGGAGAGGACGTGGACGTCCCCGAGGAGCTGCTGAAGATGGTGGATGAGGACGCGACGGAGGAGGAGGAGAAGGACTCCATACTGGGCCAGATGCAGAACCTGCAGAACATGGACATGGAGCAGATCAAGGAGAAAGCCACGGCCACGTTTAATGAGATGAAGACCAAGGCCGAGGAGAAGTGCTGCGTCATGTAACTGTCTTGTCGAGACACAACACATGGAGATGTGTGAGAGAGAGAGAGAGAGAGAGTGAGAGATAAAATTCATGATTATTAAATAACACAAGGAATTATTTTATTTACAGTAAAAGTATCTGGTGGAGTTTATGAACTTGATAACGAGCATGCGAGTTGAATCAAGTATAATAGTAAGATATGCAGAAATTAATTAACTTATACTTGATCCATTACTTTAAAAAAGAAATCGCACTTAAAACTATTATTAGTGTTCATTACAGATTCATGTCACTACTTTGTTCAGTATTATCTCCAAGGCTTTGTGTGATTGTGTGTTAGTGTAAATACCCTGTGTGTGTTTATGAGACTGTATGAACACTTATAATATGTCATAAAGTCTGCTTTATTGAAAATAATCAAAGGTTATATCTATTTTGTTTTTTATTTTAACTACAATAACCCTATTTAAACTGGAAGCTACTGTTCTGTATTCACTATATAAAAAGAAGAGTTTGGTTGTATTAATGTTTACATTTATATTGATCACATTTGTGTTATAACAGAGGATTATTGTGCTCTGCTTCCCCTTTTTCTATGTACTGGTGGTAAAATAAATAATGATACAGTTTTGTCTCTTATACTCTGAGGATTATATGATACATGTTATGGCTGTAGGCTTCCAAGCGGAAGAATTATTGATCATAATGAAAATATTTTGTAATAAATAAAGAAAGATATCAATTAAAATGTTATAGAATGTAAATGTTTAGAGGATAGAAAAGCTTATGGAGTTTTATGACTGCACACATCAACTCAAGTACATGCACATGACATGAATAATCTGTTTTCTAAACAAAATCAGATTTCTAAACATGTCTGATTTTTCACGTGTGAGGTTTGTTTGATTTTTCTGAAGGGAAATAAAACTTGAACTACATAAAAAAACATAAGAAACATGTAAAAACAATCCACATATATCAACTCCACATTTTATTTGATAATTCACACAGAAGGGATTTAGTCAAAAATACAAATATCAAAATACTAAATACACTGCTGTAATGACTTAAATCCATATGTGTGACATTAAGGAGTAATAAACCTCTCAGAGGAGTGATTTTGGGGTGGCAGTCGGGGTGGCGAGGCTAATTGTGAGGGTTCCACTGATGTGTTTATTAGCAGTAATTCCTCTTATCTGTAAATATGTTATATAAAATGGCGTCCTGTCACCTGCTGAGACGCGAACAATCATCATGTAGTGAAATTTCCCCTTATCTGTAACTTGTTAAATGATAACTGAAACATTCCACCATTAACATACCACTGAGGCATCAACAGTCTTCAGAAATCAACCTTGAGTTGAGTGATGCTAATATTAACCATTATTCAGTAAAGGATGCTAACTTTGCACTTTCAACATAACAAATGCTTAATTAAATTCTTGAAATTTATTTTGTTCAGTAACAGAGTTGAGTTATTGAGCTGGACAGTCAAACAATGCTGATAATATTTAAAAATGATAGTCGAAGGCACAACCTTTTCTCTTGCCCATGCTGTTAGAGAGCGTTTTGATGATGAAACTTCCTGTTTGTCATGTGACTTCCTGTAACCAGGTAACTGGGCATCAGTACTGTGGGACATGGATTAGATGCATAATAATTATTACTATTTAAAACAACTTAATATGGCAAATGACTGTTTTCACCTTTAAATTATCCATATAATAATCTGACCATGCAAAAAAGTCAGCTTAGTACTTAATTTTTTATTATTATATTTGAAATGAAAAAGGGTTGTCAATAAGGTGAGAGAAGAGAAGACAGTTTGAGGGGGACTAGAAAGCTGTTGATATTTAAAACCTATTCTAAAACCATCTTTTTTTGCAATTTTATTTTGTTTGTAATAGCCAATTACAAAATAGCCTATTTTTATATTCTGTGCATTCTTTTAAAATTTATGGCAGGAAAAAAAAATGTACTCTATTTTCAGAATGTCCCAAATTCGGACAATTTATTAGACATTCTGTAAACAACTTTAGTAGGCTAATAATCAAACTACACCTCATAACTGTGGGAATAACTCCACTCAGAGATGTTATTGTACTCAGATTAGGCTGGAGAAGAGGAAGATGCGTCAGGAAGGACTGGAGATCTCATCAGGATCGATGTCGCAAAAATGTCACTGTATCAAATCATCCACTTTTCCTTCCATCATTGTCTGTTTTTCGCTTTCACTGGTGAGAATAAACACTGAGAAGCTGGAGGAGTCTAATGGACCATTGTGTGCTGGAATAAGGAAATCCAAACAGTTAGAATAAAGCGGTTTTGTCCTGATAAGAGCGTTAATCCGCTTTAAGCCCGCGCGCTGCGTCTCTGCGCTTTTGTTCCTCATTAATTCCGCGATTCTGCTCCTTGTAGAGGAAGTTTCAATTCTTCCAATAAAATGCACCTGAATCGCAGGTTACAGGAGAGCAACTAAACCCGTTATTAGGAGCGCGGAGGAGGGATTAGTGGCTTTCAGTCTCCTAATGAACGCCTTCATTCAGCACTGTTGAGTGTCGTGTGGGGGGGGGGGGGGG
>JAQQZU010000011.1:21704280-21716443 GCA_030068025.1 Parauchenoglanis punctatus
AAGATGCTGGGATTGGCTCCAGCTTCCCCGCAACCCAGACGGATAAAGCGCTATAGATAATGGATGGATGGATGGATTGTCAATAAGGGTCAAAAGTAATGACAGTGTTGTTAACTGCACTGTTTACAAAAGTGGCTTTTCCACTGGCCAGCGTGGGGTAAAGACTGTAATCGGCATGTTGAGGTGAGGTGAACAGGTGTGATTCGTTCATGGGATGTCTGACAGCCAACAGGTGAGCTCTCTCCAGCACCAAACAGGAAGCAGCAAGGCATGTACAGGAGCATGATGGGAAATCATCTCGAAAGGAATCTAGTTGCAATCTTGCAGTTAGTGAGTTAGTTATGCAAAATCATAGTGAGTGACTAAAAACTCTGTGATTTTAGAATGTCAGACTTTAGTCCTTTAATAGTCTTTTCAAAGTTTTCTAGTGTGCGCCCAGCATAAAGTTGTAACAGAACAAAAATAAGTACATAGTTTAAAGTCAGGTTTTGTGCATATAGGCCTACCGACTTACAGATTGCAGAGAATTACTAAACAAACTATTGCAAAAGTATAATGTCAGCCTGGCTGGGGGGAGGTTTTGTAAAACCTAAATAAAAAAAAGCTTCAATCAGAAACAGAAAAACTGAAAAAACTTTCAACCGTGCAAAAATGATATGTTTAATTAAAGTTTATTCCTGACACTAGGTGTTAAAGCCTCTAATGAGTGTTTATAAAGGCATTATCTTGTAATTTGACCTCTTAAATGCCTTGCGCACTTCAGAATTAACCATCAGGAGCCAAAAGTCAACATTTAATTAGTGTAATCATTTAGCTGTGCCTTTTCATTAAAGCAAACCTGTCATTTGAAATAAAGAGTGCATGCACTTTGTTAAGTGTTTCTTTAAAATTATCAGTGATGTCACTGTTTCCGCCTCTGATTGCCACTTTACATCTCCAATAAGCACAATAAGCGCAGTAAGTACTTTACAATAATGAGAGCAAAAAAAGCAAAACAAAGTACTTTAACCTCCTCATGCAGCTCCTCTATCGAATCACACGGTAATGTGGCTTTTGTGTCTGTGCTCGAGGAGGTTGTTATAAGCACAAGTGGCTGATTGGACATAAAAGAGAGACAATAATCAGCTGCTGCTGCAGTTTGATATTAAACCATGAATGAAAACCACACAGAAGCTCTCAGAGGTTTTAAAGGTGAAAGGTAAAGCCAGGTGAAACAAAAACAGGAACATTTCGAATAAAGTTTGATTAAAGAAATACGATTAAAGTAACGGAAAATTATTATTATTATTATTATTATTATTATTATTGTTATACAATTTTTTTTGCTACAAATTCCAAGAAATGATTTCACACTTTCTAATCAATCAGGATTAAAGGTTTAATATCTGAGTTGTACAAAAGAAAATGTAATATTATTCCAGTTAAAACATTTGAAACATTGCATTCTCAGAAATATCACAATACATGCCTAATTAAACACTAAATGATCATTGGTGCATGCTAAACTTTACACTATGCTGGGTCTGGGTCTGCTCTTCTGCTCTCAATAAATATTATAAACCTGTGACATCATCGCAAGATTCACACATCAGGTGAACCTAATAAACTGGAAAGTGTACATTTGGAATAAAGCACGTTGGGACATGCTGTTATAGGAAAATCATCACTCACAGGTCGCTGTGGTACGGCTTAACCGTCTCGAGAAATACAAATCACACCGTCCTGTTTCCTGAAGACTTTGGAAAGCCAGAACTTAATATGATTCGAAGTGCCTGCTTTCTCAAACTGTTTTTAAATCAGAACAAAATGAAATAAAGTAGTAATTATAATAAAAATCCTTTTAATGAACGATCATCCTTTATGCGTCACCTCCATTTATGATATTTATTTTATGACATTTATGACCTCCAAATATGATAATATGATCGTCTTATTTCTATGATGACTTTAAACATGCTCGGCATCATGGGTAACGAGAAAAACTGAAAAAGCCTAAAGGCAGCTGACTTTGTTCTCATTTCTTAAAACAAGATGCCAAAAAAGCATGTAGGGTGTCATTTCTGCTTCTGTTGGCTCATTGATTTACAAAAACCCTAAGCGTTTATTAGATTTCTAACAGACACCAAACTGGTACAGATGAGCAGCAAATCAGCAGTAAGTCACACAATTGCGTTCTGTGGAAATCTGGATAATCAGACAAGCTAAGAATGTATTTTTTTTTATTGATATTTGGTATTTGTGTTGTTATATTTGTGTTATGTTGTTTAAAAGACATTACAACTTAGAGTCTTGATAACTTTAGTAATAAATGGCAACCCAGGGTTAGGGTTAGGGATGAATTGGCAAATGATTTTTTTCCTTAAGATAATTAAATTACAAACATTAGTTTGTACAGCATTAGTTGATACTGTTAGTTGATAATGCGAACGCTGGCATGTACACTGCAACATCGTCAGTGCTTTCAGCAGCAGCTTCAGATCATAAAACGAAGAAGAGAAAACTTGTCAGAATTGAATGTGTTTCTCTGTAAAATGGGACAATCCCAGGATTTCTGTACCATTGGATAAAAGCAGTAAAGGCCATTTCCGTTCTGTTCTCTGCTCTGTTTGGTGCGAGGTCGATTGCTTACAGTGGCTCGTCTCATCCTCTGGATCTTCCTGCCAGGTTTATTCTGATGCTCCGGTTCTATATTTCTACTCGCATTCTGCTGTTTCTTTCTGCATAAACTTCTGAAATAATTTCACTTCCCAAAACCAGTTTATTCCCAAATCTCACTCCAGTAATCATAAAGACTGCCCTAAGGACTCATATTCACAATCTGCTCACAGCACTGTTTATCTTTACTCTTCTACACCTGTATTTATAATCTCACTATCCGGAGTCACGCAGAAGAAGACGGGTTCCCTTATGAGTCGAGGTTCTTTCAGACCGTATAGGGCTGCATAAACAAAATTAAACTGAATCAAGACTCCATGCATAAAAGTGTCCTTACAGAAACCTTCAGTATCACATACACTTTTTAAATATATTTACTATGAGCCATAGTTCATAAGGAGCATCCACAAGTTCTAGATTGGCTTCAAAAGGTTTTTTTTCTTTTTTTGGTGCAACCTTAAAAATTAATTCTGTACTATTAGAGTTGACTCAATATTTAAACAAAAAATACTACATGTGGCATAATCCTGGCATAAAATGCACAAACACCATGCATTAAGTGAACATGCATTACGTGAATTTGCCTTATTTACACACTGTCAACTCTTTTTCGTTACAATAGGTGAAAGAAAGCCGTCCTGCTCACCCACAGCCCAGTGGTTTCCGCGTGCGTACACTAATTTGCCGCTTTGTGCTTCATTATGCAGCTGAGCATCACAACCGAGGAAAACCAGCAGCGCAGCCAACACCGACATCACGAGGCTGTACCTCCACAGGACGCACATGGTGATGAAAAGAGACTTCTGGCTGGACTTCTAATACTCCTCCTGTGCAGTGCCGTGGAGCAAGCGTGTGTGTGTGAGTGTTTGAGTGAGTGTGTGAGGGTGTGTGGAAATCAGTGTATTTATACCAGAGCAGGACACAAAGCAGGTGAGCAGCCTGGAAGCCTAATGACGTCCGAATGAGCGACTTGTCAATCAATGCAAAAACAGCATTCACCATTCATGGCAAAATGTCAAAGGCTTAATATGGTGATTAATATCATCAGGGCCAGCTTTGCCCTGTCACCCACCCCTCTGCCATCACACCCCCCACCGTCACCCCAATGACCAATCAACCTTTTATAGTGATGGAACTGATACATTTTTGTTATTTTTCATGTTTTTTTTTCAGATGCAAAATGTACCCCTGCCCTTTCCAATGTCCCTCATTTCCCTGTTTCCTAACTTTTCCTGTGTTCACAATTTTCTTTCTTGGTTTTCCAAGCGTTTGCTCGTGTTCTTGTTCCTTTCTTTCCAATTTCACAATATTCTAATTTCCTTTTTTCCGAGTCGCCATCAAAAGTCAGATAATTAATTAGAATCATTCTGTGTGTAATTAAAGTGTCACATGATCTCAGGTATAAATACACATCTTCCTCAAAGAACCCACAGTCTGTAACCTCAACAAACATCATCATAAAAAAACAAGAAGGGATCAAAACAAGGCCAGGACAAAGTTCTGGAAAGGTATCATTCGGGAGTTTGTTTATAAAAAATATTGTCCAGATTTAAACTTCCTGAGAAATGTCATTAAATCCATGCTTTTTCAAAAACAGAAAGAATGTGGCATAAGCATGTCTAGAGGGAGCTGTCCACCAAAAAGCACTGAGTGTGTGAAGAGGGAATTAGTCAGAGACCCGAGAGAGCAAGGATAACCATGAAGTAGCTGGAGAGAGCCATAACTAAAGCCAGGCTTCATGGAAGAGTTGCGAGAAGAAAACAGCTGTATGAAATCCCATCTGGATTTTGGCAAAATGCATGTGTGGAAAGGTTCTCTGGTCTGATGAGACCACATTTGGTACAAAGTGGCCAGAAAGCCATCATCCAGAGAACAGCATCGTCACTGTGAAGCACGCTGGTGGTAGCCTGGAGTTGTGGAGATTCTTTTCATTAGCAGGGACTGAGAAACTGGTCAGGCTTGAAGGTGTGAAGGATGGAGCCGAATGCTTGTGATTCCTCTGTAAAGACGGGGCTTTCATGGAACACAAATTGGAATCTAAGGTTAAGGTCTACTTTAAGGTTACAGATGGCTATTAACACGTGCTTCCTCTGAGACACGTGAAGCCAACCAAGCTCATCTTCTCAAAGTTTTGCTCATGCTGCCCTCCGCCCTCTTCCACATACATGAGCTCACAGATGCACATGACTGGCTAGTGTCACTGTGATTGATGGAGTGTACATGCCCTTCGCACGTAGACTCTTGTACCCTCAGCCACAGATAACTGTTGCGTCGTCAGGACTCAAACTTGTGATCTCCTGATGACAGGATGAACGCCACTCGGGGGCTGAACGTGTCACATTTTAATGAAGAGTGTACATGATTAAGGGCTGTAGGATGTATTGGAGTTTGTGAAGATTTTTTATGTAACAGCCTAATCTTTGGCCCAAATGAAGCTGATCAGTTGGTGTAAAAGCTTGGCCTTAAACATGATTTGATGATTTTTGGTCTCATGGTATTGATCACAAGAAGACTCCGTCTGGACTCGGTCTTGGACTTGATAATGCTGGTCTTGACTACACTCCTGTGATGTTTTGGTCATTTTTCGATATCTGGATATATTTTCTCCATCCAACTACATCTGCTACTTCCTCAACAACATCTGTGGCTGTGAGTCAGTGTAACAACAGAAGGCCAGAAAACAAACACGAAAAGACCAAAACTTTTATTGTGTATGGATTCAAAATAAAATTAAATATCTATTTTTTTTATCAGGGCTATGGGTCACAGAAAATTGATAATGCCCATTTACCCAAACTTTGGGAATCCCCTGGTCTTATACCTCAGTAATAAGACCTATACGCTGGGTTTCCATTGCTGTTATCAGCTCAGAGGTTCAGAGTGTTTATGTTGCTAGGATTCTCCCATCTTTCATTCAGCTTGGAAACAATAGTGTGACAGATGAAGAAGTGAATTGAATCACAGAGCGCAAACACTGTCCCTCAGGTTGATGAAAGAATATTACACACTCGGATAAGTCTCAGAAATATCCCTATTGTCCTCACGGTGCACTTCAGGGAAGTTGGAGTGGAGCTGATGGAAAAACAAACCTACAGACAAAAGCAGCAAATTAGCTGATCGTTCATCCCTGAAGCCTCGAACACACTCTTGCTTTATCCTCCGGTGATCCCATCAGTGTCACTTAATACTAACTCACAGAGACTCACACACACACACACACACACACACACACACACACACACACACACAAACCATTCAGGAGCAGCAGGTAACCTTTGACATGAGAAGGTTGGGAATTCCTCAAAGGCACAGACTTTTCTGTAACTAACCCCCCCCACACACGCAAACACACACACAAACACACACACAAACAAAACATCAGGCTTGTGTTGCTCGTTTACAGTTAAATTTTATGTTCTTTCTTTCTTTCTTTCTTTCATGTTTTCGTTTTTAGATACATTTGTTAATTTCTTTCATTTCTTTCCTTTTCATGTTCTTTCTTAAGTTCCTTTCTTCTTTCTTTCTTTTTCTTGTGTTCTCTCTCTCTCTCTCTCTCTCTCTCTCTCTCTCTGTCTCTCTTTCTCTTCATTCCTTCATTCTAACTAAAGACCGACTTGCTTGAAGTGCATTTAAGGTAATATCTGTTTTCTACACTAGAGGGCAGTCTTTGTTTTAAATTAATGCTTGTTTCAAAATGTACGCATTAAACTAGCTTTATTCTCCTTATTTATAATCCTTATTTATAAACCTGCAATTCATATAAGAGTTTAATCAACTGATATTTATTTATTTTGGTTATACAAACAGCAATTTCAATCACATTTCATTGTTGTTATAATGCTGTGTGTGTAGATGTTGATCATAATCAGAGCCTAAAATAAGTGATTTCCATGTAACCCATCAGTACATGGTGTTTTTATAAATTACAACCTACAGTTTCATGTAGTAAAGTAGAAGTAACATGCTGAAAAGATTACATCATGAAGGTTTGGGGTTTTCTTTTATTTCCAAACACGCAAATTAAATGAATATTAATTGGATTTAACTGTTTCAAGCAAATAAAAATCTTATTACACAGGAGCATTCCTCAGTGCACACATAATCTGAAATTTAACAGACAAAAAAGGCACAGGTTATACTTGGTGGAACTTTCAAAATAATCTGGAGTGCACTGCTGGATGAGGCATTAACGTGAATCTGATATTAATGTGAATTTGGGGCTGAAATGAGAGCAGCACACAGCCAGGCCTCAGAGCCGCTACATTACAGAGGAACATTTATATTAAAGATGAAAAGGTCAGGCATTAAAAGACGGTGGATGTAAATTTGAGAACACTGCGTAGGATGTGCCCAAGGTCAAGTGTCACTAGAAATCCTGTCAAAACCAGCCTTCTAAAGCACTCAGATTATAAGACTGGCACAATTTTGGGGAAAAAATTCTTAAATAAATTATTTTGTTTCCATCAAACTGTCAATAAATTCCTGGTTTACAACAAACAGTTTTGATTTCCAGGAATAGCATTTTCATTGGTACACTAGTATTTTCACTAGCACACAGTGAGCTAGATGTGAGGCCTTATAGGTGATTTTATAGCTAGCTATGCTGCAAACTATATATCTATTAAATCTGTTTATTGCAGGAAGTGTTTAGAGAAAAAAAGAAAAAAAAAAAACCCATAACCCTCCCTTACGATCACATCCAATTATTTTTTATGAAGAATAATCAGTTATTAAGGACATTATGCAAATGTGTATTATCATATAGAATGATCGATTTTTATACCTGAATTGCTTCTTTATATTTACTTTTCCACTGTTCAGGTTGAATTGCAGTCTGTGTCAAATACTTTGTAAAGTATTTAATATATGAATAATTGTAAGTGTTTGCAAAAAGCAACATTTTTTCATATTACCAGCGATATCACAGGCCTCAGCAGGTTAATTGGTGGAACTAAAGAGGAGGAGGCTTCATATTGTTTTTTGTTCTGTTTCATTTCTAAATGTGGCTATTACAGATTACTAAAGTCTGCATGAAGGAACAAAACAAGTGTCTACAAGTGTGGTTCAGTAGTTTATTCACTATTTTTAAGCACAGAGTGGAATATCTAGTGCACTCAGGAATTCCCACAATGCACTGCAACAACCTAGGGGCCTACTAATGTACCCTAAAGAAGTACATTTACAGGGGATAGGGTGTGGGTGTGTATGGATTTATTTTAAACATGATAGCGCTTTAAAGAACTGGAATGAGCCAAGATGTAGAAAAACTGTGGGGGGGAAACGGCATATATGCCTGCTAAGTCAGAAGCTTAACCTAAATATAGATGTTTTATATCGTGTTAGTTGTTTTATATATCATTTAAAAATAATGTCGCCTTTAAAAATATTAACAATTACAATTAGACATTTGTAAACAAACGGGTAAGCGGTACTTCCGGGTTCGTCATTCGCTTCCGGTCAGCTGCGGACTGGTCACGGCGGGGGATCATGGCAGAATCATGGAAGAAATATAGCAACTGTAACAAAAAAGTGTTGATTAAAACAAAATAAATATAGTAATTCATTTCATAAAATGTTTAATAGCATTTTAATTTTTTATAATATACCCTCAAGTCGGATTTATTTTATTTTCCTTTTTTAGCGTTTTTAATGCAGTATAAATACAAAGTTATGATATTTTCCGAGTAGAATTCTTATCTCGGTGTATAAATAAACAGCAAATAGAAAAGAAACACAATTTATTTGTAAATAAAATATTTTTTTAACGTGTCGTACTGAAATGCGACGCGAAAGGGATTATGGGTAACCTCCTTTGGGACCGCTACTGTCAAATGAGAACATTTTTCTGACTGTAGCGAATACTGAATGATAAAATCATCACATAAGTCGCAGTGTACACACAAGGAACATTTGTTTTCCGTGGATTAGCATCGCTTGTGTATGAAAACTTCAAGTGACGGAGTATTTTTAGTTTTTTAACGCGAAAGACAGATCAATAGGACACCCAGAGAGTCACGTGACTGCTGGAACACGCTGGGGGTGGGCATCAGCAGCATCAGCATCATCCTCTCTTGCAGTGTCTCCCAATGCCTTTCAGAATGAGAAAGCAAAATGTGTCCATCATCAAAGCCTTTTTATTTCCTTTAAATTGCATTTTGATTTTTGTTGCATGAAATGCACTGATTTTTTTAGGTATATCCTTCCCCTCCTTTTATCTTTCTTGCACCTCATTTAATCCTGCTGAGGTGATGAATGGTGCAGCAGGAATCATGGCTGGCCTTCTTGCCACAGCCATTTATCTTTTTTTTTGCTTCCCATCTAAGGAAGAGAACTCTCCCATCTGAACAAAAAGCCCTGCTGTACAGTAGCGCTCAGGTAGGTCACAGTCTGTCTCCTGTTTGCTCTTTGAATTTTTGTTTTTTTAAATCAGTTGTTTCATTGTGAAGTAACCCAAGGCCTGAGATTACATAATAGATTGTGCTTGCGGTGTATTAGACACACACACACACACACACACACACACACACACACACACACACACAAACTCTGCATGGGTTTAATTGTTGGTGCCTATTCCTGTTACATCATGCATTTCAATTTCGAATGAGATTGGCCATTAGTGTACTGAGTGAGTGGATTCATTCATTCATTCAGTGGAGGTTAGAGGTTACACGGTTTTGATTGGCTGAGGGATCTCGGGTACCTGCGGTCTGTGTTTAGGTTGTGATCACATCTGCAACTGATTTATAGACATTTCAGAAAGTCCCTTCATGCTCACATGTACTTATTATAAAAATAAAAAGAGCAATGGAAGAATGTACAGGTTAAAACAGCCAAGACTGATGTGAGCTCTATTTAGACAGGATTAGTTTTACATGGAGACAAGATGTAGAGTACTGTAATTATTACTGGAGTATCTGTGGTATTCTAGTCCAGACCAAATTCAGCATGCGTTTAGCCCTATTTGGACAGGATTACTTTTACACATGAAGATGAGGTTTTTACTAGTGGGCTACTCGTGGAGTGGTAGTCCTGTTAAAATCTGATATTCTGAACATTTTTATGAACAGCATTGCCACATCTGGAAACATTGTGCCATCATTTACCTTCTATAAAAGCACAGATATAGTAATATTTTAGTATATAGCTACAAGTAATATATCAGTAATATATTTCATTTGAATTGATGCCTTAGTAAAGATTACATTATAACCTGTGATAAAAGAGTTGTAGGTAATTTTTTACAGAGTATGTCTTAAAACAGCAGAAGATGATGTCAGCTTTACAATCGTACGTCTGGAAAGTTATGCCGTCTTTTATTTACTATATAACAACATGAAGAAATAAAAAAAAAGATAAAATAAACTACATATGTATATCCTGTCTGAATTGACTTGCTGATAAAGATGACATTATATTGTGTAGGAAAAGAGGTTTCATGATTTTTTTGAGAAAAGTACATCTTGAAATAGCTGAAGCTGATGTAAGCCCTATTTAGACAGGATTTATTTGATATGGGGAATTTAGGGTGATGTAATTATTACCAGTACATCTCTGGAACTTTAGAAGAACCCCAGGTAATACTGAACGTAACCCGTCTGAAGTGACGTGTTGGTAAAGATTCCCCTATATCCTGTGGGATAAGAAGGTTTGGTTATTTTTCTTAAGATTTTCATAATCTTGAAACAGCTGAGACAGAGATTACACTCTATTAGCTGTATCATGAGTATAAACAACATGGCAAAAAAATGTGTACTAAATGACATGATTTAATTGTGACAATTTATCATGATCATTAATATCATCATATTGACTATGGTAATCATTATATAATGCACAAAAAGTACATTTTTCTTTCCTTATGCCACCACGTATCAGAAAAAATCATCCTTCGTTTTATAAACGCTGCTTGAGAGACTTCATTAGAGATCGTGATGCTTTTTTCGGATGCTATTTTTGATCCGTGTGACTCAGGGTCCAGGAAAAGCACATCATTTCATGACGACTTACTCCCTCATGTGTTGTTGATGTGCAGATCCAAGCTGCTTTCCCTAGCACACTTAAACGTTTCACGTTTTTACACAGAAAATCACATCTCAGTGTGTTAGAGGTTAAGGTTTAGAAGTTGAAAAGTCACCAGAGTGTTAGAGGTCAGAGTTTAAACTGAGTGCCTGTCCTCGGCTTGGCTGCTGTCTGGAAGATAAGGATGATATAAGAGCTCTGAGTGTTATCTGATGCCTCGTGCTGATCTGATACGAACCAAAATAACACACTGACATCATATTTCAAATCATACCGTGATGTCTTCTGGTTACAGACTAATCTGTGTACTTTTATTTAATTATTTTGGATTACGGCAATGCCAGGAGTTATCAGAGCACCCACAGAAGTTTATCTAGACTCTCCAGAAGGTCAGAATGCTTAAAAAAATGCAATATCGAGTTTTGGAGTGCTCATTTGTGTGCGGCATGCTTGTGTGATACACTAATATCACAGTATTGTGACAACGATTAATGAGCGACAACTTGTGCAGCCTTTGCATCGACACACGTGCTGATGTGTAGAAATACAGCAGCGAATCAGATACCAAGCATGTATTGAATTGTGCATTCATATGTAAATATTAGCTACAAGATGTGTTCCCTTGGATCCAAGTTAACTTCTTAAATTCAGGATTTTTTTATTGCAATGCACATTGTGTTACTCTGAATTATTTAGTAATCCCAGTGAATCTAATGAGAAAGGCGTGTAGCTACAAGACTGAGGAATGTCAATCTGTGAAAACTTCTAGCCCTATTTGGACAGGATTAATTTGACATTAATTAGAGGTGGGATTTTGTCTGTGGGACTTTAGTCCCGTCTGAATCTGCTCTGTCTGGGAAGATAACAGCGTATTTTTCCCTTGTATAAGATAATCTGTAGAAATAATCCACGCTAAAATAATAAATATACTCTTCATCCTGTCTGCATGGACATGTTGGTAAAGATTGCATTTATATGTGTAGAAAAAAAAGGTTTAGAATTTTGTTTTCAGAATATAGAAAAGTTATAAATCTAGATGACATTTAAAAAGACGCATCGGGTCCGCGCCGTGTCTGAAAGCGTTTTGCAAGTTATTAAGTTCCTATCACAGCCTACATACATATGCATATAGTCATGTGATCAAGCCCAATTTGCATGGCCACGCCCCCAACAGCAAGCGCTTCTACTTGATTGATATTTCCTAATCAATAATGTACAGTAAGAAACTAAAAAAAGGACATGCAAGAACAAACATACACTAAATGGCCAAAAGTATGTGCACCCCCGACCATCACGCCCTTATGTCCTTTTGAACATCTCGTTACAGATTTATCCCCCTGTGCAGTTATAACGCGCTCCATGCTTCTGTTCGGCTTCCCACTAGATGTCGGAGTGCGGCTGTGGGGGTTTGTGTTCATGCAGCTACAGGAGTGTTAGTGAGGTCAGGCGCTGATGTTGGGATGTCGAGGAGGCTCCAGTTCCAGTT